>VDFB02000003.1:214116803-214378166 GCA_007258455.2 Sequoia sempervirens | reverse complement strand
AGACATACTTCCAGGTGGAGAGTTGTTTGATAGAAGGATAAATTTAGCCACATTTTAGACCTGTACTTTGAAGCACTGTTGACAGGAGATTCCTCCACTAGGAAATTCCTTTGATTACTGCTCAATATATCTCCATCTTCAAAACACCTTCAACCTCTATTTATTTTCCCAAACTATTTCTTTTAACTAAGTGGTATTTAAAAACCATGGGAAAATGGTGGCCTTTATATCGTTTGATTTATGCTATGCATTTATAAAAATAAAAATAAAATTTGTATGCATAAGTGTCGACTAAAGCCTAAATCAATGGCTGAGAAAATTTTCTCTCAAAAACCAAATTTTGATGCAAAAAAATAGTCATTTATAATTGTGATTTTATCCGATGATCAAATTAGTCATTTATAGTTGTGTTGCAAAAAATGAGTAGAATTTAGTCATTTTTAGTTGTCGTGACTAAAAGTTTTAGTCACGTAGTCATTTATGTGCCAAATTCTACTAGTGGTGAGATGAAATCCTCAAGGGATTCATCTAACATGTCAAAGCCATCACTACTAAAGGGATTGAGGTATATGTTCACTCAAAAAAAGAGATCTGACATGATCAAATGACTATGCTTTCTCCAAGGGTTTTATTAGTTTGTGCTTGTTTTGTTTGATGTTTTTTTTTTTCTAATGATTAAAAAATGTAAACTAATCTATCTAAGCTATGAAATGATGCTCAAAATAAAGGAAAAATATATAAAACTATCTATAATTGAAACATGAAAGAGATCTTTCCAAAATGTTGCAAGATTTAACTAAAGAAGCAATTACTTGAATGCACAAAAAAAATTGTTTCAGAAAACTAATGCCCAAATCCGAGAATAGGAACAAAAAGGAAAAACATAAGCTTAATATCACTTAGAATCTTGTCTAAAAGGCCTACACAGGGACTCATTTTCCCATGGACGAATGGTTCCTTGCTTAGGGTTTTTAAAATTGAATTTTTCAAAATCTGAGTTATTGTGTATGATTTATGTTCTTGGTTACAAACTGAGAGTTCTATAATAGGTTTTTCTAGATTAGGGTGTCTAAATTCTATTTCAAATGATGTCAAATGATGAAAAAAGTCACTATTTTTAGAGTGCAATTTGAACCTAAATATGAACTGAAATGATTGAATAATGACCTTGATGCAAGATGAATGCAAACCTAATGCAATTTTTCTAATTTTCTATGAATTTAAAGGATGCAAACATGCAAAATTAAACTCTAAATGCAATGTTCACTAATGCAAGTTTAAAGAATCCTAAATTTAATGCAACTAATGCAAATCTAATACAAATTTAGTGCAAAACCTAGATTTAGGGTTGAAATAGACTCCAAATTTTAGAATTTTGTTGTACAAAATCGGGTTCACCAAAATGAAACATAGAAAAATAGGTTTAATCAATTTGAAATGGGGAAAATGGAGGTGTGATGGACCTATCTTCCTATTTTCATTAGGAAATGAGATCCACATAAAGAATTGACTTACTTGACCCTTAGGTGAGTCAACTCAATGAGGGAATCTACTAATTTCCTTCTAATTGAGGACATGGGTATCAAACTAAACAACACGTTTGGGGGAGAAAATAAAAATAGTAAATCACCACAATTATGCAAGCTAACAGTTGGATCTTCAATTTAAAGCATAATACAAAGAGAAACAACACAGTTTTGGCAGATTTGAGAAGGTCTGAATGTTGTGCACCTGCCATAAAAAGTCTATTTTGGAGGGTTGTCAGGGACTCATTCACCCATGGGCGAATGGGTCCAAGTCTCCCTTTCTAGAAAATCAGAAACTAAGATTTGAGTCCTGTATTTGTGCTTCCTTCCTAAACTTCTGAATCTTCACTCTCGGATCTATACTTGTACTAAATCTACAAAAAACAAATGTTGTTTGGTGGTGAATAGGGGTTTTCCCCAGTCAAACCCCAAGTTTGGTAATTAAACCTTGATAAAAAGTACATATTTGAAACATGAAAGTGTGTGCAAGCCCTAATATTAAGTGTGTCTAATATTGTTAAGAGATAGAATGCAAATAAATCCTATTCAAGTGTATTAGAATAAGATCCCTAAATGAAACATGAAAAATAGTGAAGACCTACTTTGGGAGATATCAAATCACCCTAATAGATCATAAATCTAATAATACATTCCTTTAGGTAGAAATTATAATGATAACAAGTCATTTGGCTTGTTTGAATGGCTTGGTGAATCCCCAAAAGCTAGAATCCATCATGATCCTCCATAGACGTCTATCATCAATCTTTGACAATGCTTGATTTTGTTGGAAAAGTGAGCTTGAAGACCTGCAAAAACAAATAGAATGTTGCTCCAAGACTTCAACTTTTAATGCTTGATTGATTTATTCTTGATCTTGAGTGTAAATCCTTGTGATCTCATGTGAATATCTCTCTTCTCTAGTGAAAAATGATTGAAAGACTTAGTTTTATAGGCTTCCTTTCTAATTTCCTATTTATTAAATCTCGAAAGCTGGCACTTAAAATTTGAATTAGGGACCTTGAAATGCCACCAAAAACATATTTTAATTTAAATTTAAGAACTTAAATGGTACCCATTCGCCCATGGGTGAATGGGTCCTAACCTAAAAGTTCAGGACTTAGATTATGTCGAGGCATTAAATCAATTAATGTCATTTATTCAATGCGGGTTATATTGTCGAGAAATAATTAAAATAGGCCTTGGGATGCATAATAAAGGGTATTAGGGGCCTACTAATGAGTTTTAAAAATTCATAAACACAAGGTCACTAAAATAGGTCCAAACTATGTGTGAAATTGTACTTTCACTTAGAAAGGAGTACAATTTTCTACACTACAAATATCACCAAGCTTGTGCCAAATCTTAGTTGCAGTCTTATCCTCATGGAAATTTAGGAGCACAAAATTAGCCAAACAAAGTCTTATAAAACCCTTGGACTTCTGTTTCGTTAAGTTCCAATCCTCTTGTGAGGTTGTTGTTGGTTTTGTACTAGATATTGCAGCCCATAAATCTCTATCTATGAGCATATCCTCCACTTTGAGTTTCCACAACTCAAAATTGCTTCCATTAAACTTCTCCATCTCTATTATTTCTAATGTATTTTCCATCTTAAACCTACAAAAAGATTACAAAGCTTTCTCTGTAAAAATCCCACTGAATCTCAATCTACACAAAAAACCCTTCAAACCCAACAAGGATAACAAAGCTAGCTAGGCTCTGATACCATCTAAAAGGAAAGCAAAGTGTGAAAATTCTTTCCTAATGAAAATCAATCAGGAGAGGGCTGCAAAAATTTATTTCAAATCCTTTTACTTTTAGAGTTTCATTCAAGAATGCACATTCATTAAGTTATTTCAGATTTAAGCAATAAACCATAAGACACATAATTTACATGGGAAAACCCTTTTAGGAAAAAACCCACACACTAAAGCACTAATCAATTTTGTTATAGTAAAAACCTATTACAATAACAACTCTCAAAGTCTATGCTCTTGTAGGTGTTGATTCACCGTGATATAAAATTCTAAAGTGTATCCGACAACATAACAATATACAAATATTACAATAACCTCACATACTATACAAATGCATTAAGGTATCAATATCTATCTCTTCTCATACATGGGCATCCAATATTTCCATGTGCCAATCCCATAGTCTCTACATGCATGCAAATTGAAACCAACAACATGCATGAGTCCCAAGTGACCCGATTTGAAACTTGTCAAACATGTAGCTACATGCACAAACATGCAACAACAAAAAAGCACATGCAAGCCTTGCTACTCCAAAAATCAAGTTGCCTCACATGCAAGGTGTCCCATAGAGAAAATCAAGTCAACTACCAAATTAGAACTCAACCATGACTCCTAGTCACTCCCAGTGACAACTCAGTCTCCATTTAGCAACATTCCCTTTCAATCTTCATTCAACAAGTCAAACACATGCCACATGGCATCACAACGCTCCTCCTTAATATTTTCACAATGTTCAATGCTAGAATGAGTGCCTAGGTGACAAGTGTCACCTTCCTCAACTTTCTCTTTTTCAAAGAGAGATATGTTCACAAGTGGGCCTTCCAAAAAGCTTACTTCCAAATTTGGCTGCCACATGTCAACGTGGAACAAATTTTAGAGGTCTTAATGTTTTCATCTTCCTAAATGAGTGTCCATGTGACAAGCGTCACATTCTCATCCTTTGCACCTTGCATGTAGGATACCAACTCTCCACTAGGTTCCACAAAGTGACTTAACAATTTGGAAACATAAATTTTGCAATTAATAAATAAAATCAACAACTTAGGGGAAAATAATTAATTATTTAATCATGGGACTCATCAACGTTAAGACACTTTAATCCCAACAATGGAGAATCTATCTACTACTTGTATCATTGTGAAATTTAGATTGTATAACTAAGTGGGTAGGCACATTTAGGTGGCCAAAAAAATCCGTATGGAAGCCATGATTATATATTCATGTTGGCTTCTATCAAATAGATACTATAATTATTTATACCATCTTGTAAAGAGCTTCATGTAGAAAAAATGGGGTAATAATGAGGGTTTCTCCACTATGTAATAACAAAATTACATTTAACCAAAAAGGGGATCTAGAATCATAGATCCCTTTTACCAATGCGTGTCTTACAACCAAATGGATTATGAAGGCATTGATTGGAAATGCTCCCTTGAAGAACTTGTTTTGCTACTGCATATGATCTATTGTTATTGTTCATCTTTGGATCTTGGTAAACTAGAATCACATTTTTTCTTGTCTCATGTTTTAGGACTTGAGTTTAACACCCTTCAATACTATCTGTAAGATCTAGAATGTGGTCTCTCAATAATTACTTGTGTTGAATAGGACAACTGAGAGGGGGGTGAATCAATTATCACATAATTAAACCTTTAATTCAATTACCGAAACTAATTGTTAACACTGCTTACATGATTAAACATTAAGTGCAAGTGCAGAAACTGAAAACCATCACACAAACACAACTACACCAGATTTACGTGAAAAACCCAATGAGGGAAAAACCACGGTGAGGATCAACTCACACTATAGAGAATATCAAAACCAATTACAAGAGGCTCACTGCTTGAGAAACGAGGCTCATTGTCAAAACAAGAACTCATTGTCCGGATCAAGGACTCACTGTCCAATAGGGATAACAACCCAGAGGGCTCACTGCCACAGAGATACAAAGAAGATAAAATAGGTATGTTACAGAGAGACAAAAATCTCAATGCAACAAAGAAATCCACCGCAATTACTCACATAATTGCATGAATGATAAAGTACACCTTTTACTCACTGCATCTGAAAACTCAACATTTAGGCTTCACACTGATCTGCCACACTTGCATGACACACACTCATTGAATAACATCAATCTCGCATCTATCTGAACTTTTTATTTTCACTTATCTTCTCTTCCTTTCTCTTGTGCCTTTTTCTTTGTTCTCTTTGCTTCTTCTTCCCTAACTCATTTTGAATTTATACCATCTTCAACTTTGAAACATATCTAAAGTTGGCCATCCAACATTAAATTCAAATTAAGTCGGTGCCAAAATATCCTAGGGTGGAATTAGAATAAGGGCAACCCAAACACACGCTTCATAAGGACCTATAAATAGATTTGACACGCTTCATCAACTCCAAAGAGAGTGTTCAACACAAGGTCGACCAAACTAGTGTAAAACACATAGAACAATTAAGCACGAACTTTCCAAATATCAAAATTATCTTCAATACAATTAAAACAACTCAAATCTATAACCGCAAGTCATAATACTTCAACAAAGAGAAATCCAGACCAATAATATATCTCCCAGACCTCAACCAAAACCTCTGAGAACCATAGTTCACAACTGGTGAACATAACTCACACCAAACAATGAACCAATAGCCAAAAATTTGGATATAGCAACTTCCAACAATCACGATCAACATATCTGAACCACACAAACATAGGAGAAAAACCCAGAGCAACCATTGAACTCTTGGAAACTTCCTTCAATACAATTTCTTAGTATCCTCGACATATACAGTCAATAGCAACCAGTTGATAACCAATTGACTAGTTGACATCAATGACAACACCTTCATTCCTGCCATTCTTGCAACAATCTCCCCCTTTGTCATTGATGGCTACACATGATGTGAAAAACCATCAAAGACAACATACTAGCTCTGAATACACTTCTCAAGATTTTTCTTTTTGTTTCTCCCCCTTAGTAGATAATCTCTTTCAACATTATTCCTTTCCTCTTTTCCACATTCTTCCTTTCCTATTTTTCACTTTCTTCCTTTCCTCTCCCCCTTTGACATCAATGGAAAAGGAAAAAGATATTTACATTGATTTCCCCTTTGACAACAGAATACTCACAACACATGACACTACCTACTCCCCTTGAGAGGTAGCTACCAAACATTAGTCCAGAAGAAAGATAGATCCATAGATCCACCAGACTGATGCATCTCCATATGCATCTAGTTCAAGAAAGGAGGGGAAATGACCCCTAACATCTCCCAGAGATACTCAAAAGTATCTTTAGGAAGAGCCTTCATAATATATCAACAATGTGATCCTTTGTTGAAACATACTCAAGCTTCACTTCATTCTCTACAACCTTCTCTCTCAAGAAATGATACCTAATAGATATATGCTTTGTCTTTTAGTGCATCGTAGGATTTTTTGAAATTTTAATTTCACTTGTATTATCAGAAAAGATAGAAATATTATCATCATACACCAGTGTGATATCTTTCAATGTCAGTTTCATCCATAGAAATTGTGTACAACAAGATGTAACAACAATATACTCAATTTCAATAGTAGACAAGGAAACTAAATCTTTCTTTTTACTCAACCATGCCACGAATCTGCAACCAAGAATGAATGCACCACCACTTGTACTCTTTGTGTCATCTACACATCCAACCCAATCTACATCTATATAGGTACTTAATGTAAAATGAGTATCTCTAGGATACCATAAGCCATAATCCAGAGTGCCATTCAAATATCTAAAAAGTCTTTTAACAACAACATGTGTTTCCTTAGGATCTTCTTGAAATCTAACCACAAGACAAAAAACATGCATAATATCCAATCTAGTAGCAGTCAGATACAATAGTCCACCAATCATAGATCTATACTTGCTCTGATCAACCTTAGGTGAATCATCATCTTTACCCAGTTTGCAACCAGTCACCATAGGAGTACATACCGGTTTGGAACCATCCATTCCAAACTTCTTCAACATCTCTTTCACATACTTCGACTGTGAAATAAAAATTCCTCTATGTTTGATTGATCTATAGCCCAAGAAAGAAATTCATCTCTCCAAACATAGACATTTCAAATTCTTTCCGCATCTCTTCTGCAAACATCTTGCACATAGTTTCATTTCCTCCAAAAATAATGTCATCAACATATACAACTATAATCAAGATTTTGTCATTTTCAATTTTGAAATACAGGGTACTATCCATCGTACCTTTGTTGAAACCTTGTTGAATTAAATACCTAACTAACCTCGCATACCAAGCTCTAGGAGCTTGCTTCAATCCATATAAATATTTCTTCAATCTACACACCATATCTGATTGATTCAACAACTGAAATCATTTTGGTTGTTTCATGTAGACCTCTTCTTCTAGCTCACCATTCAAAAATACAGACTTGACATCCATCTGATAGACCTTGAAATCTTTATGAGATGCAAATTCTAAGAACATTCTTATGGCTTCCATTCTTGGTACTAGAGCAAAGGTTTCCTGAAAATTTATGACTTCTATTTGTGAGTAACCTTTACACACAAGCCTCGCTTTGTTTCTAACCACTTCTTAATTTTCATTCAACTTATTTCTAAACACCCGCTTTGATCCAATAATGTTTTTATCTACCAGTCTTAGGACAATTCCCAAATTTGATTCTTCTCAATCTACATAAGTTCTTCTTTCATAGCTTCCATCTAATGTTCATCTTTACATGATTCACTTACAGTCTTTGGTTCAATCTCAAAAAGTAAACATAGGTTTACTTTAGTAGCAACTCTACTTCTAGTCAATACACCTTTTTTCTTATCTCCAATGATCTGACTTTTTGAATTATTCTTCTATACATATCTAGGTGTCTTAGGGGACACCACCATAGCTTCTTCTTCTCTTTCATTCTGTTCATCTTTCTTTTCTTGCTCATCCTTTTCTTTTTCTTCCACAATCTCTTCTATTCTTACACAATTAGGTTCACTAGATACATATCCATCAATGTCAATTGAATTCTTCATTGTTTCATCAACCTTGACATTATTACTCTCTAAAATATCTCAGTCTTTTATTGAAACATTTGTATTCTTTTCTTTTAGTAGAATACCCAATAAAAATTCCTTCATCACTTCTTACATCAAACTTTCCTAAGGTTTCTTCATCTCTTTTGATATAACATTTGCATCCAAATACCTTGAAATACTTAATAGTAGGAATTCTTCCATGCCATAGCTCATAGGGAGTTTTTGTACTATTTGCTCTTGCTTGAACACGATTGAATACATAAACAGTAGTATGAATAGCTTCTCTCCAATAAACTTCCATTAAACCAACCTCAGTAATCATTGATCTAGCAGCCTCTTGAACTGTTCTATTTTTTCTTTCAGCAACTCGATTCTGTTGAGGGGTTCTTGGAGTAGATAATTGTCTCTTTATTCCATTTACTTCAAAAAAAATATTAAAATCATGGGAGGTGAATTCTCCAACTTCATCAGACCTTAAACATTTTATCCTCAAATTTACTTCATTTTCAACCATAGCTTTGAATGTCTTGAATCTATCTAATGCATCTGATTTATCTCTAAGAAATGTAACACATGTATATCTAGAATAATAATCACTCAAAAGCATAAAGTACCTTTCACCTTGTAGAATTATCACTCTTGTAGGACCATAGAGATCTGTACAAATTAAATCTAGTAGTCCAGTTGTAGACTATTCCTTTGATCTGTGATGACTTCTTGCTTGCTTTCCAAACTGACAATTCTTGCATATAGTATTAACAGGGTTTGTAATTCTTGGTAAATATCTCATGGCCTGAACAAACTAATCCTCGCCAAGTTATCAAAATTCATGTGACACATTCTTCTATGCCATAACCAACTGTCATTAATCTGAGTCATAAAGCATCGTCCGTCAACACCCTTAAGTTGATAGATATTTCCTTCAGATTTCTTTCTAGCAACAATCAATGTTTTGGATCCTTTCCAGATCTCACACCTCTCATCCTTAAACAAAAGATCATATCCATTACTGCACATTTGATCAACACTCAAAATATTATGCCTTAAACCCTTAACATAGTAGACATCATCAGTATTATGCTTGCCATCAAAACTTACTGAACCTATCCCACAAATTTTAGCACTAGTATCATCTCCAAACATAACCAAGCCTTCGTCATATTTTTCAAGTTTAACAAACTTACTTTTATCTCTAGTCATGTGATGTGAACAACCACTGTTAATGACCCAATAGTCCTTTTCTTGTTTAGCATGTAGGGTAGAGATAACAATACCTTCATTTTTCTCCTTCTCTGGAAGGCTTTCCTTCACATGTTTTTCAAAACTAGCAGAAGTAGGTTCATCCTTTATCGCCAAGAACAAGCATTCTTTGTCATCAGGATCTTCATACTCAAAATCTTCATCAGATATACTAGCATTCTCATTCACATAATAAGCTTTGTTAATTTTCTTTCCTTTCTTTTCTTTCTCATATCTTTGTTTATTCCTCTTAGCTCTTTGCAGACACTTCGCAATATAATGACCTATTTCTCCACAACTAAAGCATTTAAAGGGTAACTTACCTTCATACTTACCAGAGCCTTTCCTCATCGTTCTCAAAAAGTTAGCTTCTATTTCATCAAAATTTTCTTCATCTGGATCTTCAACTTTTGTAGCCTTAAAAGTACTTTTTGTTTTGCATCCATTTCTTAGATTCGACTTCCTCATCTCATAAGATGTTAGAAATTCCAACAACAGATCTTTAGTGCATGTCTTATAATCTATAATTTGTTCAATAGCGCACACCTTCTCTCTATAAGCATCAGGGGGAGTTCTAGGAATCTTCTTTACAATCCTGGTTTCATCTACAGTAGCACCAAGTCCTCGCATTTTGACCACTATCTCATCCAATCTCTGTACATAAGCTTTAACATTCTCATCTTCAAATATATGTAGAAGTTAACATTATCAAGTTTCCACAATCCATGACAATGGTTTTTTCATATTTCTAGATTGAAACTGTGTGACTTTTTTGAATCAACGTTTCAAATCAAACTCCATGATTCGATCATGGAGTTTGAGTTGAAACATTGATTCAAAAAACTCACATAGTTTCAATCTAGAAATATTAACAAACCATATGTAGAAGCTCAAACTGTGTTTCCAAATTCTGTAATTTTTCCTCTTTAACTCTTTCATCACCTTCATGTGCCCTTTCCAAAGCATCGGGCAGACTTCCTTAGCAGTCTTCAAATTTTGAACCTTAATTAACTCAAAATGTACCAAACTATTCTTCAAAATGTACTTCACCTTATTGTTTGCTTCATGTGCTTTGAACTCATCAGTCGTACTCGGACCATTTTCAGGAGGGGTATAAGGATTCTTGTAAGATTTCTCCACATCATATCCACAATACTCCAGATATTCTTCCATTAATATTTTCCAGATAACATAATTAGTTCCATCAAACCTTGGATAATCATAAACCATTTTTCCAGCCATCTCGGACCTTCCTCAAGCGGTTAAGCTCTTCACCAAGGAACCAAGCTCTAATACCAATTGTTGAATATGACAACTAAGAGGGGGGTGAATTAGTTGTCACAAAATTAAACCTTTAGTAATTCAATTACCGAAACTAATCCTTAACATTGCTTAAATGATTAAACATTAAGTGCAAGTGCAGAAATTGAAAACCATCACACAAACACAACAACACTAGACTTACGCGGAAAACCCAATGAGGAAAAAACCATGGTGAGGATTAACTCACACTTTAGAGAATATCAAAACCAATTACAAGAGGCTCACTACCTAAGAAACAAGGCTCATTGTCAAAACAAGGATTCACTGTCCAATAGGGCTAACAACTCAGAGGGCTCACTGCCACAGAGATACAAAGAAGATAAAAGAGATATGTTACAGAGAGATAAAAATATCAATGCAACAGAGAAATCCACCACAATCACTCGCAAACATGCATGAATGATAGAGTACACCTTCTGTTCACTACATTCAAAAACTCAGCATTTAGACTTCGCATTGATTTGCCACACTCGCATGACACACTCACTAAATAACATCAATCTCACATCTATCTGCACTTTTTCTTTTCACTTATCTTCTCTTCTTCACTCTTGTTCCTTTTTCTTTGTTCTCTTCGCTTCTTCCCCAACTCATTTTGCATTTATACCATCTTCAACTTTGAAACATATCCGAAGTCTACCATCCAACATTAAATTCAAATTAGGTTGGTGCCAAAACATCCTAGGGTGGAATTAGAATGAGGGTGACCCAAACACACACTTCATAACTTGGACCTAAATAGATCTGACATGCTTCATCAACTCCGAAGATAGTGTTCAACATAAGGTCAACTAAACCAGTGTAAAACACATAGAACAATTAAGCACAAACTTTTCAGATACCAAAATTATCTTCAATACAATCAAAACAACTCAACTCTAGAACCTCAAGTCATAAGACTTCAACAAAGAGAAATTCAGACCAACAATATTTCTCCCAGACCTCAACGAAAACCTCAAAGAACCACAATTCACAACTGGTGAACATAACTCACATTGAACAATGAATCAATAGCCAAAAATTTTGATATAACAACTTCCAACAATCACAATCAATATATTTGAACCACACAAACATAGGAACAAAACCTGGAGCAACCACTGAACTCTTGCAAACATCCTTCAATACAATTTTCTTAGTATCCTTGATATATACAGTCAATAGCAACTAGTTGATAACCAATTGACTAGGTGACATCAATGACAACACCTTCATTCATTCCATTCTTGCAACAACTTGGTTTGATCAATCTCTTAGACATGGACTATGCTTCACCACCTCTTCCATTTCATGGAGTAGATTGACACACCATGATAATAAGTCCCTTGAGATTATTCATAGTTTCAAAGGAAAATGTCTCTTCAAAAAAGGTTTGTAATTGTTCTAAGACATCTATGATCTCAATACCTTCAATTGGAAAACCTAGTAGAAATTAAAAGGTAAATTTTATCTTAGTTCCAATGAGCTAGTGTAGAATAATCATTATTAGTTTTATTTATATTTATTTCATAATTATATTTTAGCCCTAAATTTTATAAAAGAAAATGATTATTATTTAAAAAATGTAGAAAATACATCAAAGGAATTTTAAAAGTGGAACTCCATGTTAGTTATCATTATAATGCAATTTAAATAATCATGTTTGTATTTTAAATTATTCTCTTTCAAGATGAGTATCACATAGGCCTATATAGAAAGAGGTTTCAAATTGGATGATGAATTTTGAATGATCTTTTTCAAAGTTACATTATCTATTCATTTTAGAATAATTTTAGCCTTACAATTTTAAACTTTCAATTACTACATCTACTAGGGTAGTTTTCCCAACTCCACCTATTCCATAAACAAGTACAACCCACTTGAGTTTGCTTTGATTTGGTAATTTTCAATTACAATGAAAAATAGTCTTGCACAAACTAAGATCTTAACACATAATACAAATGAATACTACATTAAAAGCAACTATTTTAAATATGAATCATAATATTAAATAAATATAAAAAATATTAAAATGTTTATAGATCAAGGCACAAAACCAACTTTTCATTATAATGAATTTGAAGTTGCATGTACACTAATTTTTTTTTTAATTTATAAATATCCCCTTAAAAATGTTGATGCATGTTAATTGAAAATAAATCTAAAGAAATTATATATTCTACTACTTTACATGACTCAAATGTTATGAATTGTTAAAAAAGATTTGATTGAGTTTTATGTATTAATATAATTTTTCTCTAAATTTATGACATTTAAATACCATAAGGAAAAATTAAGATAAAGGTCATTTATTTCTTTTGAGTGAAATTAAAGGAGTAATTAGGTGATAGATATTTTGATTTATTTTGTTCATGATTATCTTGACAATAAATAATATTTGTTTGAATAAAATTGATATCAATATGATCTAGTTAGTTACAAGGTTTTCTCTTTGGTCTTTGAAACCTAATTAATTCAATGTTTAAAACATTCTCATGTTAATTTTTATTTTTTTTTATAAATTATTTCATTTTATAGGAAAAATTCTTCTTTGATGGATGTGGTCCACATTTCTCTTTCCATCAATACACATGTTGAGGGTGGTGTTAGCACAATCAACTTGCTAAGCAATAATGAGTTATTACTCCTCTTAAAAAATAGAAAACTACTCCAATGTTCCTTGTGAGTCAGGTCTTGATCATGATGGGATATCAAAGTGATTGTTGTTAACATGTTTCAACAAGGGGCCTAGATTATTAGGTTTTCTAAAAAATGATATTGCTAACATGCAATAAAAATAATAAATCCAATATTCATAAACTAAATTACACATTCAGATTTATCCATGGTAGATTTGTATCAATTATTATGCTCTCTCTCAACGATTTCATATTGATTTAAAGAAAAGTCAGAAGATTTTAGGGTAAGAAGAAATAATTTAAACAAATGCCAAATTAAATGAACAATGAAAAGATTTGTTCCATTAATCAATTATGAACAGTTAAACAAAATCTCACGAACCACTTTTAAAACAAATAGCCATTCACACAATTGTTGTTAACAGAGATGCAATCTTCCAAGGAAATATAATTAATTAAAATATTTTCAGTTCTTGTCAAATCAAAACGCCATCAAACATACGGAAATCTAAGAAAAAATATTGTGCACATGTCAACACAAGCTCTGGAGATTGTACAATTACTGGGAAGGGAACTGCCTCCACTAATCATGAATTAGCCAACGAAGTGGTTGCACATGTTTTGGTTTCTTCATCGTAAATATTTCTCTTGAACTCATCCATGTTTTCATGTCCAAGGTCAGTATCTCCAATTTTGGTGTAAGGAGAGAACATCTTTGATGGAGGGTGGTAGGTCTTTTATTGATACTTCATCTCCATTTGATCTTTTGGCATATCTCATGCATGTAAAACACCATGTGTCAAGATAATCCATAATGAATACTTAAAGGAAAATAAAACATCTTTTTATCAAGGCTTGAATACTAATAAATAACTTGCACTAGAAAGCAAAAGCTTGTTAAAAGAGTATCCTAAGCAAAAGAATACCATCGGGGATCGGGCTTCAGTTCTAAGCTCTACAACTTACCAAAGAGCCAAAATAGCTCAAATGAAGGAAGTCCGAACACCAACAATAACACATGAAAGCTTACTATTGTTTGTGGTTTGTCGAGAATTGAGGATCGAGCATGTAACCTATTTCTTACTCATAAGTTCTTTAGAAGTTAAAAGGTAGCTCCAATGAACAACATCTAAAAAGTCTTTGGGGGTTGGGGATCAGACATTTTTATTAACATTTTTCTATGAGTTCAATACTTGTTATGACTTATGCCTGACATTTGACGTCTAACGAACATACCATTTTGTCTTAAGACTCTCATTTAGGTGGTCGATAATCAAAATTTTTGCTTAAGATCTACCAAAAACATGCTTTGAAGGAAACATCTGATCAACAACCTTGAAATACTTGACTCATTCAATAAAAATTTCCCTTAATACATTCGGGCGTCAAGGATCGGGTCCATCACTTAACTTCTACCCTAATAAAAAGGTTGGGAAATAAAATATTTGATAAGTGACATCTGATACTTCAAAAGTTTGGGGTCTTTTTACCAAGGCTTAAAGGTTAGACTTCGGGTATCGGGGTTTTGACTTAACATCCATCCAATTGAAAAGTAAAGCATAAGCAGGGTTATCGAAACTCGATGTCGATAACCTTGAACTTTTAGGACATATATATATATATATATATATATATATATATATATATATATATATATATATATATATATATATATATATATATATGAAATGGGGGAAAATGGTGGATGTGTGGATCCTTAAAGTGGAGAGCATAAAAAGGAGTGTCCTCCTAATCACAAACATAACTTTTCCTATTTCATTAGGAAGAAGGATAGTGCCAAAAGAGATTAGAATTGACTTACAATCCTTAGGTGAGTCAAATCCAAGTTTTAGGACACTATATGACCTCTCCTTTCTTATGATAGAAAAGTGTTAAATATGACTGAAATGCACTTTGGGGAGATAAACTAAATATACTAAATGAACTCAGTTGTGCAATGCAAGACTTGAAATGTGAATTTAAAGCATTTAATACTAACAAAAAATACAATTTGTAGGCAGATCTCAGGGTTGCAGGATGATATCTAACAACCTAAAAAATCTTATCTTGAGAAAATTGTAGCAAGACGCATTAGCCAAATCTAGACACCCCCTATATGACTGAAAGACACTTTTGGGAGATGAATACAAGTTCATTAATGATCAAATAACTAAAATCTACCACTTGGAATGCAAATTATTATGATAATACTATTAGAAACAATCATTAACTAGCAGATCTGAGAAGGTAAAAGGTTTGTACCTGGCTCCAAAAGTGTCGAACATGCGTCTTGTTTTGGTGAATGTGTCCTTGTATCTTTTTATGATTTAATTCTTTTTGTAGTCCCCTAATGTTGGAGCTAAGGCTCTAATTTCTCCAGGTTTTATTGTCAGAAGGCTGAAAACAAATTATGTAGATGAGTTTTTGTGTCTTGAAAAATTTGATGACAACTTTGACAACTTTGCAAAATTGCACTTTTGATCCAATTTCAATCCTCCTTCACTTGCAAATGTGCAAACAAACACAGGAGATTTTTTTTTTTGTTTTTGGTGTATAAGGGTTTTCCTTGGTCAAACCCTAGTTTGGTAATTAAACCTTGATAATGAAATGAAAGCATAAATGGAAGGAATGTGAACACTAGCTTGTTGCAACTCACCAAACCCTTTAATGGCCACCCTTGGAGGACTGAAGTCTAACACATCGCTCCAAAGATTACATCTTGCATGAAATGGCTTGATTGGATGCTTGATTTGACACTTGATTTGATGCTTGAAAACTCGAAACCTACATCACAATGTTAGCTCCAAAAACATGCATGAATGCAAATAACTTTGACATGATGATCTTGATCTTAATTGCAACAATAATTGATTGATAAATCTACTCTCCAATGCTCTTGACAATAATATTTACTCTTGTGAAAATTATGTTCTTCTAGGTTTGGATTGATAAAAAGACCTTGTATTTATAAGTAATTCCTTAATTTCTCGACAATTAAACTTTAGAGGCCAACAATTATACTTATAATTTGAATCATAAAAATACCACCAAAATCATATTAAAAAATGGGTTTCTAAACTTAAGGAGGACCCATTCGCCCTTGGGTGAATGGTCCTAGACCCTAAACCTAGGACACACATTTTCCAAGACGTGTAATTTGATGTTTGCAATTGTTTAATGTAGGTTCCCCTTTCGGAAAATGAAATTAATTAGGATTTTAAATGAATAATTAGAGGCCTAATTAAGTCCAATTAATTAAGGGGATGCAAACATAGTGTGAAAATATAAAGGAGTACATTTTTGACACTACAATATACATACACATATATACATATGTATATACACATATGTATGTATACATATATATGTATATATATACATATGTATATATACATATGTATATACACATATGTATGTATACATATACATATATACATATGTATATATACTACATATATGTATATACACATATGTATATGTGTACATACATATATGTAGTATATATACATATGTATATATGTATATGTATACATACATATGTGTATATACATATGTATATATATATACATATCATGTATATACATATATATATATATATATATATATATATATATATACATATATATGTGTGTGTGTGTGCGTGTGTGTGTGTATAAGAAAAGGTAAGATTGAAAGTTGGGATTTAGAACTAGAGGTAACAAAAATCAAAGACAAGTGGATTAGAGAATCTAACTGTGTGACATACTATATTGCTAATTGGGGTGTGGATCAGACATATGACACTATCTCGGTAGAATGTGCCACTTGATGGGATGACCTTTAGAAAATCTTGAAATTCGATATGGAAAGTTCAAAGAGGAAAGATACGCTTGAGTAAATGGCAATTCTGAAGTGACTAAATTGTCATGAGGAACCAAAGTTGAACTTGAAAACTATGCTTTCCTAGAGTCCTTGATAAAAAAATATCTGAAAAGATTTGTCTTGGAAGTGAGGTGAAATTCATTATAAAATAATTTGCAAATTGGTTTTTTGGCATGCTGAGTGGTAGAAGCAAAATACTGAGAAAATATGTATCAAAGATTGCTTGCCCATGTCTTCAAGAGAACGTGTGAGATCAAGTGAGGAGGTTGTTTTAGACCAAATACAGTAAGGGCATCACTACAAGCATGAAGGTTATCACTAGAAGCCTCTGGTTAAATGGTCACATTCATGACAAAATGGTAAATGAACACTTCTTCAACACTTTGTTGGAGGGTATGGGAGACAAGGATTTGGCTATGGGGTTGGTACTAGCTTTAATGAAACCAAATATTCATCCACTGGTGTTGAATGCTATTAGTAGGATGGAGGTGATCCCAAGAGGGAAACACATAGTGGGAATTTTCGACGTTGTAGCTACAAAGCACAAGTTTATCACTGGAGAGGCTCTTAAAATTTTTTGTGAAGGCATTGTAAGGGGGTATATGGGCACTTTTCACTTCTATATATGTATGCAGTTGTGTTGTATGTGTAATGGAAAGTAGACAAATGCTAACACAAAAATACATAGTTTCATGACTATATATATATAATAAAAATGTAAATTAATAAGTAAAGAATATAAGTTAGAAAGTTTTTCATATATATGTATGGAAATGTGTTCTTATGGACAATGAAAGAAGAGTAATTTAAACACATGTAAGACAAACATAAAAAAATAAACATGTATACTGTTGTGTTTAGTTTGCAATCCAAACTTGAGAGATACATACACAGTTTCATGACTATGGACATATATATGTGTGTGTGTGTGTGTGTGTGTGTGTGTATGAACATATATATATATATGTATGTATATATATGTACATATATACATATGTATATACATATACATGTCCACATACATACATATATACATATATACATATATACACATATATGTGTATATATATACACACATATATACATATATATGTATATATACATTAATATGTATATGTACACACACACATATTTATATTTACTTAAACACATACAAACATATATATTATATATATGTACATACATACATAAGCTGATAAGTAAAGAATATAAGTTAGAAAGTTCGTCATATATGTATGTTGTTGTGTTGTATGTGTGATGGAAAGTAGACAAATGCTAACATAGTGTATAGAAAATGTATGTTACTGTGTTCTTATGGAAAATGAAAGGAGAGTAATTTAAACGCAGGTAAGACAAATATAAAAAATGAAGATGTATGCTATTGTGTTCAATTTACAATCCAAACTTGAGAGAAACATACACAATTTCATGACTATAAACACTTAAAGTTTTAAGCTTATGGTGTTCCGTTCGCACTCAGAAGTACACAAACTACATATAGTGTCATGAACAATAAATAGGGCCTGAATTTCAAACATTTGTTAGAATTGGCAAAAGTAGGCGAAACGTCACAAATATATACACAGATTCATGAAAATGTCAACTGATGTGTTCACTTCAGTTTTAAGTGAAACGTCACAAATATATACATAGTTTCATGAATATAAAGGAGGCTTTTATGAATTAACCGAAAAGGCATTAATTAAATACATAGTTTCCTTAATTTGTAAAGGGCTTTGTAAGATTTAACCCATTAGGGAAAAAGAAACCCTCAATTTAGAAATTGTAAATAGACACTTCATGAATATAAACGTGGGTTTTTTTAAATAAGCCCCCAAAAGTAAGGATTTTTCTTAAACAATGGACAATGCAACTGACAAAGAGTGTTGAATGATGATAATCAAAGATATTAGTCAAAATATCATGTGAAATAATCCCCTAATCAGAGAAATTCATAAATACAAATGAGGGTTTTAAAATATAACCAAAAAAGTTGAATGTTTGCAGATTATACCGCCTCAATAAGTATTTCACCATATAAAGTCAATGTGTTCATGATAATGAAACCCTAGATGGTTTGCACAATGATGCGAGAAAGATAGGAGTACCCAGGCACAATAGATTTATGAGTACCATTTTGTACAAAAACAAAGGAGAAATGATAGGTTGACGTTACCTCAAACCATGGAGAGTATCCGACAAGCATATCACATGATGGGGACAACATCCAAAATGATGAAATTGGTCAAAAAAGTGTGTCAAATTATCCAATAATCAAACTACTATGAAACCCTTAACGGTTCAAAAAAACTACTATGAAACCAAACTCATGAGTTCCATTGTCTACAATATGAAAGGATAAATGATAGTTTGATGTTACTTGAAACCATGAAGGGCATTGGATGAAGATCACTCGAGTGAGGGTTTACCTACGCCTGTAAACGAAGATCGTGAAAATACTAAGAACATGGGACAAATGTTATTGACGAACCTAATGTGGGAATAGGGGCATAAGGTGGTTTGTGTCCAAGAAAAGGTGGGTCATAGACTTAGCATTCCAAACATTTAACACCGCTAATTTGTGAACTTTGAACATTAAAAAGTGAATTTCATACATTGAAAACTGAGTGGTGAATTTTTTATATATAAATATAATTGGATGTTAATATAATTAAGAATTGGGTTTTTAATAAAAAATTATTGGTGGTGAAAACGAACGGTAATTAGGTCATTAAGGAGCATGTATTGGACTCAAAACTTTAAATGATCACTTTTTGATCTTTCCATGCTTAGTGGACCCTCCCACATTCCTCAAAACGCCAAAAAAAAGAAAAAAAGAAAGAAAAAGAAGAAAGCAGAAAAGAAAGAAAGAAAGAAAAAGAAGCTATTACCCAACTCCATTCAAAGAAAACTTTAAAAAAATCAATGTCAATCCAATAGACCGTTGAGGAGTTTAAGATGCACAAAATTAGCTACAACGTTCAGTGGGCCCCTTCCCCTAGAGCGTTTGAGACCACACAAATTGTGAAGCTAATAAGTCATTTTGTACTGCGAATGACAACACAAAAGCGATACTAATAATTCCCGCGCGTTTTAGTCAAAGAAGGATGAGCTATACAGCCATTAGAAGTTGATCATAATTTTGGAATTACACCATTAAATTTGCAGATCTGTTTA
The DNA here is from genome assembly GCA_007258455.2 of Sequoia sempervirens. Lineage (NCBI taxonomy): Eukaryota > Viridiplantae > Streptophyta > Pinopsida > Cupressales > Cupressaceae > Sequoia > Sequoia sempervirens. The sequence continues at coordinate 214,357,620 of VDFB02000003.1, read as the reverse complement.
GCGAAGGCACAAATAAACAACAGTGTCAGATCCCAAATACGCGTATCCATGTCCTGCACAAGGTATGTTTGTAATCTGTAAAAGCCCGAGCTCTGTCACTGTTTTCTTTTTGAAACCCTCGATTCTTTGGTTTTTCTGAGTGATCAGGGTTTTGCTTTTTATGAAATTTGTTGTGTTGCAGGGTACCCATGGGGATATTACCCACAACTGCCACCCGTGGTGGCGCCGATGCCGCAGTACCAACAATCGGCGCCTCGGCAAGAGGAAGGATTGTGTGTAGTTTCTTTTGCCTTAAAGTTGCTGGCTTTTTGTCTTTTTTTCAAGATAAAGTTATTTTAAATATGCAGTTTAATAGAAAGTTGTTTAATAGAAAGTTGTTTAACAGAAACAAGTCATGATACACTGTGGATGACAGCACAACAGTGATATTAACAATTCCCTGTACAGCCACTAGAAGTTGGTCATAATTTCTGAATTATGCCATTAAAGTTGCAGATCTGCCTAGCGAAAGCACAAATAAGTAACAATGTCGAATCCCAGATATCTAGCACAAGGTACGTTTGTAATCTGCAAAAGTCCGAGCTGTGTCAGTTTGTGGACCTCGTGACTTCACGCGTTGTATTCGAATCTTCTGGAGAGTAAATGGGAGCCGGAGATTTTGACATTGGCTAAAGCTGACCGTCGGATATGGTCACAGAAAATAGTTTAATAGAAACGACTGACTAATCATACTGTACTGAGAATGACAACACGATAGTGATAATAATAAATCCCGCGCATTTTAGTCATAGAAGGATGAACTATCAGCCATTAGAAGTCGACCATAATTTCTGAAATGCACCATTGAAGTCACAAATCTGCTTAGCGAAAGCTCACATATACAAAAATGTCGGATCCCAAATACTCTTATCCATATCCAGCACAAGGTATGTTTGAAATCTGTAAAAGCCTGAGCTCTGTTAGTGTTTTCTTCTTGAAACCCTCGATTCTTTTGCTTTTCTGAGTGATCAGGGCATTGCATTTGTGAAATTTGTTGTGTTACAGGGGACTCACAGGGATATAACAAGCAACAGCCACCCGTGGCGCCGCCGCCGCAGCAGGCACAATCGGCGCCTGAGCGAGAGACAGGGTTTTTGGAAAGATGGTGTGTAGTTTCTTTGCCTTAAAGGTGTTGCTGGAATTTTGTTCTAAAAAATATGTAGTTTTTTATGAATACGTGTATGACAGTTTTTTTTAGGGTTTTATATCAAATTTACAGAATTGATTAGCTATTTCATATAGGAGCAGAGTCTTAGGTTGAAATCTTTTTGGTTGAGAGTAAGAACTGAGGGGTATCCATTATGTCAAAGTGGTTAGGGCCTCATTCTTTATAGTGTCAGGGCTTACACTCAGTAAGACTTTATCTTTTATCTGTGATGGATCCATTCTGAACTTTTCAACTTCACCAGTACACCAAAATTTTTGACTATAATATTATTTTAAAAAAATTAGAATAAAATCATATTTTCATAAATTCATACAAAGTCAAATCTTCAGCAAATTAAACTAAAAGTCAATAATCTTGATCAAAATACTATACATTAAACGTTATGGAACCAATTTTTAGCTGGAGGAGGTGAAGGAACAAGATCAGAGGGTTCCCTTCAAAAGATTTCCTCCGGTCATTTGGGAAGTTCAGACTGTGAAGGATTGACTTGCACTTTACAATATCTTCTTTCTTCATTTTATTTAATTTTATTAATAATATGTTTTGCAGGTCTTTCTAATTGAAGAAAACAGTTTGATTTATAGAGGAGTTTAGTGGGAACTTGTTAACTACTTGCAGGGGTTTTGAATTCTAAGATACTGCTTGTTTTTTCAATGTTGCTAGTGATACCTTGTTAATAGACATAATGATTGTCTGTGTTTCACTGTTTTTGTAGGTTTTTCAATGGCTACTCTGTAAGTGGCTTACGAGGGTTTCATTATAGAGTCTCTAGTTGTGGTTTGCTAATAATGTAATAAAGAATCTTATGTTGAATTCTGAGTATCTGGTTGCAGTCTGTCAATTATTTTGTAAGGATTTGTATGGTGAAATACAAATGTCTTTTGGGGGCTTTTAAAGGTTAGTTGTATTGCTTTGGAACAGTGTGTAATGGTAGTTTGTTTGTTCTGCAGTTTTTCTGCCTTGTGTTGCTGCTGTATGCTGGACGATTGCTGCTGTGACCCCTATGCAATATTTGTCTCTTAAACATACACGCTTAATTGGCGACTGTATATGCAATTTAAGCCTTATTTATGCTTAAGGGAATTCTTATTGAGGGTGAAATTTCAAATTTAGCACCCCTGAAGCAGAGAGATTGATAAATGCATTTGTGGTAAAAAATGTTATATTTTCTAAAATATCAATAGGATTAAAATTGTTGCCTTAATTATGCATCAGATTTATTTGTTTTTACCTAAATTAATTAAACTTTGCATATTGTGGTATTCTATTAAATATTGTACACTTAAAAATTATTTTTAAGTGTACGTGGTATTATTAATCAGATACCATTTTTCTGGTTTCTGATTTTGATGTCTTCGACTTGTGTTGTCAATGAAGTTCAACCATTGGTTTTAGAATATATTTTATTGAAAATTAAAATTAATAGAAAATTTGGTATTCATGATTGTTTTTAAAACTAGTATATATATATTTTAAAAAACCTATACAAAGTATAATAAGAAATATCTTTATTTTTAATCAATTTTTCACCTATAAATAGAATAGGTGTCTTATTTTTGAATCAATTTCACATATAAAGTGTAATAGATACCTTGAGAAAGATATCTCTCAAAATATATTATATAGATTTTTTAAAATAGAGAAATTTTATTAAATACATGCAACTTTGATGTAATAAACAAAATAGTCTATAACTTACTGATATATGAGAGCTATGATATTGTACATACGAAATACTAATACAAGATGGACTAACATTATAAATCACAATTAACCTTGTGTTTTTAATTTGAATTTTACAATAGTAAATTGTTATACTATTATATTTGTATATAATCCTATTTTTAATTATTTTCATAATTTTATATATGAATTTAATTTAATTTTTTCTATTTAATTATTTTATTCACGATTGTTTTTAAAAACTAGCACATCTACATTTTAAAAAATCTATATAAAATATATTGAAATATATGCTTATTTTTAAAATTAATTTCTTATGTATAAATGGAATAAGCACCTTGAAAAATAATATTTTTCAATGTATTTTATATAGGTTTTACAAAATCCAAATATGCTAATTTAACTAAATACATGGATGTAATAATCAAAATAGTTTATAATTTGTTGATACATGGAAGCTTTAATATTTGTGCATAGGAACTACTAAAACAAGATACTCTTACATTATAAATCACAACTAACCTTGTATTTTAAATTTGATTTTTATAGTAGTAAATTGTTATACATTTATACTTGTAGATAATCATATTATTATTTGTTATTTTTATAATTTTATATATGAATTTAATTACTCTTTTTCTATTTAATTATTTTATATCCTTTTTGAACAATCATTATCTACTCTTGCTATACATTTATTGTAAATAACTTAATATACTTTATGTTAATAAAAAATTGGAAAGGATGACAATGAAATTTGAAAACATAGGATTGTGATAGGCATGATACCATTTATAATTTCATTGCCTTTGATATATCCAAGTGTTAGTAGCAAAAGTTTGCCATAAGGAACTCATATTGTCTCTCAAACATGGCTTGCTTTGTATGTTATCAACAAAGGGGCCATAGTTGGGTAGGGATAAGTTCAATTGTTGGTAGCAAAAGTTTGCCATGAGTAACTCATATTGTCTCTCAAATGTGGCTTGCTTTGTATATTGTCAGAAGAGGAGCCATAGTTTGGTAGGGTCTTATAGTTGTTATAATACTTGTTATTGGATATAAATCTTGCAACATGTTTATACTATATATTGTCAATAATTAGTCTACATGTAAATCAATAAATGACCAAATATTGGTCAAGATGGACCCTTTAATAAAACGTGAAAATTTATGTATGTTGTAAAAAAAATCATAAATACATTCATTAACAAGTGAAATTCATGTAATTTTTCAATTTCACATAAATATCATAATTATCCAATATAAGTGTCACATATAAAATAAGGGGCTTGTGTTAACAAATATTATCATTATGTGGAAAAATGCCATTCTTATGTGTACAACTATTGGGGTAGCAATGTATATGCATTGGAGTGATTCATATTATATACTTTCCTTATCACAAACATAGAAGGTGAACACAATAAGTACCTTGTATTTTATTACGAAATGTAAAGGTTTTCTCAAAATGTTTATGATCATTTAAAGTTGAATTTAAGTTGTATTTTAAATAATAATATATTTTTATTATAATAAATAATATTTTTTGTGTTCAATTATGTGGTCATTTGTGTTGGATATAAAGGCTAGGGATAACAAGATTTATGGTTCACAAAAGGTATTGAAATAATTTAGGTTGTGTATAAGTTATATTTTCAGTAAGAATATGATATAACAACAAATGATATGTTTTTGTTCAACTACTAGGGAGTTCATGATTAAGTTTGGTTGAATATTCAAAAATTCATTTTAAGGACACTTCTCATTAGATGTTGGTGTGGTGAGTCCCATGATGAGTCACACCTCCAAATTTTAGGTGTAGATAGATAAAAGGTCATTTTACATTTCTAAAAATAATGAAGGTCCTACAAAATTTCATGTAATTGGTACATCCTTGTAAAGTTTGTTTGCACAAGTGTTGGCCAATCTCTCTAGCTACTATAATTATCTTTTGGGGACATTAACATAATCTATCCTTAAAGCCACAATCCCACAAATTACCTTCTTGCCAATAATAACAATTTTTTTGCAAATAAAGCATTAACACCTACATTTTCTTTGCAACTTTTTCTTCCCACTTTCTTTGATGGTATCTACCATACTTGTCCTTGCCTATAACACTTGGGGGGCAAAGATAACTAGTTTTGGAGGTGTGCATCCTTCGTGAGGATTCTCTCTTCCCCCTTATTTTCCTTAAACTATCAACATAGAAAGTATGCCGACATTTTAAGGGGGGGCATATCACCTTATCAATTTCATTAACGTCTTGTGAGTTTTGACTTATTGTCATACCCCTTTGGTGGTGGTGTTGTTTATAATGCCTTTGAGGTGTGGTTATCATTTGTTCCCTTGTGACATTAGCATTTATTCATCCCCTGTGACATTAAAATTTTATGTGCTCCTTGAAGTGTGGTTGTCAATTTTTCATTGTGATGTTAAATTGTCCCCCATGATGTTAAAACATTTATATGCACTCCTTGAAGCATGGTTTACAAAACAGTCCACAAACCTAGCATAATGGAGCTTGTTGGCCTATGGATTTGAACATTTTTACATGGACACCTAGCATAACACAACTTGCTAGCCTTATGGGGCCTATCAGTTATTAATTTTGCATGGACACCTAGCATAACACAACTTGCTAGTTAGTAGATCTATGTATCTTATGAGAATTTTCATTTATAATTTTAGCATTTTAGATATGTAAGTTACGCATTTGAGAGATGATGCTTGGTAATTGAGAGAACCTTACATAGTAAGATCTCTTTACCTTGCTGACTTCAATCTTTAGTTTTCATGTGCTAACTTTTGTTGTTCTATGTGCATGTTATGTTTTCTTTATATGTGTATCTTGCTTGCTTAGTGTATTTCACTTGTTTGACTCATTTCTTTTTGCGTGTTTGCTTCATGTATTTTACGTGTTTGCTTTGTGTATTCCATGTTTGCTTCATGTATTCCTTTTATGTTTTAAGTATTCCTTGTATGTATTGTGTTTGCTTTATGAATGTTTTGTGTATGCTTTTATGTGTTCTCTATTGATTGCTCTATGCATGACTAAATTTTTCCTTGTCTTGCATGTGATATATTTGCTTCACGTTGTCTTAACATTGTAGATTAGTGGGATCCTAAGTTGGGAGTTTGCACATCACTCAACTTGGTGTTATCCAATCTCTTCAACATTTCGATAAAATAATTTATTCCTTTAGTGCAAGTATGAATGTAAGATCATACTCTCACTAAAGTGGGGGCTAAATGTAGCATCATAAATTGTCACCTTTGACAATTTCACACTACTTGGACAACCTATTTTGATTTTAACATCAAATATATTAATAATGTATTTGTTTTGGGGTCAAATTGGGAAAATACACTAAAATCCTCGACATCTTGACAAGTTTGGGAAAAATGCACCTAGAGTTAGGGGCGGGGATGCCCTTGACCTTAAAGGTGACCTATTTCAAATTAAATGTTTTGCATGTAAGTCCTTAGAGGATTAAAAAGATCCTAGGTTAGCCTATAATTAAAATACCAATTATGATGCATATATATACAAGGTTTATTCTCATTTGAACATTAGAAAGAGGGCATTTTATGAATAAGAAGCTATTATGATCAGTCAAGCTCTATCATGAAGATGTATTAAGTTATCCTCAACATGCTAGCTACAACAATCTATTGTGTTTTGTGGATTAACCTCTTGTAGGTCTATCAAGCAATTCAAGCATCAATCAAACAAGCTTTGATGGAAACTTATGGTGTGAATGTCACTTTGACAAGGGTTGCATGTACCTAAGGTAACATTATTATTTATCATTTTTCATTTCAATCAATTATTGTTTTGGCCTCTACCTGACCTAGGGCACATACTCTTGATCATCATCATTTGTTGTATGTGGAGGTAGAAACACCAAAATGGGGTTTGACTTAGGCAAGCTCATATACAACACAACTTTCCTCCCTCTTTTCATGTGTGTAGGCCAAATCCAAAAGTTTCATCAACAACATGACACAAGAAAGATAAAGTAGATTGTAACCTACCATCTAAAGTTTGCAGATCCCAAAAAAATAGTTTTTTAGTCTAGGGCACCACCGCCCTTGACCCTCCAATTCAAACCCATTTTTTAATCACATGTTCTTCTTTGGATCCCTTTTTCAAATCTATTAGTTTTGTTGGTTTCTATTTTTTGTTTGTGTGATACATTACATTTACATATTAGGGTTTATGTCAAATAGGCTTGTTAAAACACACATTAAATTTCTCCTCTTTGCAACTCAAAAAATCCAAACCCTAGGAGATTGGCTCTCCCTTGTGGCATCTAGTCAATCATCAAACCCTAGTTGGTTTGAGTTCTAATGTAGCGAAAGTGAAAATAAGTTAATCCTAATTAATCTACTAGTTGGATCTAGGATCCCTTTTCCCACTCTACAAATATCTCATTGATGTAAGAAATAAATAATATTATGTGGATGTTCTTTTATCGAATGTTGCCACATCAATAATAAAAATGGTATTTCACCCATTAAAATGAAAAAATGGGGTGGTGTGAGAAAAAAAAATTTAAAGGTTTTTATGTATACAAGCTCACTTCCATTCCTAGTATAATTATAAAATGCCTCTTGGTGTATACATTTAGATAAGTAAAATTTATTACTTTAAGATAATTAAAATGTGACTTATGCCCTTTAAAATCAAATCTACATGTTAAATATATGAAAGTAATATTACTTATATACATGTAATGTACATATGTAAATTATAATAATTTAATACTATAATATATTATATAATAATATGAATTATATATATCAAACTTTATATATTTATAAAATATCATATATATAAGAGTAATATTACTTATTTTAATAATATACAAGTAATACATATATGGTAGTATTACTTTATAAGTAATATAAAAAATGTATATATAGTATATTATTTTTAATGTATATAAAATAATTTTAATTTTAAACCTAACCCTAACCTTAATTCTAACCCTAACCATAACTCTAATTCTAATATTAACCCTAGCCATAATACTAACATTAATTTTAAACCTAATCATAACCTTATTTAACCCTAGATCTATTTTAAATCATAACCATAACCCTAATTATATTCTAACCATAACTCTAATCATAATATTAACCCTAATTGTAGCCTTAATCTTAATTCTACCCCTAACCCTAACCCTAATTATAACCTTATATAGATATCAAAGTAATATTACTTATATATATGTATAGTATATAATATTATAATATACTATATTATATTATAGGAAATTGACAATAAGAATTATATATAGTAATATTCTTTTAGTGCATATAACTTAATCCTAATTCTAACCCTAACCCTAGCCTTAATTCTAATCATAACCCTATTTCTAATCTTTATTTTTTCAATCTTTAACCCTATTCAAATCCTAATTCTAACTATAATTCATTCTATGCCTAATTCTAATTCTACCCCTAATAATAAACCTAACTCTAATTCTAATATTAAATTTACATATAATGCTAACATAAGATTATTTAAATTAAATATTATAGTTATATAATAATATGAATTATATATCTTAAAAGTTGAATATATATTGGTGATTGTAGCGTTGTAAATTGTCACCCCTGGGAAGAAGAGTTTTTAGGCCTCAAGGCTCAGAGGATTCTCGTGCATGCTACTACGGTGGAGGAGGCTCTAACCCTCCTCAATGAGGTTTTGTGATCCTATCTCATTAGTGCTCTTCTTGTTCCTAGAACCTTTCGCTCACTTTTTTATTTATTTATGTTTCTTCCTTTCCTCGCACATTTATTTGCTTATTTCTTCTTGGTGGGTTCCATCTACTGTCCCTTGGTAGTTGCATTTGATTGTACATACCTAATTAATGGAGGCGGGTGCTAAAGCACTTAGTGAGCCTCTCGATGACCTGAAGGGGTCATTTGGAGATAAAGGCAAGTGAAGGTCCTTTTGTGATATTGTTGCAGAAGGTAAACAAACCATTTATCCCTCTACAAAATTCATAACACAAGAAGATGAAAGGGGTGGTGGTAGAGGGTAGGAGTGCAGAGGAAAAGGTAAGTGTCTTGATGGTCCTAAAGGAATTTCTATATCCCCTAAATCTAATATGATTGATGCATTAGGTAAAGAGGAAGCTAGATTAAAGAATATCACTATTTTCTTCATTGCACTTGATTACAAAAAGGTGCTTGCTAGGAAGTTTTTAGATGAGTGGATAAAAAATGTATGGATTAAAATATTAGGGTTACAAATCTCTTTTTGTAGAATAGTTCAATGTGGATTATTTACATTTTTTTCAAAGAACACAACATGCAAGAGAATTTAGAACTATTTGTTTCATGCCTTAAGATGGTCTCTAGAATCCCTAAATGAATAGGTGTTAGCATGTCTTACCCTAGATGGGTAACCATAAAAAAGGTTCCTCCATTATTTGGGCATTCTTGCCACAACTAATTTCCCCAAATGAAAATGTTTTGAGAATAGAGGAGACTAAGACCACTCTCCATATGAATGTGAGAGTCCTTGTCTCCAAGAATTTTAATCTCTAAGGTGATAGACATAAATTTGGGTGGAAAGATTTCTTCTTGCAACATATGAATACTTGGAGGACTCAATGCTTGCTACATGTGGGGGAGGGAAGGGAACATTAGGAGAAAGTATCCTATCATTAAAAGAAGGATAGGAAACCCTAAAGCCAAACTTAATATAGTTAATGGTGAGTCAAAAAATGTTGATGGAAATAATAGTAATGTTGCAAAGGTAGTTAGAGATAAACCAAATTTAGAGACCTCTATGGATAATGTGGACATTGTAGGTTCATCAAGAGATTATGTTGGGCTCCATTGCCTTGGCTCTATTGTCAGTGATTTTTCTTTATCTAGCCTGGGTGTTAGCCAAGTTGTTAACCATTCTACCCACCCTAATCCATGTTTCAGTGGCTCGAGTACTCTTGTTCTTGAGTCCTCTCTCAGTCCCAATCTTGAGAGCTTACTCAATCTTTCTAGTAGCCAATGTCTCTCAAACCCTACACCTACTCCTTCTAGTTCAACCATTATTTCTAATTTTATTCCCAATTCTTTGTTAGACATCTTTGTCCCAATGAACAATATGATTTCCAATAACATCATGGAGGTTAATTACTAGATTTTTGACTCGGGGACAACCAACAACATTGAAAATGTAAACAAAAATATTATTGTGGAAAGGGAAGATATCTCTACCCCTATGTCTGTTAATAATAGCCAACATACTACAGTATTAAAAGGAAAGTTGAATACTCTAAATGATGTAATTAGTAATAATGGTGGTCCCAATTCAATTATAAAAGGGAAACCAGATAGATAAAATGTTTTGAGTCAAAATGTGGGCTTGGTGGATATTACTCCACCACTTTTAGATGAATGCTCTTGAGATGTTTTAGACAATATCTTGTCTTTGGTGCCTAATAATGCCTTTGGACATAAAAATATAGGCCCAAGAGATAGTTTAGACAAGATTAGACAGTCTATTGCCTAGAAAAATACCAGGCATAGATAGGATTACAATGGTGGGATGGTTCAATTAGGGGACTCTAAACCCCTACCTAAAAAATAACATAATAAGTATGGAAATGTAATGAAGACTCTTGACTCAGTTCAACATGATGAGAAGCTCACCCATAGCAAATGACCAATGTTTTCTCTTGCAAGGTCATGAATATTGTCCTTGAGATTGAGAATAAAGACAAAGGTATTAGAAATTTGTAGAACTCAAGTGGTTTGACTAACTTTAATAAAACTAGACTTGATCACAACAGAGAAGGAAACACAATTTTGCACTTGGTGTCTAATTCATAACATGGATAAAAATTACCATATTTTGGTGTTAGACAAGAGCCTACAAAGGGATGACATTGTTGTTAAAAATAGTTGGTGGTACAATAAAGAAAACAATTCCAAATTAGACTTACACTCTTGACTAATCCCAACTATGGAAAAAATGATACTCAAATTTTGATGTTAGACAAGAGCTTGCAATTGGACCTCGATACCAAAGGAAATAAGGATGGGAACAATAAAAAAGTCAGTAACAACATTGATTTGCACTTTTTTCCTAATTCTAAGCATGGACAAAATGATGCCCATGTTGTGGTGTTAGACAAGAGCATGCAAATTGATGCTATTGGTAATAATAATATTACTTGGGGAAGAAATGATAGTATTTCCAATTGTGACCTAACTTGTTGCTCCATGGTGAATTCCTTGGCTAAAACCATTTATGATCAGGACAATAATGCCAAGAGGTAGTGTTAGACAAACCTATTTAGGGGATTGATACCAGGGGATCCAGATTAATATAAAAATTCTTGTAGGGGATTTAGATTCTATGGATTGTGAGGAGATCACAAAAGGGAGATTGACTCATTTTGTTGTTTCCCCCCTTCAAAAGGAGAATAAACTAGCATAAGGTGAAAAATTTATTCCCATAGGGAATGAATGCATTAACATTACTAGGAAAAAGAGGAGCAAGGAAGTGGAAAAACCTTGCCCCAAGAGGAAGGAGATAGAGGATAAGCTTCCTAAATGATTTGATATATTTAGGAATGCTATGGACACCTCCTTATGATCTGTCCTAATGATCTTCAATTTCTCTTCCTGAAATATTAGGGGGATGGAAATCCCTAAGATGAATTATATTAGAAATACATGTAAGCTTTTGGATTCAATTGTGTAAGTTTTTAGATTTGATGTTGTGGATGACACACAATGATCCATCATCTAGAAAAGGAGAATCTAGAAGCTTACATTTTTATAATTGATGGACTATGGAAAACTAATACCAACTATAGGAAATATATTGTTAGAAGATATCTTAACATGGATAGACACAAAGCTATTGTTTTACTACAAGAGGTAAAGGTTTCTAGATTCACTCTTGAACTAACCTCAAGTTTATATGGAATTAATTGTCCCATTACTTTACTAAATATCTCAATGGTAAGGGAGGATCTACCATCCTTCTATCTAATAAATGAGCTCAACATGTTATTGACAATGGTGTTTCTCCATGTAATAGGGTTGTGTGGGATATCATTGAAAAGGAGAACAAAAAAAATGGTATTTTCTCAATCTATTCTCCAAATGAATATAGGGATAGTATTGAGTTATGGAAATGGATGAATAATCTTCAAGATATCCCTTGGATTATTGGGGGATATTTCAATATGATTGAAAATAATGAAGACAAAAAATAAGGTATTGACATGGGGTGGAAAGGTAATGAGAGGTTTTTTTGTTACAACGTGAAGAACAAACTAAACTTATTTGAAACTCTTAAAGGAATGAAAAGAGAAAATAAAAACATCTAGTACACATGGTGTGATTCTTTGAGAGAATAAAAGAATATATTGTAGATTGGATAGAATCTATACAAAAAAATATTTTTTCAACTTTGATCAAACTGAAGATGGCAGTAGGGTAAGAGTTTACCCCCACTCTCTATCTGACCACTATCCCATCAAGGAAAATAATAATAATAGCTAATGAGAGAACCAAAAAATATAACAAGAAAGACAATTTCATCCTGAATACTAACCTTCTTAAGGATGAATATTGTAATGATTCCATATTCACTCTTAGAGAAATCAATAGTTGAATGTTAAGAGAAAAATCTACCATTGAGAAATGGGAAACTAATGTTAAAAGTTCAAGGGTAGTTATATACCAAACTATCTACAAGAAAAAATACATGGATAATAGGAAGACTAAAAACAACCTTCATGAACATATTCTAAATTTAGAAATTAATCTCTAGAAGGATGCTCATAAAGTTAATCTAAATGAGGAATTAATTTGTGTTAAAAATTCCTTAAGGAGATTTCAAACTACTAGGACATAGAGTCTTAGGATAAGAGCTAAGATGAACTGATTGAACAATGAAGATAACTGTTCAAAAATTTTCTTTAGATATATCAAGGAAGAAGGGGTTCAAGAGAAAGTTGGTAATGTTTGGTTAGGTAATAAAATTATAAGTGAACCACAGGAAGTAAAAGCTCAATTCTTTTACTTCTACAAGATCTTGTTTACCTTTGAAGGGGATAGTTTGTAAGGAAAAAATGCTAGGAAGTTCTACAAGAAGCTTATTCCAAAGAATATCCCAAGAAAATGCAATAAGATTAGATCGACAAATTTTAAAGGAGGAAGTTATTAAAGCTATTAAAGTTCTAAACAATGACAATTCTTTAGGAGCTAATGGTCTACTTGTGGAATTCTATAAGATAAACATAAATTGGATGATTGAGGACTTGGTTCAAGTTTACAAGCAATTGATAAAGGTTCACTAGGCAACCACATTAATAAAGGAATTTTCAAGTTGCTTCCTAAAGAAGGTATAAGTTTGTAATCAAGAATTGGAGACCCATTACCTTGCTCAGTGTGTCATACAAGATCCTTGACAAGATCTTAGCCTTGAGACTAGTTGATACTCCCTTCATTAGTACCACTCAAATGAGGTTCATAAAAGGTAGATATATTTTAGAAAACCTCCTAACCAATTGGGAGGTGATGGAATGGGCCATATTTTCTAAGAAAAACTTTGTTGTGTTTCTTCTAGAATTTGAAAAAAGCATATGATAGGGTGGAGTGGTCCTTTCTCAAGATGAACCTTGAGGCCTTTAGATTCCCCAAAAAATAATCTAGATAGTTAACACTCTATTGAAATATGTTGTTGCTCAATTAGATGTTAATGGTGTAACCAGGGTAGAATTTTGAGATTAATTGCAAGGAGCATAATAAACCAAACCCCAATCAACAATAGAGAACAAATAAAGTGAGAAGCATAAAAATATTGAAACAATATCACCTGGTCTTCAAGCCTTCGTTGATTGACCTCTATTGGCCTTCTCCATCTTGCTGCAAATTGTATGATTTCCCTCAGATTGGAGTGCAACTATAATCTATTCCTAAGAAAATCAAGACATTGAAGTATTGTATACTCAAGTACTTAGAGTTCTCAAGCATGTTGTGTGTGTGAATGAATCAAAATGAGTAGAGAGATACCCTTTTTAAAGAATGCCAAATTGAAAATGGATGGCTAGGATTAGAAGTTGATAAAGCCCTAAGATCAAAGGCTAGAATTCAATGTGACGAGGAGCATTTTGGTTAGGGCAATATTAGGTCAAAAATAGGGCAAGATTTGAAATGAAGGGCTGAGATTTAATTGGAGACAATTAAATCAATGGTGGAGAATAAATGAGATAGAAAAGAAGGTAGTTGGAAAATCAAATGATAATAAAAATTATTTAATTTATCAAGGAAAGTTAACTTTTGGAATCAAATAATGGTTTAATTCATACATGGGAATAAGACAAAAGAAAATAAATAATTATTTTAATTATTTACTCATGGGATTAAAAGTGGGTTAAATGAATAATTTTATTTAATTGAAGGAAAAAAAGGATAATCAACAAATTAAATAATTAATGGTAATTATTTAATTTGTAGCAAAAAATGAGTAATTAAATAAATTAGAAATTTATTTAATCATTGGAGGAGTAAAGATGAATTAGTGACATTTAAATAAACAAATATAATTTATTTATTTAAATAATCATGGAGGAATAATTAAAAATTATGACATTAGGACATAATTAAATAATTTAATTATGTGAGGAGGACGTTTGACATAGAAAAATGTAGCTCGAGGGCCTAGGTCATTTTTATGTGTCTACATTTTCCCCCTCTTTGACATAATATAGTTTGTTGCATCGTGCCAAAGAAAACAAGTCAAAAATATGCCCTAGTGTGAAAGTAAGGAGAGGAAGGATGGCGAGGTAGTGGTATGCCCCCTTGAGAGGACAGGAGGGTTCAAAGAACACAAGTGTGCTCTCAAAATGGAAGAGAAGACTAGAGGATGAATGAATAGAAGAAATGTTAGCGCAAAAGACATGGATGTTAGGATGAAAAAGGAATATTTCAATATGTTTTCCAAATAACATAATAGCCATTGCATAATCCTCATTGGGTGGTAAATGTGACAAATGGATGATAAACACCATGGTATGAAATAGACCAAGGTGTTCAAGGTCATCCACTTGCGAAAAAAAGATAGTCGCAGACAAGGAATGTCTTAACTCATACTAAGGGATAAGTTGCACCAGTCTTTTTGTCAAGACACACCAAAGACAACAATCAAGGAAAAATAGGTCATGCAACATCATCACACCTCTAAATCCTTCATGGGATATTCTCAAGGTAGCTAGTAACATGACCAAGGGATAAAACAATAAAAAGATAAGACAAAATGGACCAGCAAAATGAACAACCATTCAATGTGTTTTCCAATATTTGTTTGACGAAGGTTGATTGCTTGACGGTTTGACAATTTGTCAATTTGATAGTTTGACAGTTTTGATGGTTTGACGATGCCCGTCATCAAGAACACATCTTGAAAAGTCCAATGATGATTTGACGAAGCTTGTCATCAAGAAAAACACATCCTAAGAAAGGAAAATGATATTTTTATGGGTTTCAATTCCAACAAGGATGCATCTTGAAGGGGACCATAAAGTGACTAGGTTGACACTATTTTGGCAATTTATTGATTTTTGACTTGATGACTGATTGGACTCTGTTGTTTGTTGGTCCATGATTTGAATGTTGAAATTTTGAGGATTGTCTTGTGTTTGAGTTTGTCTATGTCTAACTTATTCGACTGATGCAATGAACCCTAAAGGACTGACCTAGGTGGCCTCGAGGGCTCATCAAATGATGGCCTTACCTACGCATACAACCAGAGACCTTGTAGTTCGACATGACTCTTGACTTTGTTGCAATGACAAAGGGTTGAATCATGATTTTATTTGACAACACCTAAAGTACTGACCTAATGCCTTAGGGGCACATCAATAGATGGCCTTGCCAACATCCAGTCATAGAGGCAACATAGTTTGACAATGAAAAAGACTGACTTGATTGAATTTGAATTTGTTTTTGGGATTTTGAAAGTTATTTGGGTGTTTTTATGTTTTTGACATGTTTCAATTTTTTTGGATTTTTGTAGTTTTTACGATTTTTTTATCTTTTTCATCTTTTGTTGAATATTTGAACATCCATTGACCAATGTAGAATCCAACGAGGCTCGATGATAGGAAATGTTCCCCCAACTAGGTCTAGGACTAACCATCAAGGATGGGATGGGACAAGGGTTTATTATGGATAGAAGATGGAGGAGAAAGGACGTGAGACATCAATCGTTGGAAAGTCATGATAAAGATGACTAGGCCTTATGATGAATGTCAAATGGAAGATGATAGAGAGTAAAGGCATTGTGACAGATGAGGATGGAAGACTAGGTAGAGTGATAGTAAATGATGGAGTAGAGGCTGACTACACATGGCCCTTGTTTGCCATGTTTTCACCATGGTACTTATCCAAAGTGCCACCGAAGTGGTTTTCACTATTGGATGGATTATTTCTCTTTATTTCTCTTTATTTTCATGATTTTTTTTATTTTTTTACCGTCACTAAGACAATTGTTTGCCAGGTTTTCATCAAGGTAATGATTTTCTTGATTTTTAAGATTTTTTGTATATTTATGGTTTTAACATGGCTCTCTGAATCTATGCATATAATTTGCATAGGTTCAAGTTATTGATAGGCTTGAATAAAGGTTCCCCTTCAAGTGTGAACAACTGATAAGCACTAGAACCAAAAGATGTTATGACATATGGACCCAAATAGTTGGGAATTAGGGTTAGAAGGAAAATATCTAATAGTTAAATGTAGATTTGATCAATAAAATAGAGAAATAAAACACAAAAAATTATAACAACAACAAGACAATACAAAGAATTTAACGTGGTTCACACAATATGGGCTACATCAAAAAAATTGCAGCCATCTAATAATTTTATTATCTGGTGCAAAACATATTAGAAACTCGCGAATAATGCCATGCTACAAATCGCATCCCAACTGCTTATAACAAGCTTTTTATAAGCTTCTAGAATTAGGGTTTTACAAAGTCAATTTTATCTTGTCGACGATGAAGGGAAAAATAGGAGAAACCATGATCAATCACCACATACCAACAATCTCCCACTTAGAGACTAATTAGGCTCCACACCAAACAATCTCCCACTTGGAGATTGATCTTGGATGACACTGCTGCACTTACGACTCCCACTAGAAATAAGCACCTTGGACCCTACTACTCTGTTATAATTTTAACCATGAAGACCAACTGAAGCTGAAGAGGAGCTCAACTTCTCCCTTGTCATTTCCTTTGTAAACATATCCACTAGATTGGCATCTATATGTATCTTTTTTAGCTTTACTTGTCCATCCTCCAACACTGACCAAGTGAAATGATATCTCAACTGCATGTGTTTGGTTTTAGAGTGCAAGGAATAATTCTTTGCAAGATGTATAACACTCTAGCTATATGAAAACAAGTGATTTTCATCATGTTGTTTTTCCAACTCTTTCATGAAAATTTGCAACCATATCATCTCCTTTGCTACCTCTGTTACAACAACATACTTTGCCTCAATTATGGATAAAGCAACCACCTTTTGCAACTAAGAAATCCAACTCACAACTGTCCCACCAACTATAAATACATAACATGTGGCACTCCACCTGGTATCTATATCCCCTGCCAAATTTGAGTCAACATAGCCTTTTAAATTAGTATTAGAGCCCCCAAAACATAAGCATTTATTGGATGTACCTCTAAAGTACCCGAGAATTCATTTTACTACATTCTAATGCTCAACTCCGGGATGACTCATATACCTACTAACAATTCCTACAACATGCACAATATTTGGTCTTGTACATACCATGGCATATAATAAACTTTCGACAATTGAAGAATATGGTACCTTGGACATTTTTTCTTCCTCTTGCATCTTTGGACACATATCCTTTGCAAATTTAACATGACTAGGTAAAGGTGTGCAAAAAGCTTTGACATTCTCCATATGAAATCTCTGCAAAACCTTATTAATATAATTTTCCTAAGATAACTTTTGTTTTGTTTTTCCTATCTCTTGTAATCTTCATACCAAGGATTTGTTTCACTGTCCCCAAATCCTTCATAGAAAAATAATTTGCTAATTGATGTTTTAAATCCTTAATGTGAACCATGTTAGACCTCACTACAAACATATCATCAACTTATAAACATAAAATAATGTAGCTATCATCATCTAACCTCTTAAAATAAACACAATGGTCTAAGTTACACTAAGTGTAGCTATGCTTAGCCATAAAACTATCAAATTCAATATACCATTGCCGACGTGCTATCTTCAAGCCATACAAAGTTTTCTTCAATCTACACACCAATTTCTCTCAACCTTTGACCTCAAATCCTTGTGGTTGTTCCATATATATTTCCTCTTCCAAATCACCATGGAGAAAGGTAATTTTAACATCTAGCTATTCCAAATACAAATCTTCAATAGCCACAATACTTAAAATGGCGTGTATTTAAGTCATTTTAACAACTGGAGAAAAAATATCATCAAAATCAATACCCTTTTTATGTGCAAATCCCTTTACAACTAACCTAGCTTTAAATATTTTCTTATCTCCATCCTCCTCTTTTACCTATAAACAACTTGCACAATTTCCAGGTTTTATTTTTTAGCAAGGAGTCCATTTCTTCTTCCATTCCATGCTCCCACCAAACCTTGGTATCGACTTGTATAGCTTCATCATAACATTCTGGTTCACCAACACCAGTTAATAAAATATAATACAAAGAGGGAGAATATTTTTTTGGAGGTCTACTTATCCTTGAAGATTGTCTAGCATTCACTGGAGTTTGTGGTATTTGTTGTTGTTGTTGTTGTTGTTGTTGCAGAGCATGAGGAACCACTAAAACATCATTGTTTGGAGTATCATCCAACACAACATAATCATTTTCTTTCTTCTCATGCTACTACAAGTGATCTTTGTACAACACTTTCTCATTGAATATGACATCCCTGCTTCTCACAATTTTATGATTTTCAAAATTCTAAACCCTATAACCAAATTCATCAATGCCGTATCCAAAAAATATACATTTCTTTTATTTAGCTTCCAGTTTGGTACTATTTTCATAATCTACATGTGTGAATGCTTCACAATCAAAGGTTCAGAGAAAAGAATAACTCACCTTCTTACCTGTCCATGCTTCCTTTGGAATACCACAACCCAAAGGACTAGAAGGACCTATTTTAATTAAATAAACAACAGTGTTTATATCCTTTTCTCACATGTTTAAGGGCGTCCCAACATGCAACCTCATACTCCTTGCACACTCCATTATTGTCCTATTCATGCATTCAACCACTCCATTTTCTTGTGAGTCCTTGTAACCATTTTTTACCTATGAATACCATTAGAGGAACAATAATATTCAAACTCTTTATTGCAATACTCACCACCATTATCAGATCTAAGACATTATAATCTTTTACTTGTCTCATTCTCAGCCAAGCTTCTCCATTTTTTAAAAGTTTCAAATACATCATATTTCTGCCTAAGGAAATAAATTCATACCTTCTCAGTTGCATCATCAATGAATGTAACATAATATTGAGAGCTACCAAGAGAAGATACCTGAGTTGGTTCCCATACATCTGTATGCACAATCTCCAATTTCTCATTTTTCTTTTGCTTCCCATCTTTGAGAAAATTAACTCTCTTTTGTTTGTCATACAAAACTTTCATAGAAATCCATATTAACACATTTTAGACTTGGTAAAAATTTCTTTGAATAAAGTATTTTCATTTTTTTTTCACTCATGCACCCAAGTCTATTGTGCCATAGTGTTGTTTCGGAACCCACAACCATTGTTTGATCTTCTACCTGCTGAATTGCAACAATCATTCTTGAACATTGAATTTTCTCTATAACAATTAAAATAGAAGGAACAATATGACCTACACAAAGATATAAGGTGCCTACTTTCACACCTTTTTCTACCATTAATGCACCTTTTGTAACCTTCCAATTTTTATCATTAAATGTAACAACACAACCTTCATCATCTGGTTGCCCTATAGAAATTAAATTTCTGCCTAACCTTGGAACGTGCCTTACCTCATGTAGTAGCCAATGATTCACATTCTATAACTTAATCTTGATTCTTCCCTTTCCAAAAATTTGATAAGGTTTGTTATCATTTAAATAAACCAGCCCAAAATCCCCTTGGACATAGTCAAGAAAAAAATTTCTATGGGGGTTGTTGCCACAAAGGTGGTTTACACTTTTTGGGAGATCCTAATTTTTGATGAAATCACATATTTTTAGAAAATATAATGATTTAAGCCTTGAATTGTTCAATTTAAAGGATTCAATTGAAGAATGTTTGATAAAACAGCCTTAGACCAAACCCCTTTGGATAGAACCCCACTAGTTTTAAACCATACCTATAATGGAGTCTCCTTTACACCTATCAAAATGTTGATAAAAAACCACTTTTGATTTACCTTTTGGGGGATCAAATGAATTCATTTAAAATTTATTTTTTGTAAGTATGTAGTCCTTATTATAAGCTTTCAAAAAATATAATTTTAATTAAATTTAATTTGATTATTATATTTATTTTTTATTTCTTATGAATGTAAGTTTTTCACTGAAAATCAAGCTCTTTGTTTTGCACATGTGGAAAAATATAATATTATAAAAAAGAAAAGAAAAATATGAGTGCACTAGATACTGAAGTCCTTGATCCAACAAATTTTTTTTTTTTTTTTTGATACATGCAAAACAAATTGTGTTATACCGTCTACCTATGTCTGAATTGTAATAGGTTTGACTTTGAAACTTGATTAAGGAAAAAATATTTAATAAAAACCTATGAAACCAATTGGAAGCACTAGATATCATATTTACAAATCTAAATTCAAAAAAATTAGAATATTTTCCTTCATGGAAAAAAAGTTGTGTTATATAGTGAGCGCCACTCCTTAAAAATGGTGTTTATAGAAAAAAAACTAATTTTTGAAGGAGATAGAAAAATAAGTACAATTTGATTCCAAAAGTTTTGAAAAAAATATATTTTGAATCTATAGAAAAAATTTCACAAATCACTAGTTTGCATCATCTTCAAATTCCTCACATTTTAGCCGCTATAGGTGTGCGAAAGTGAAGATTTAGTTAGAAAAAATTAATTCAGTGTCTAGTTTGACCAAAAATTATAAACTAGTATTGCAGGATCACCCTGGGGGTAGCATGAAATGAAGTCCTTGAATCTAACACCCAAGAATCATTAGCATTATCAAGGGAAATAATCAAAGCATCCTCATCACATTTATTACTTACTGTGCATTTACCTCCTTACTTCCTTCCTTTTTGTCTCCTTTATTTTTTCGAGACCAACAATCTTTCTTTAAATGCCCTGACTTACCATAGTACCATCAATACCTCTTGTCTCTAGATTGGGACCTTTTATCCTTTTGTTTTCCTCGTGTCTTCCCATGACTTTTAGAATTGTTTCCTCTCCTTTGTTCTGCCCCTACTTTCTATATTCAAACCATTGCCTGATGTGGATGTTCCACCTAAGCTTTTCCTATGAATTTCCTCGCTCAAAATAACACCAAAAACATCATCAAATTTCAATGTATTTGAACCATAAATAGAATTCTTAACAACCATCACCAAGCTATTCCAACTCTCAAGAAAATAACATAGAATCAAAAGAGCCCTAACTTCTTCATCAAATTTTATATTTATAGAAGTTAATTGATTGGTAACCATATTAAACTCATTTAAATGATCAACAACTAACCCACCTTCTACCATTTTCATATTAAATAAACACTTCATAAAAAATGCCTTATTTGAAGCAAAATTCTTTTCATATAACTTCACTAGGGTTTGCATCAACTCTTGAGTTGTCTTTGCTATTGTAATATTGAATGCCATCGATTGTGCCAAACATAAACAAATATTGCCAAGTGCCTTTCTGTCAAAAATATCTCAGTCCTCATTAAACATTGCTAAGGGTTTCTTGGTTTTCCCTTCCAATGGCTGCCATAAATCCTTCTGATAGAGGTAGTTCTCCATCTGCATCTTCCATAACTAATAGTTCTACCCATTGAACTTCTTAACCTTCAACTTATCCTTGTTTTCCATTAATCCCACTCAAGCATGAGACTCCGACACAACTGTGAGACTCCCACTCAACCATGAGAACTTCTTACAAAGGATAATTGAACAAAACCTTACTTTGATACCACTTGTTAGGGTTAGAAGGAAGATATCTAACAGTTAAATGCAGATTTGATTAATAAAACAGAGAAATAAAACACACAAAAAATTATAGCAGCAATAAGATGTAACACAAAGAATTTAACGTGGTTCACCCAATATGGGATACATCCACAAAACCACATCCATCAAATTATTTTATTGTCTAGTGCAAAAAATATTACAATCTCGTGAATAATTCTGTGTTGCAACTCGCATCCTGACCACTTATAACAAGTTTTTTAGAAGCTTCTAGAATTAGGGTTTTACAAATTCATTTTTATCTTGTTAGTGATGAAGAAAAAAATAGGAGAAAGCATGATCTATCACCACATACCAGCATTGAGCTCAAATTTGTTGGGTTTCTCACATTTTGCTTGATTTTTTGAATTCTCCATCAACACTAAGTCATTGATGTTGAAGTGTCTAATCAAAAACCTTTTATTGTAATTGCGGAAAAGAAAGTTTTGATATGCATATAGATGATTCAAGGCCCTCTGTCTATGTTCATCAAGCAATTATAACTCATGGAATCAGGATATATGATATTCCTCATCATCAATAATCCCTTTCATAGAGACTCATAGGGAGGGAACTTTGACCTTGATAGGAAGGATAGCCTTTGAACTAAATATAAGGGAAAACAAAGTGGCATTAGTGGGTGTGTAGATGCTCATACGATATGCCCATAGGGTAGGGCTAAGCTGAATGTGCTAGTCACGACTAGTGTCATTGACAATATTTTTAAGAATTTTGATTATGATCTTATTCGATGCCTCAACTTGGTCATTGCCTTGTAGGTAATATGGCATTGAAAAGCGGTGCTGAATTTGGAATTTCTCACATAACTCATAGACATCTTGATTTTTGAAGGAACGACCATTGTTAGTGATGATGGTTTAAGGGACATCATACTGAAATATGATGTAATTGAGGATGAATTTGGATATTTTTTTACTGGTAATGTATGTCATATGGATGTCTTCAACCCATTTCATGAAGTATTTGGAGCTAGTGATGATGAACTTATGGCCATTTGATGAGGTGGGATGAATTTTTCCTATGAGGTCAAGTTCCCATTGGGTGAAGGGCCATGGAAAAGTGATGGGTTGCAACGCTTGTGAGGTTGCATGAATGAGATTGCTATATTTCTGGCATTGTTGATATTTCTGCACAAAGTGATATGCGTCGTGCTCCATTGTAGGCTAGTAGTATCATAGTTGCATGATCTTTTTAGCCAGGGTCAAACCACTAGAATGGGCTTTGCATATAACTTTGTGTACTTCGCGTAAGGTAGTTTGTGCTTCATTAGTGTTGAGATGTTTGAGTAAGGTGTTGTCAAAGCTACGTCTATATAAGGTATTGCCGATGATGGCATAGCGAGCGTCTTTAAGAATGAAGGGCTTGCGTTGATTTTTAGAGAGGTCAGGTGGTAGGGTCTAGGAATGTAAGTAGTTATAGATATCTTAGTACTAGGGGGAATTAGGGCCAACAAGTTCACATACCATTTCGGACTCTGGGACATCAAAGGCGGGGACCAACAGCTGTTCCACTAGGAACTCATACTATGACATATTGTTAGGAATATCCAAAAGAGACCCAATAGTGGCCATGGCATCTGTTGCTTTATTTTGAACACATAGTACTTGGAAAAAGGAGATGTCTGCAAAGTACTGGCTAAAACTATGAACCATTTGTTTTTATGGGGTCAATTTCTCATCCTTAGTATCATAGTTATCGTTGACTTGTTGAATGACCAATTGTGAATGATCAAAGACCTATAGACTCTTGATTTTCCATTTTATTTCCATACACAATCTTGCCAACAAGGCTTCATACTTTGCAATGGTATTTGTGCGTAGGAAGGCTATCCCAAAAATTTTAGGGATTGTATCACCTTGAGGGATAACAAATAATATACTTGCACCTGATCCATGATTAGTATGCAAGCCATCAAAATACAATTTCCATGTTACTCTCATGTCCAGTGTGAATATTGACTTGTTAGGAAAATCTAGAACCAAAGAGTGATTGGCTTGTGTGGGAGTGTTTGCTAATTGGTTAGTGATGACTTGTCCTTTTATTGCCTTATCTTCCACATACTAAATGTCATATTCGCTAAGTATCATGACCCATTTAGACAATCATCCTATTAATGCTGCCCTATCGAGTAGATATTTTAGAGGATCTATTTTTTGTTGATGTGAATATATGTCTTGTACCTAGATAATTCATTCACTAGGGAATTAGGGGACATATTCACATGTTAAGTTTACTTAGGAAAAAAATTATTTCTAGAAGTCTTAGTTGGCTATTCTAGAACTTATCTTATCTAGTCATATTACATGATTCCTAGGTAGTTAGTTGTATCATGTCATAGGATTAAGACACTTGTCATAATCTTGTCTAATCCTATCTCTCATCCTTTCCTTTACAGTTGCCACTTTCCAAAATACAACAAAGTGGTTTTTGATCTTGGTGTATGCAAATGCCAAATTTGGCCATAGAATCAAGTACAATTTTTGGTATAAAATGAGATCAATCTAATCATACCACTAAGAAGTACATGAAAAATCACGCACTTTCAAAAAAAATGCACCCAAAAATGTTACCTTAGGAGCAAGATATGAGCTCCCGAAGTTCCCAAAATGGGGATGAAGCAACAACACTTGTGAGAATCTAAATTTTTTGGAAAAAAAAGCACCAAAACCAAAAATTAATTGCACCACTATGTAGATCACAAAATTCTAGTCCAAATAAAAAAAATTGCACTAGAAAAGGAGTCAAAATGAGCAAGATATGAACGTTTGAAAATCAACTTCCAAAACCAAAATGCAAATAGTGAAGGGGGGAATTTTTTTTAAGGGCATTGACATCAACCGACATAGAGTCTAAAATTGATAGCTAAATGACTGTCACAAGCTATGGAAGATTAATTTTGACAGCTATTTGGCCATCACCTAGAATATGCTCCTCAACTTGGAATATTCTTTGTCACCAGTACCATCTATCAAAATATTCCTCGAGAATATTCTCCCTCGGTATATGTGCGGCCCAAGGGAATATGCTTCACTGGTTTTTAAATCTGTGGTGGCAAGATTTTTGATCGATCGTCAGAACTTTGAAGGATGAGGCCAACCAGTTGTTGGTACGAGGGAGCCCACTGCAAACAAATTGGAATTTGCTACATGCCAGGTGGCGGTTGGGCCGTAGTTTGTACCTCCCTGCGGCACTCTTTGCAGAGTATGTCTACGGACAAAATCTTTTGCAGACAAAAAAAAATTTCCCCCTTTTTTTTCAATAAATTTTTTACAAGATATTTTCAATCGGCCTTTGTAATTTTTGTAAGAAAAATTTCAAAAATTTTCAACTTGAATTTTTTTTATTTTTATTTAAAAAAAATCGTACTAACTGTATTTATGATGACATGAGAGTCGTACAATGCTTTAGGAAAAAATTGTTTTGCCTCACCAGACAATTGCTCTGATTTGGACAATTTGGTAGTTGATCTTAAGGTTTTTGGACCTTGTGGATGCAATGGAAAGGTCAGATTTGACCCAAAATGCTCCAAAAATGTAGCTACTTTTTGGATTTGGCAACCACTCTTCAGCTTCAAACCCTCATAGATTTGGCCTCATATGTTGGGTTTGGATGAAACAAAAGGAAAAATCTACTTTCTTGAACCTTCCAGACGTAATGGTGAGCTTAGATTTGCACCAACAAGCTCTGATATGAACCTACAACAAAGAGCCAAAAATGGATTTCCCGCAAATTTGAGATCTCTCTTCAGAAAAATACTCTCCATTGACACCCAACTCACTTTGATACCATGTTAGAATTGGCTATGGATGCCAAGATCTTGAGACCAAATGGAAAGCACAAAAAAGAGAGAAAGAATGTGACAAGAATAAACTGTATTTAATGTCAATGATATGAGATGATTTACAATGAGAGATACCCCTTGGTTATATAGCCAAGGTGAGATGCAAGATGTCATAGGATTATGACAAGTGTCTTAATCATATGGCATGAGACAACTAATCACACTTACCTAGGTCACATGTAGTAGTTGTCAAAGGATAAGATAACAACTAATGACAACTAACAACTTCTAGAAAGATTCCTTCCTATGACCTAAGTAAACTTAACATGTGTAAATAAGTCCCCTAATAATGAATTAACTAGGTACAAGACTTTACTTACACCATATGATTAGTTGCCTCATGCCATATGATTAAGACACTTGTCATAATCCTATGACATCTTGCATCTCACCTTGGCTATATAACCAAGGGGTATCTCTCATTGTAAATCATCTCATATCATTGACATTGAATATAGTTTATTCTTGTCATATTCATCTCTCTCTCTCTCTTGTGCTTTCCATTTGGTCTCAAGATCTTGGAAGCCTTAGCCAATTCTAACATGGTATCAGAGCAGGTTGGGTGCCATTGGAGAGTCTTTTTTTGAAGAGATACTAGATTTGGGGGTGTTTCATTTTT
Source organism: Sequoia sempervirens (assembly GCA_007258455.2). Lineage (NCBI taxonomy): Eukaryota > Viridiplantae > Streptophyta > Pinopsida > Cupressales > Cupressaceae > Sequoia > Sequoia sempervirens. Next base: position 214,330,985 of record VDFB02000003.1, on the reverse strand, counting down.
AACTCTTTGTTACAAGTTTATATTGGAGCTTGTTGGTGCAAATCCAAGCTCACCATTACGTCTAGAAGGTTCGAGAAAGTTGATTTTTCCTTTTGTTTTTACCAATCGCACATATGAGGAAAAATCTATGAGGGTTTGAAGCTGAAGTATGGTTGCCAAATCTAGAAGGTAGCTACAATTTTGGAGCATTTTGGGTCAAATTCGACCCTGCCATTGCATCCAAAAGGGCCAAAAACCCTAAGATTGACTACCAAATTGTCCAAATTGGAGCAGTTGTCTGGTGAGGAATTTTTTTTCCCAAAGAACCGTACGACCCTCCAAGCATCATTATTATAGTCAGTATGATTATTTTTAAAAAATATATTTTATATTTTTTGTGAATTTTTTTTTCAAATATTTTGTAAAATTTGTGTAGTTTTTTATAAAAGTTTCAATGAAATTCAATTGGGAAAAATGTAGTTTTTGAAGTATGGTTGCCAAATCTAGAAGGTAGCTACAATTTTGGAGCATTTTGGGTCAAATTCGACCCTGCCATTGCATCCAAAAGGGCCAAAAACCCTAAGATTGACTACCAAATTGTCCAAATTGGAGCAGTTGTCTGGTGAGGAATTTTTTTTCCCAAAGAACCGTACGACCCTCCAAGCATCATTATTATAGTCAGTATGATTATTTTTAAAAAATATATTTTATATTTTTTGTGAATTTTTTTTTCAAATATTTTGTAAAATTTGTGTAGTTTTTTATAAAAGTTTCAATGAAATTCAATTGGAATTTTTATTGTAAAAAAAAAAATTCAAAATTTTGTTAAGGTCTGCAAAGTATAGTCCACAGACCTGTACTCTACATTACTTGAAGGTACTAGTGGACAATGCACTCCCCACCTGGTGTCCTCTAGTTAGTGGAAGTACCCCGTAGGTCCCCAATTGTATCTTATCAATGACTGAAAACATTAGAATCCAATGAGTAGGCTAATATAATCGGTGAACAATAAAATAGGAACAAAATAAGAATATTTTGACAATGTAATCCAACTGGTGATCAAAAGCATACCGTCAGAACATTCCAACTAAATATTCTTCGAAGTTAAATTAGGGCGCGATGACCTTCTAAACGTCAAATTTGAGCTCATGACAGGCGAATATTCTACACAACCGAGTATATTCTTTTTTTACTCCCTGTAGGCTGTCAATTTTAAGCTAGTTGGGTGTAGATGTCAGCAAGGCATCAACATTTTCAAAATTTTTTCCCCCCCTCACCATTTGCATTTTTGTTTTGGAAGGAAAACTTCAAAGCTTCATATCTTGCTCACTTTGACTCCTTTTTTGAGCAATTTTTTTTATTTGGGATAATTTTTCTTTCTTTTCATAGTGGTGCTATTAGAATTTGGTTTTGGTGTCTGGTTTTCTAGAAATTGCAGATTCTCACAAGTGTTGCTATTTTTTCCTCATTTTGGGAACTTTGGGAGCTTATATCTTGCTCCTACGGTAACATTTTTGGGTATAGTTTTTTTTGAAAGTGTATGATTTTTCGTGTACTTTGTAGTGGTATGATCAAATTGATCTCATTTTGTACCAAAAATTGTACTTGATTCTGTGGCCTATTTTGGCATTTGCATGTACCAAGATCAAAAACCACTTCGTAGTTTTTGGAAAGTGACAACTATAAATGCACTAAATATAAAGTGCCAAGCCAAATATTGCTTGGGGGGTTTCTTGATTGAGTAATTTTGGGGGGGTAATCTTGTAGTGATTGCTTGCATTATTTTGCTTGGTTTGTGTTCTTGCAATGGGGAAATCTCTAATTGAACCTCTAACTCCACATAATTATGCTACATGGAGAAAATCAGTATAAAAATATCTCATGCTGAAAGGTCTAATAGGTCATCTAAATGACACCATTCAAAAACCTACTGATGCTAAAGAATTGACAAGGTGGGAGATTGATCGTGAGAAAACACTTGGATGCATATGTTCATTAGTCTCATTTGATTTACAATTTCATATTGAATCATGTAATACACCTAAAGAGGCATGGGAGACTTTTAAAAAATTATATGGTAAAATAGATAAGATTAGGGGATATCAGATTGATAATGATTTGATGAATCTTGATCCTAAAAGTTTTGACCACATCTAAGACTATATCTCCAAAATCAAGCAACTAAGAACACAATTGAAGGAATGCAACATTGAAAAAGAGGATTTACAATTGGTTTTGAATGTGTTATCCAAGCTTGGTCCTGAGTATTCAGTGTTTATTTCTGGCTTTCATACCCATTGAATTTCTATGGGAGCATCATATGTTGATCCTAAGTTTGATGACTTTGCAAATCTCCTAATCCAAGAGGAAGCTAATTTAATGAACAAGGATCTAATAAAGTCTTCCAAGTCACATGCATTGGTGGCAAGTGATTCAAAGGGATAGAAAGAATCATGGAATCTTGAACACAAGAAAAAGAAGAAAAAGAATAAGCCACATAAAGAATCAAAATCCTCATCATCGAAAGGAGAATCATCAAAGAAGTAGAGACCTTTTTGTGTATATTGCAAGAAGGATGGACATGATTAACATTATTGTTATAAGAAGGATATTGATGAGTTGAAAAATCTTCTCAAAATGAATCACATTGATTTTCCTTATAGAATGTTAGAATCATCTTCTTCTCCTTCTACTTCAAAACAGTTTAAAAAGGACAAAGGTCAAGAATCTACATCAAGATATAAAGGACAAGCTCTTTGTGCTCTTTCAGGTCCAAGATTAGGGATATGGCTTCTATATTCAAGAGCATCTCATCATATGACATCTTCATATACTATCTTCTCTTCATTTTAGCCTTGTGCTATGTCTCCTATATTGATGGGAAACAATACATACATGAGTGTAATAGGGAAGGGATCTATTATTTTTAGGGACAACACTTTTCATGATGTCTTGTGTTCTCATTTGACAGACAATTTTCTTTCCATATATCAGATTATACATGGTGGAGATGGGAGAACTGTGGAGTTCACACATGATTTGGTCATCATTTGAGACTTGGAGACTAGAGAGATCATTGCTATTGGGGTGGTTGATCATTCATCTCGGTTCTATACCTTTGCAAATTTTTCTTCTAATGATGGTCTTGTTCCTTTGGCTGTTGATCACAACTATGATTCAGGGGAGACATTTGGCTTCTTGAACTTGGGAGTTCTCACATAAGATCCAGTTCTTGAGTCATGCATTTCATCTCCTCCATCTACTGTTGTAGTTGATGATACTTGTGATTCCATAGTTTGGGTTCTATTTGATTCAATGCAAAAGGACATACCTCATAGTGTTCCAAAATTGGCTACTTTGGATGACTTCTTGACAGGTATTTTAGACTTGTTTATGGAGTCTCATCTTGCAGATTTGGGAGACATCATTGATAGCATTCATCTTCTCTTTGATGGAGAAGAACCTTCTTTAGTTGTTGTGAGGGAACACCTTGACCCTCTTGTTCATTATCTACATGATCATTCTTCACAGATTGAAATGAGTGTGGATACTTTTGGATAGCATTTGGAGGAGGCTTCTTCATCTTTAGAGGGGATATCATTATCTTTGGATCATGTTCCACATTCATCTCTACTAGATTATGGATTGTCCTCTTTAGTAGTGTGGCCTAGAATGCCTATTTGGAGTGTGTCGGATTTTGACATCGACATGGAGACACTTGAGCATGCTTCAAAGACATCATCATACATCATCCATATTCTTGACATCTTGGATACATCCATAGTTTTGTTTCTTCCTAAGGGGAGGAACATTGTTCAACGAGATTAGATCATCCTCAACATTCAATGTTGAGCTTCTACCATCATTGTAGGAGACTCAACATTGAGGGTGGGCAGCCTTGTCTCTCTTCTACTTCTCTCTTATGGGTCTTTCCATATATTAGATTTGTCAACTTTTCATTGGTGCAAATATTTTGCAGAGATTTTGTAGTTTTGTACCATATTTTCCAGGTTGAAGACAAATCTCCTTTTTTTTGGCTTTTGGAGCTCATATCTTTGTAAATGGGTTTCTTAATTACTTTGGAGAAAGGGAACTATAGGAAATGAAGTAATTTAATCCTCACTTATCTTGGTGAGAGGGATCTATTGTCCTATTTGTTTGATAAATTTCCTTTTTATAACACAACTGATGAGTATTGCATTTGGAAAGGCTTTAGGGCGGGTGTCTTTAGAGTTATTTTTGAAAATGTAAATGATGACATTTTGGAGATACTTATTCACTTCGAATGTCCTCATGCTCTTTGGACTCAGATTAGAGATGTGTATGGAGACCATGATTCTTCTCCATCTTTGGAAGGTCCTATTTCCAACTCCAATGTGCTTCTTCATTCTTCAGAGTTGATAACCCATGCTTGTGATCCTTTGGAGGAGATTGCAGATGCTTTAGAGGTTCCTAATTTTTCATCTACTATTTATGAGTCATTGAGTACAACTAGTGATTCATTATAGGTATCTAATAGTCTTCCTGATTGGGATTCCTATTTGACAGACATTGCAGATTTGGAAGACCAATTTGAGGGGGTTTCTCTCCTATTTGATGATAGTCATAGATCACCCATGGTCACTTCATGTTCATCTTTGGATCTTGTTCAAGATCAATTTCCATTGGTTCCTAGTTTTTCACAGTTTTTTATGATTGGGCATGTACTTGATTGGATTGTGGCATCATCTTCACCATTCAAGAACTTGGAAACACATGAGTAGATTTCAGAGACACAATCTTCATACATATGGATTCATCCTTCTCCTAATTCCTATCCATAATGGGAATCATTCTTGCATTTGTACATGGTGTATCTTATTCCTAAGGGGAGAAACATTGTTTGTAGGCATTGGATTATGTTTTGTCTTCAAACATTAACCATACTTGTCGGAGATCACACATTATGGGGGGGATATCTCATCTCTCTATTACCCTCTCATGGGGGGTAATTTATTGTATATACATGATGCATGTTGTCCTTGGGGGGTATCATTGAGTCCTCCATACATAATGCTTGTTTGTTTTGTTTCGTTTTTCTCTCTTTTGGAGAGGAGTTTTGTCACGCTGGGTTTTCTCCTTTTCTCTGCTTGTGAGAGATTGTTTGCATTTGCATTGTAAATGGGTACCCAACATGGCCTAGTAGTTGGGACCCATAGTCATATTTTTTGCATAGTTTTCATAATAATCTTCTCCCTAAGTTGCACTTAATGGGGGGTGTTGGTGTGAATGAATGTCTTGTACCTAGATAATTCATTCACTAGGGAATTAGGGGACATATTCACATGTTAAGTTTACTTAGGAAAAATATTATTTCTAGAAGTCTTAGTTGGCTATTGTAGAACTTATCTTATCTAGTCATATTGCATGATTCCTAGGTAGTTAGTTGTCTCATTTCATAGGACTAAGACACTTGTCATAATTTTGTCTAATCCTATCTGTCATCCTTTCCTTTATAAGCAAGCAATCTCTTGTACATTTGCATATTAAATCAATCAATTCAACCAATATTCAATCTTGCATTGTGAAGTAAGATTTCTTGCCATTCTCTCTCTTGTGGAAGTGGTCTTGGTTGCAACTATTCTTGGGGCTGTTGGGGAGTCACCATTTACTCCCACATTTTTTTCCACAAGCTTAGTCTGATGGTTTAACATGTAGTGTCTCAACTTCTGAGCAATGAAAACCATTGCAAGAAAAGAACATTTAATTGGACCGTAGTTAAGCTCATACCCCATCAAAGTGTGACTAATATAATAGATTGTGTATTCCTTTTCCTCATGGTTATTTTGAGCCAACAATGCCCCTAGTGTGGCTATAGTAGCTGAGATGTACAAAATTAGGGGTTTTCCATCGATAGGTGACATTAGGATGGGAGGTTTCAAGAGATACTCTTTAATCTGCTGAAAAGATGCCTCACACTTGTCTGTCCAAATGAAAGGGACCCCCTTGCATAAAAAATACTAAAAAGGTTGACATTTATTTGCAAGTTGTGCAATGAAGTGCCTGATAGATTGGAGTTGCCCCTATAGCATTCAAAGTTGATTGATTCCTTTAAGTGGAGGCATGTCTAATATTTCTTTGACTTTTGTCAGGTCTACTTGAATGCCTCAATGGGAAATAATGTATCCCAAAATCTTTCCTAATGTCACACCAAAGAATCATTTCTTGGGATTTAGCCAGACCTTATATTCCTCAATCCTTTTGAAAAAAAAGTTCTAGGACTCTTAAGTGATTAGCTCACATGTCAAGGATTTTTCCAAAATATCATCAACATAGTCTTCCATTAGAGTGTGCATGAGATCATGAAATATGGTGGTCATATCTCTTTGATAGGTTGCACCTGCATTTTTCAGCCTGAAGGGAATGACATTCCAGTAATACGTGCCCCATATATAGGTAAATACAGTCTTGTGTTGGTCTTTAGGAATGATACAAATTTAATTATACCCTGAGAATCCATCCATGAGGGACAACATCTGGCAGCTAGTCGTGAGGTCTACTATGATGTCTATATTTGGGAGTGGAAAGTTGTCCTTCATACATGCTTTGTTCAATTTCCAAAAATATATGTAGATATGGATTTGTTCATTTGTTCTTATCATTGGTACAAGGTTTGAGATCTAGTCTGTATAGTCAATAGGTCTTATGAAACTGACATCCAATAATTTCTTAAGTTCAACTTTGACTAGCATAGCTATTTGAGGGTGCATTTTTCTAAGATTTTTTTTGATCGACTTTGCATTTGGATGCAACGGTAGATGATGGAAGACTAACTTAGTGTCCAAGCCTAGCATATCAGCATGAGACCATGTGAAATTGATTTGGTGTTCCATGAAAAATGCTTGAAATTCCCATTTTTCTTCTTTTGTCAGGGATGTTGCAAAGAAAATAGTCTTAGGATTATTTGCAGTGCCAATGTTGACTCCCATCATGTCTTCGATTAACATTGAGGATCTCTCTTGATCGATAGGGAGAAATTCCATCCCTCCATCCTTGAGTACCTCAAAGAGGTTTTTTCCATTCGATATGTCCTTTCTTTTTACTTTTTCTTGGTTGGAAGGCACCTTGTAGTTTTCACCTAAAGATTGTTCATTTTTTATTTTATTTTTGTCATTTTTTTGACTAGAGGGTGAGACAGTCTCATTGAAATATGCTATAGCGTCAAGATCTATAGTGAAGTTAGCCTTATGTTCCCCATGTGGTATGCCCTCTCGTAGTCCCATAAATTTAGCAATGGGCTCATCATTTTCAAATGTGTCCAAGGTAGGTGGATCTTGTTGGTGCCAATCAATAAATTGTGGGTAAATGAGGGAGATGCCATCATCGATGTTAGCGAAGGATGGTGAAGCAATAGATAGGGTAAAGACAAAGGTATTATTGGGGTCCCAAAAGGATTCTATCCATGCTCTTCCATTTGTGGTCTTTGGTGGGTCAGGTTCATAAAAGGAGTCAATGCGAAAATTGATATCCATGAGGTTGGTAAAGGATGGATGAGGTATGTCAAGCCCTTGAAAGAGATGATCAAGCTCATAGTCACTGGTGGTACAAGAATCCCACTCATATTCATTAGAGTCAGTGTCACCATAATAGATTTTGGTAGGATCCTTAAATGTCTCAACATATTTTGAAGCACTCACATCCTTATTTGAAAGTACCTTATCTCTTGGAATACGAATCTTAATTGGTATTGATGTAACCATGGTTAGAGGGTCCTCAAAGAGAACAATCTGGACCATGCAACAAGAGTCACACAACAAAAGCAACATAGAAAATGGAAGAAAATACCAATTCAAACATTCTTATTGTCAGAAAATTTAATTACAAATAACTGGCAACATCCGAATTTATAGATTCAGCTCGTAGGCCTGATTACAACATTCCCAAATACTATCTTCCTACATGCTCCTCAATGCCAACAAAAATACAACAGATCAGATCTTATCTTTCTTCCACCCTTCACACTACTTCCCTCTAATGATCATTTAAAATGCTTTATATACATTCACAAATCCAAAAACATCCACGTCGACCCAAAGATCACTACATTCTCCACTGAAAGAAAATATAATGTGCACATGAATAGGTCAGCCTCAAGTTTGAATTACTCTCCAATAGGTCCATAAGATGAAGTGTGGACCTAAACCAAGGTTGGGGACACTCCATAGAACAATCTAAATTGCACTATCAAGATTCACAAGATACGTAAATGATCCGCAAGTGATCAAACTAGCCATTAGTAAGAACATTGTTCTGGAGCCAGTTCAAGAAACTACCACATAATCCAGAAGCAATAACTTGCTGAAAAATGAACCAATCATGCTCAAATCTAGGAATAAGGTAATTGAACATGCCCATGATGTAAAATCAAATCCACAAGGTTTGGAAAGACAACATGAAGAACTACTAGATCAACCAATTGGAACCAAATAGAAGCTGAAACAAGGACAAAATGGAATGAAAATATTTTTGGGTGATGCAAGATTTCCACGACCCAAAGATGCTCCTGCATTAGACACCCCTGGTGAGAAAATATGTTCCATGAGAGAAACTCATGAACATAAAACTAGGTTTGGGATGTAAATCCCATGCTCATTCTTGATCCAAATGTCTTCTTTGTCTGTACTTCTCTTTCCCCTAACCTCTCTTCTTTCCTCTGTTAGATCCAACAACTCCTCTTTACCTTCCTCCCCCTGCCTCATTCCTGCACAAGGTAATAAGGGACATTTACCACTAGTCACCTTCTTCTACCCACTTGATCTACTCCTACAAGAATTTACCTTATCTACTATTTTATTTACAACCTAAGTCTTTTGCTACACAATTCTACCTTTAAGTTCTTCTAGTTCCATCTCTCTTTCAGATTTAACCGCATGGTTCTTCTTCAAATCCATGCCATCCTCCAATACAACCTCTGCATCTCACTTCTCAACTTTGCAACTCGTCACAAGACTCAAGTTCCTCACTTCCTCCTACTTACTCTTCAAGGAAGCCAAAGTAAACTTCTATCCATTCTTCTCTACAATAATCAGATTCCTTTTGCAATCATAGATAGCTCCTCTATCAAACTGCCAAGGTCTACCCAATAAAACATGACAAGCACTCATAGACAAAACATCACACAAAAATTTGTCTTTGAAAGGTCCAATATTAAAGTTCACCTGACATTGTTCTTTCACCTCCTTTGCATGATCATCTTGTAACCAACTTATCCTATAAGGACAAGGATGTAGAATCCTCTTCAAACTAAGTTTCTCCACCATCTCCTCAGATACAAAGTTATTAGTACTTCCAACATCCATAATAAATTTACAACACTTACCTCCTAATTTGCACATAGTCCAAAAAAGATTCTTCCTCTATGAAGTGTCAACCTCTTCCCAGCTCTTCCTCATCAAGACTTTCCTAAGAAAAAGAGATTCTCCCTTCTCTAGTTCTATCCCATCTTTGACCACTTGCTCTACATGTGCCAAACAATTATTCTTACCAGTTCCTTTACTTGATCCCTTAGGACACTCTAAAGATTGATGTCCGATTTCTCTACACTTGAAACATTTTCTAAAGAACTCCTTGTTTCCATTCCCTCTCCTTTGTACTCTCTAATCTATTTCTTTACTCCACTTAGGTGTTGATTCTTCTTCACTTGTCTACTTCTCCTTGCTACCACTTATCTAATTCTCTCTCCCTCTGGGATTATTCTATTGTATTTTCTTCACTTTGTCTTCTTCCTTCATAGAATATTGGTAAGCATCTTCAACTGTAGAAATCATCAACATACTCATCTTGTCCTGAATGTTAAATCTAAGGCCATTTATATACCTTGCCACCTTCTCCCTAGTCATTTATCGGTACCTAGATCTAATTGTCATCTTGTAGAAATCCCCAGTATACTCTTTCACACTCATGTCCTTCTACTACCGGTTCTGTAACTTCTTAAACAACTCCAACTCATAGTATTCTAGAATAAACTTAGCCTTTAGCCATCAACCATTTGCCTCCACTAGGTGATTCTTGTTTCCCCATTCTCTATTCTATCTTTCTACAACTCTTTCCACCATAAAGCAACATGTCCTTTCAACTTAGTTTGTGCCAACCTAACCCTTAGTGGGTTTCTGATATCCTCAAGCTCAATATAGTCTTCCAACTCTCCTATCCAATCTATCAAGTCTTCTATTTAATGTACCAGAGAAGTTAGAAACCTCCACCCTATGACTTTTACTTACTTGTGCCACTACTCTTAGCAATATCCCCTCTCTCTCATTTGTTGGCCCTTCAGCTTCTTCAGTATCAAGTTCTTCTACAACTTCTTCATATTCATCTTCTGTTTTAGGGTTTGTCCTCAAACCACCCAAGAGGTAGTGGATCTCATTCCTCATCTCATTTTTAAAGTCTTCCATCATCTGCTCCATTCTTCTAGGGTTCATCCTTCTTAGTGACATATCTTCCTTAGGTGCAATTGCCTCTCTCTCGATGATCTATTGAACATAATTAGAACCTTCATCAAATTGGTGATTCATTCACCTCAAGGAATAACATAAGGACCACAACCAACTCAAGGTTCACAGCCAACTCTCCTCTCAATATTCACAGGTTCATAACCTTTTGCAAATTCAAAACCTACTCTGATACCATCAGATACAGCCACAGTGGGAGGGTCCTCAAATAGAACAATCCATACCATCCAACAAGAGTCATACAATGGAAGCAACATAGAAAATTGAAGCAAATACCAATTCAAACATTCTTATTATTAGAAAATTAAATTACAAACAATTGACAACATCCGGATTTATAGATTTGGCTCACAGGCTTGATTACAACATGCACAAATACTATCTTCCTACATGCTCCTCAATGCAAGTGAAAATCCAACAAACTAGATCTTATATTTTTTCCACCCTTCACATTACTACCCTCTAATGATAATTTACAATGCTTTATACACATTCACAAATCTAGAAACATCCACGTTAGCCCAAAGATCATTACATTCTCCAATGAAAGAAAATATAATGTGCACATGAATAGGTCAGCCTCAAATTTGAATTACTCTCCAATAGGTGCATAAGATGAAGTGTGGACCTAAACCAAGGGTAGGGACACTCCATTGAATAATCTGAATCACACCATCAAGATCCACAAGATACATAAATGATCCACAAGTGATCAAACTAGCCATTAGATAAGAATATTATTTTAGAGCCAATTCAAGAAACTACCACATAATTCAGAAGTGATAACTTGCCAAAAAATGAACCAATCATGCTCAAATATAGGAATAAGGTAATTGAGCATGCCCACAATGTAAACTTAGATCTGAAAGGTCTGGCAAGCCAAATGAAGAACTACTAGATCAACCAACTGGAATTGAATAGAAGCTAAAACAAGGACACAATGGAATGAAAATATTTTTGGGTGATGCAAGATTGCCATGACCCAAGGATGCTCCCGCATTAGGTATGAACCCTAACCCTTGGTTCTTCAGCTACTTAAGAGGCATCAAGGGTTTTCTCATTCCATTTTTATGTATCCCTTTTGTTTCATGAGTTCAAAATGTTTTCCATATTGTTCTATTGGTAGCGACGATGAATCTTCTTTGTCTTTGTAAATCCATGCTGAAATGTCCTCAATGCCATCTTTGTTTAACTCTCTCTAGCTTGTGAAGGTGGTGGTTAGAGCAAATTTAATAAAAACTTTGGGTTCTATCTTGAAGCAAGGCCTATCATAAGAATTGGGAGACTTAGGTTGCTTTGTGATGCAATAGGCAGTATACTCGCCACAACCTTTGTCTTGGATCTTGATTTTGGGGTTGGAGGCTGGGGTTTTGGATAAATATGATTTAGTGAGGGTGGATGGATCAACATAACTAGATGAAGTGGATGTGGAATCTTCTCGATTGATAGGCACTTGGTGTTCAAGAACTCCCCTTAAATTAGTGTAATATTGGAAGGGATCGGGATTTACAAAGATCATGACTTTGGTGCCATTATACAAAAATTTCAAGCATTGATGATAGGCAAAAGGCACAAATTTCATGGTGTGAATCTAGGGTCTACCAAGGAGAAGGTTATATGGAAGTTCAAGATCCAAGACTTGAAATGTGGTGTCCATAACTGCAAGTCCAACTCTGATAGGGAGTGCGATAACACCCTTGGAAGAGCCTTCTTCATCATCATAGGCCTTGATTATAATACTTTTGGTTGTTTCTACACATACTTTAGAATAGCCCAATGTCTTGACCAATTTTAAGGTGTAAATGTGTAGTCTAGCTCTGACATCTACCAAGACTCGTCTAACCTTGTGTTGATGGACAAATACTTCAAGGTGCAATAGGTCATTATGGTTAGACTTTTTTGTAGAGTAATATTTGTCAAAAAAGGATACATGGAGTGAATTAGCCAAGTATCCAACCATAGATTCAAATCGGTTGACATCCAGGTTAGTAGGAACGAAGGTTTCCTTCAAAGCCTTATCGAGGATAGATTTGTGTTTAGGTGATAGGTGTAACAACTTGAGGATAGAAATCTATGCATGTGTCTTTCCAAATTGTTCAACAAGATTATATTGGCCTTTAGATTGTGGTTGCTTTGAAGAAGAACCAGATAAAGTAACCTTAGCCCTGCGAGTAGTGATAGTGCATTTAGGAACCTTTTTAATGGTGATTGTGTTGACATAGTCATTGAAACGACACAGAGGTGATTAATTATCTTTGAGTAATCAAAGGAATTCTTGGTATAATTAGCCTAATTTTCTATCTATTGACTTGAGGTGGAGGGATTTACTAAACCATGGTCTTGTAGTGGATTATTGAAGATTGTATGTTATTGATTAGAAGTTTTTTGTTGTCCTTAAACCTCTATGGTGCCATTTTCAATTAGGTCTTGGATTATGTTCTTCAATTGATGACATGACAAGGTGTTGTTCCCTTTGATGAGGTGGTAGTCACAAAAGGAATTGTCATCCCACCAAGATGGTTTGAACTTTCTTGGGTGTATGGTTTGGGCTCTTGGAGTTGTATGACATTTGATTGTATTAGATTCTTCAAGACAAATTCAATTGGTTCTAGTAAAGGAGTGTATTGTCTTCATGGGTATTGCCTTGGTTTTCTTGGAAGTCCTCGTTCTTGAGTATTTTGTACCACATTAGTTGTGTGGTCATTCGGGTTGGGTTATTTAAGAGTCAATGTGTGTCCTATTTTGTTCACAACTTTCATGTCTATGACTCCATCATTTGTTACATTCTTATTGTGGAACCAAAACTTGATTTTGTTGTTATAGGTTTGTTGGTTGTGTGTGTTTTTGCTGCCATATGTAAGTTCACCTTGGGTGATTAGGACCTTTTCTAGTGTCATGCCTTTCTCAACTAAGTCTGTAAATGCAACACAACAATGTACTTGTAGAGGGCGTTTCAACTTTGGCTTGAGGTTTTCTACAAACATGTCCACTTTTTTATTTTTCAGGAATATTAATGGGACATCAAATCACCATACTACACCATCTTTGGAAGAAATTAATAAAGGCCTCTCCTTCCTCTTGTGTCAAGTGGCATAAGGTAGCAATTGTGACATCATTTTCAATGTTATAAGCATAATTCTCCATGAATTTATTGGAAATGTCAACCCATTACTTTATAGACCCTTTAGGTATCAGTGCAAACCATTCCAATGCAGGCATCGTAAGACTCTTAGGGAAGAGTCTCAGAAGGTAGGAGTGATTGTATGCGGCATCCATAAAAGCAGTTGTGAATTCTCGTATGTGCTCGAGAGGATTTCTCTTTCCCTTATATATGCTAGTGTCATAGGGTAAGGATGTAAATCATGTGATGAGTAAGTATTCTTGTTTGACACTTGCATCCCCTCCACTTGCTTTTGTAGGGAAGCCAACTAGGCAGTCAATGCATCTATTACGAGATTGTTGGCAACATTGTTATGAGGTCCCAAATTTGTATTGTGTGGTCCCATGTTTTGTTGAGATGACATGTTTTGGTTTAGAACGTTGTGCGTATGTGATGGATTTTGATTGTTCCCATGAGTATGAATTTGTGATGTGTAAGTTTGGATGTGAGAAGTGGTTGAGCTATGTTCTATTTGTGGGGTGTGTTGTCTGTGTATATTTTGGTTGCTAAAAAGGATCCATGTGTGTAGCCATTGATACATTAAGAGGTTGTTTCGTTTGTGATCCTTGTCCTTGTTGAAAAGGATTATAACCATGTGAAGTTTTTGTATTTTGACTATGTGGGGAGTTTGTGTTTTGTCCTTGCAAGGTGTTTGTATTGACATGAGGACCTTGTGACATAGTGTTTGTGTTTGATTGAGGTCCTTGTGATGCGGTGTTTGTGTTTGATTGAGGTCCTTGGATGAGAACCCTTCTTTCCTTAGTTCTAACAAAGATGTTAGATGTGGATTCCCGTATGGCCTTAGATGATGACCCAAAGGGAGTAAATTCCTAGCCAAAGGGTTACGTTGTGAGTAATGGTTGTGATGTGGTTTGTGTTATGGGTTGTGACAGATTGTGTCACAAATATGGATGAAGTGTTGGTAGTTGTGGTACTTTGGGTTATTGTTCCAATGGATATATAAGTTTTAGGTTGTGGTGTAGATTGTCCTTGGCTTGTTTGTGTGTTGTTGCTGCTTGTAAGGTATTGACACCAAATCCTTGAGGTAGTTTAAAGTTTCTTCATGTAAAAGCTTGGCTAAATATTTTTGGGGGTCCAACATGAAAATTTCTTCCACAAGAGAGGCAATATTAGGATTTTTTGTGGTAGCCTCTACTTCTTCCATGAACACATTTCCATCTTTGTCTCTAATAAGGAATTGTTCAAAAGGATTTTGTGTCTTTGGTTTCTTATAAGATGTAGACCCCAAGTTGACATGGTCATGACTTTTAAGATTAGTATTGTTGTGAGGATCATTAGTGGTATTTTCAAAGTTGAGGGTGCTAGTGTAATTGTAAAGGTCATCATCATCATGAAAGAGATCCATTGCTCAACATTTATTTTGCAATCTAGTTTCAACAATGTAATACTTGCTCAAAATGAACATGGATGGTATGAGACTAAGAATATGTTTTTGGTATTTTTGAAATAAGGTGTGCCTAAATGTAATGCAACTTTTTTTTTGGTATTTTTGGTAGTTTAGGGATGAAAGATGTCTAATGTATGCAACAAGACTAAAAATGATAATGATAATGTTGGATGTTATGAAGTGTATGTTAAATCTCTTTTAGGTATAAAATGTTGTGGTAGGAAGGATGTAAATGATTAAGAGGTGATGGATACTTATAAAGAAACTCGAGGGCTTAATTAATCTTAAAAGATGTAAGAATAGGATCACTAACTATCCAAGGGTAAACCAATGTTTCAACTAGGATTGTCAAATGGTATTTTTCTAGGATAAGTGAAAAGAGTGACAAGGTGAGTTTCCCAACTAGACTTGTGAGTAGGAAATTATCACCAAAATGACAAAGGACTAAATTAAAAAGTGACTTGGTCAAATGACAATCTTTTGTTGAAGCAATGATTTGTGCCAAGGTATAGAAAATTCCTCTATCCTAAAATCCACAAGGTGTCAAGCCTAAAATTTTGAGAAAGGTATCCTAATGTGATGTTAAAGTATGCAAGTAATGAGGATGGTAAGGTACCTAAAATGGTGACCTAATAATGGAATGATGATATGCAAGGTGAATTGAGCAAGTTTTTAGTTTTAAACAAGAATCATAGCAAGAATTTGGTTTGAGAATGGATCTCAAAGGTTTGAATATGATTTTGGCAAGAGTTTGACCTAATTTTGACTATTTTGCTTGAAAATGTTGCTTGGTCTGAAACTGTGAAATGTTGTAATTTTCAAGTGTAAGATTTGTTTGATTGTTTGTTTGAAAGACACACACATAAAACACAATGTCTCGAGTTTGATCTTGGTTTGAAATGGAAAACACTTTGAAAGCACTTTGTACAACACTATGCTTCCCAAGAGATACCACTCACTAGATCCCCACTTGGATTTATCCAACCAGCCAAACAAGGAAAACAAATAGAGACTTGGTGGCACTGGCTCCCCTCCATGACACTCACTTCTCAGGAACACCAAGTCCAATTCCCCAAAGAGGAATTTCCGCCTCTACACATAAATGGTGAAAATGTGGGGCGGCTTTAGAATGACCATTCTTGTGCTAGCAAGTGAAAAAGGATTTTGGCCACTAACAAAAATGTTCTTAGTGAATACTCAAGGAAATGGCACCTCACGAGCATCCAACAAGCCACTTAAGGATTTAATCACTCTACTAGGGGTTGTTAGACATTTTATGGTAGGTACCTTGTTTCGAGTGACACTGTATGACTAAGGCATACATACCATGAGGACTTGATGGTTTAGTCTTATCCTTTTATATACTAGCCTGAGTGAAAAACCGGTTGGAGTCGTTCCCTCTTGGGAGGTAGGCCCCTCTAAAGGTAACAAAAGCAAGAAAAGTATGCTATTTTTGATCTCTAAGATCACATGAAGCACGAGGAGAGAGCATACACAACACCTTTATCTCACACTCACATAATGTTCATTTTAATTCCAAAATCGAAATGTAGGGGTGGTTATACAAGTGCCAAAGAAATGCTTTTGATCCCCTTGATTGCCAAATGGCACGAGAGAAGAGCATACACATTCAATGACAAGTTGTAAACCACAAAACACAAAATACACTTGTTAATTTTAACCCCACTTATGGTGTCAAATCAAACACTCAAGTTCTTTTTAGACCCACTAATCATTCTATGTGAAAAAAAGGCACTTAAGATAAAGCAAACTAAAGGAAGAGCCCTACAAAGCATGATTAGTAGTTTTAACCTCCAATCTTTGACAATGAAAGCTTAGGTTTTAATTTTCAAGTCTTGGACATTCGAACCTACAAAAAAGGTCAAAGATTACTCACAAAAATCAAAATTAAACTAGAGAGAAAACTAACATCTAATTAATAAACAAAATTAATCTAGTCTAGACAACTGATTAATCTAAATAAAAAAGCTAGATTTAAATAAAAAAAGTTAAATCCAACTAAGACTAAAAATCTAATTAATCTAAAATCTAAATCCAAAAATCTACTTAAGCTAAAATCTAAAATCTAAAATTTAAGCTAAATTAAAAATCTAAGATTTAATTAAGAATCTAAAACAAATCTAATTAAATATCTAAAGTTAATTAAAGTCTAATCTAATTAAAAATGTAAAATCTAATTAAATGAAAATCTAAGGATCAAATTAAATTAAAATATAATTAAAAGCTAATTAAGAATCTAGTTAAATTAAAATATAATTAAGAATCTAATGTAAAATCTAATTAGAATCAAAATCAAAATCTAATTAAACATATAAATTAATTAAAATCTTAATAAAAATCTAACTCTAATTAAGATTTAATTGAAAATAGCAAGCACATTGTATGACAGAGCTTACACGTCCCATTATTCTTTCCCACCATTTCTCTGCAAGCTAATTACTTTCACTTGACCAGATAAGACACTAAACACTGGTGTTTTACCTCTTAACAAAACAAACCAGTTTCAATTGTTTCTTGCATAGTAGAGATTAGCTCTCATGTAAATTTTAATGCAAATAATCCAAATAATCGCACAACATCAGTTAAGTAATTTAAATGTAGTAACAAATCATATAAGCAAACCAAATCAAATGAGAAGCTGTAGGTAAACCAAATCAAATCAAATGAAAAGCAGGCAAGAGATATTGTGTGCAACAACACACTTGCGATAATATCTTGTCTCCTATGCAACTGCATGTGAGTAAAACGATGCCGTGTAGATAAAGATTAACCTTTCCTAAGTTTCATTGCACTATTAGAGAATGGTGTAATCATGTCATATTATTCTAGCCAAATGCTTTCCCTAATTTGATGAGGAAAATAACATTTCACCTGTTAGATTGTTGTTTCTTTTCAACGCCTTTCCCTAGAGATTCAAAAATCTAGTTGAGTGTGTTTGCACTTTCTTTGTTTAGCATGCTTGTCATAAGAGTCATAAGTTTGATTTTATTTTTGTCGATAATATTCTCTGTTACTATGACACTATTCTACAAACAATAGACTAGCGAAACTATAGGCTAGCAATTCCCCCAATGGAGCTATATGGCAATTAAGGAAATCTCCAATGAATTCTCTGATGCAATATGATGATTAAGGCAACAAGAGAGGCAACAACTATATCATAGGGGTAGTCTCCAATGTATTCTTCCATGCAATACAGTGATTAAGCAAGATTGAATCTTGTTGATAAGATAACATGCACTTGTATCAGCTGCTTAAGGAAATGAGGCGACTTGTTACTTAAGAGAGGAATCCTTTAGAGATAGGATTGATTTCTAGAGGACCACAATCCTCTCGTGTTCACCACTGTTTTGTTTTCTAGAAGCTCATGCATCATTTCTTTTCTTTTTTAAAAAAAATATGTAAACTCATTTAGCGGGAGGAGAGACACGTCTCTAAGGTGGCCTTCTTAAAACCCTCGACCCTTCTAAGGACTCTAATCAAGGTGTTATATGCAAAAGAATAAATTAGCCAAGACTATGAAATAAAAGTCGATGCACTGGATGGTTTTGGTGCAAATAGGTTGCAGGCTAGGAAGTGTTTCTCATGCAAGAATAGCTATGAATTGTAAGGCAAGAGTAATTCTCTTAGAAAAATGACAATGGGGTCTTTGATTTGCTGAAAATAATCCCTCAAACCACTCAACTCCCCCCCCATAACAGATGGTAATGAACTTTGTAAGAAAAAAAAGAGATTTCTATAACATGGAGGTTCTTTTTGAATCAGCCAAAAATTTTCACCAAACAAAAATGTATATCCATGATATGCAAGCATTGCCAGGTTCACCAAATGTAACTAGGGTAGAATTTTGAGATTAATTGCAAGTAGCATAATAAACTAAACCCTAATCAACAATAGAGAACGAAGAAAACAAGAAGCATAAAAATATTGAAACAATATCACTTGGTCTTCAAGCCTCCATTGATTGACCTCTATTGGCCTTCTCCATCTTGCTGCAAATTATATGATTACCCTTAGATTGAAGTGCAACTATAATCTATGCCTAAGACAATCAAGACATTGAAGTATTGTATGCTCAAGTACTTCAAGTTCTCAAGCATGTTGTGTGTGTGAATGAATCAAAATGATTAGAGAGAGTGCCTTTCTAAAGAATGCCAAAATTAAAATGGATGGATAGGATTAGAAGTTAATAAAGCCCTAAAATCAAAGGCTAGAATTCAATGTGATGAGGAGAATTAGGGTTAGGGAAACATTAGGTCAAAATTAGGGCAATATTTGAAATGAAGGACCGGGATTTAATTAAAGACAATTAAATCAATGGTGGAGAATAAATGTGATAGAAAAGGAGGTAGTTGAAAAATCAAACGATAATATAAATTATTTAATTTATGGAGGAGAGTTGACTTTTGGAATCAAATAATGGTTTAATTCATAAATGGGAATAAGACAAAAGCCAAAATAATTATTTTAGTTATTTACTTGTGGGATGAAAAGTGGGTTAAATATATAATTTTATTTAATTGAAGGAAAAA
The DNA here is from genome assembly GCA_007258455.2 of Sequoia sempervirens. Classification (NCBI taxonomy): domain Eukaryota; kingdom Viridiplantae; phylum Streptophyta; class Pinopsida; order Cupressales; family Cupressaceae; genus Sequoia; species Sequoia sempervirens. Next base: position 214,311,395 of record VDFB02000003.1, on the reverse strand, counting down.
AAGGATAGTGAACAAATTAAATAATTAATGATAATTATTTAATTTGTAGCCATAAATGAGTAATTAAATAAATTAGAAATTTATTTAATCATAGGAGTAAAATTAATTAGTGACGTATTTAAATAAACAAATATAATTTATTTATTTAAATAATCATGGAGGAATAATTAGAAATTGTGTCATTAGGACATAAATAATTTAATTATGTGAGGAGGACGTTTGACATAGAAAAATATAGCTCGGGGGGCTAGGTCATTTTTATGTGTCTACAAATGGATCCCTTTCAAAGCAATTCTCTTTAGAGAGGTATATTAGGGAAAGATGCCCTCTTGCCCCTACACTCTTTGTTATTACATTTGATGCTATAGTCTATCTTTTGAGAGATTCAAATTTGGCCCTTAAGATAAGAGGCTTATCCTTACCCAACAATTAAGACCTATTGAACATCCAATTTGGAGATGATACTACACTATTTGTTGAGATAGAAGAATAATGTGGATAACCTAATTAAGAGATTGAACCTATTTTGTACTGCCTCAGGAGAAAAAATATTTAATTCTAAATATATTATGCTTGGTTGGATGGACAACCCATCAAAAAGGTTCTCTAAACATGAATTCCATGAGGTGGTCCAAATAAGTAGGTTAAATTTTTAGGAATCCCCTTTGTTGTAATCCCATGCTTAAAGGATATGTGGGCTTGGATTAAAGGAAATTTTTAGAAAAAACTTGATAATTGGAATAGGCAATATTTGATTTGGTAGGCAGAATCCAAATATGTGAAAAGATCCTTTCATCATACATTTTATATTACTCCTTAGCTTGGCTATTTAATAGTTATCAAGTTAATGAAATTCTAAAAAGAATCAGGTAGTTTTTGTGGTCTAATGGAAAAGGAAAAAAGAAGCACTCAGTTATATGGGAATGGTGCTGTTTGGATAAGACACAAGGTGGATTAGCTTTAAAATACCTAAGGACACATGGAATACATTAGCTATTAAATGAATCATTAAAGCCTTAACAAGAAATGAACCATGGAAAATTCTTGTGAGAAACACTATTCAATTAGTTGTATCTATATGTATGCTAAGGCATGGAAGCAACTTCCTTTTTGTGACCCATTGACTAATAAATTCCCTATGAACCTAGCATGGTCTAATGTCTTTAAAATCTTGTGGAAATCATGGGAGATCACTAAAAACCAAATCAAAAAGTGTGAAGTTGTAGAATTTGGTAATAACAAAATTTTCTCCTCCATGTCTATTTGGTGGAACCTTGAGCATAATGGTAAACCCTTAACACTATTGCAAGGATGTTCAACTAGAACTTGGTCCATAAAATGTATCAAGTTATTTAATGATATTCTTTGTGGAGGACATTTGAAATTGTGGGCTTCTCTAAGTATCAAATTTGGTTTGCTCCAACTAATTGGAGGACTTACTCCATTCTCAGGGAGGCCTACAAAATCTTACATTTTCTTGTTTTATGTGTCTTTGATATTAATATTGCTGAGATTCTTAAGTGAAATGATGCAATTGATATTTACAAAATAAAAAATAAAAATTTGTATAAAACTCTAAATAACTATAATTACATGACAACTTATCTCAATAACTGTTGGAATCTTGCATTTTTAGATAAACTATGATTTAATATTTTTAACTGCTTATGGTCAAATTTTCTTCAACCAAAGAAGGCTTGTTTTAAATGGATTCTCATTCTTTAGAAATTATCTTGCAAATTGTCTTCTTCTAGTGTGGATCTTTGTAATATATGTAGGAATCCCGAAACTATTTGACACATTATGTTTTATTGTTTCTTTGCTAAAAAGTTATGGTATCTATTTTGAGTTGATTTGAGAGGGGGGGTGATAGAGGAGAGGTTAATTGGAAATAAATTCTTGTTGGTTTTGTAAATGCATTGGAGAAAAATTGTAACTTATTTTGGTTACTATTATCTACTGAAATCTTATGGCTTATTTGGACATCTAGAAATGAGGAAAAGTTCTATGGTACAAGGAAGACACTTATCGAGTCTATTAAAAGATTCATGTTCCATGATTTTTCCATGCAAGTCACTTTAACAATGGAGGTATCGAAAAGAGAGTTCATTCTTGAAATAAGGCACAATTTCATTGAACAAATCAAAAATCAAATATGGATAACATTGGCCGTTTAGCAAATTAGATAATATCCCATTCTTGAAGGGATACATGGAGTTCTAGAAGAAGTACAATTGGAAATATTCAATTGAGACTTTGGAGATGGAGCTACGATTCCAAAAAGGTACAATATTCCACATCATTTAAGGAGAAGAATTCATGGTGGAGTGGTGGGATCTAATGACAATATTATCAATCCACTTATTGGTTGGCAAGATCTAGAGGATTACAAAGACAATGAACTTTTGACAATCCCCCTCATTGAGTTCAAAATATGTGTAAAGATACTAAGTCTAATGTATTAGAAACAATAGTAAGTTTATTTTGACAATTCTTAATTTTGGTAGAAATTTGTATGTGAACATGTTTTGAGACTTTGAGTGGTCTTCATATTGCTACTAAACAATGTGATGTTTGAATTATCATATATCTTGTAATCCTTTTGATATATTATCTTTAATACAAAAAAAGAGAGTATATATATTTACAAATCTATATCTTTATAGAATATTATATATGAAAAATATTATTTACGTATTAATATATCACCTTTAAATAAATAATATATATGATAATATTACTTTTTATTAGTTATATATAATAAAAATAATGTATATATAATAACATATATAGGGGAAAGGCCCTAGTTACCATTCATGTTCCAATAACCATTCATTGATACATGCTAATTAAAAATCCACTAAAATTTTCTAAATGTACCAATAGTTGTCCACTTTATACCCAATAGTCACAAAAATGTACTTAATTGGAGGAGTTATGCAACTTTCTTGGTACCAATAGTGCATGATTATTGGAGAATTTGTACATATGTATTGGATCAATTATGTAAATTTTGTGGTGTTCAAAGCAAACGGTTATTGGGGCATTAGAGAATATGTATTAGACGTTAACTTGAAATGACCACTTTTTGACCTTTGTGTACATAGCAAATCCTCTCATGTTCATCGTAACTACCCAGAAACCAACATAATAGCTATAAGCTCTTAAGTTGAATACAAAGAAACCCAATGTTTTTTGTTGAAATCCAACATACCATTTAAGAACTTAGAGTATACGAAGTTAGCTATAATGACTAGTGGTACCCTTATCCTATAAAGAGGGGATAAAATCCAAGTGTTTCCTAAGAAAAAAAAAGACAATAACTTTACAATAATCATTTAAAGTGTGATTTTAGTGTTAACCATTTCCCTAATTTTAAATTTCTTCATATAATTAAGGGAGATTCCATCATGATTCACATATTCTACCTTTTAACTCCCATGTTGAATTTAAGAAAATTACCCACAGATTCATATAGACTTTGATTATTTTGCATATAGCCTAAATAGAAACGAGGTTTTTTCCAAATAGATGATCATTGATAATGTTGTAGATGCCCATGTCAGTATTAGGCAAGAGCAAAGGAGGGGTCTTAGGGTTGTATGAGCTTGTGTTAAACCTTTTGTAAAATATTTTTTTTAGGGTGTGTCGTATGGACATGAGCCTTCCAATATTTACATATTCATTTTTGAAAAGTTTGTAATCTTTGTTGAGGTTTTTGGATCTTTGTATAGGTTTCAACTTCTAACACATCAAACAATCCAATTAAAAAAATGATTCAATTTCTAACAACCCTCTCATCTAAGCCTCTTAGTAGTGGTGATGTAGACAAGTTAGATGAAGTTCTTCAGGACTTTATCTTGCTCACTTCATCCTCTAAAGCTTGTCATGAGAAGCCTAAACAAATTGGTGATAAACTATCCCCCAAACCTTTTTGTAGTGATGAATTAGAAATGTTAGATGAAGCTCTTAAAGACTTCATCTCTCTTATCTCATCCTGTAAAGGTTTGACACAAGAGGATGCAAGCATCGATAATCATGATAATCATACTTGTTCTTCTCTTGATATCTCTCCCATTGGTGATGTAGGTATCTTGATGAAAGAAGACACAATTATTGACGGTCATGCAAGTCTTGCTTGCCTTCCTCCTCCTCCCCCTTGTAATGACATTATGACACATGAAGCTGAAATCATTTTTCCTACCTTACCTAGTATTGATAATCACAAAAATCAACCCTTTTCTTCTCCTAATATCTTCTCTACACATGAAGAAGATAGTTTACTATTAGAATATATCGTGATGGAAGATCTCTTTGAACAAAAAATTCCAATCATTAGTAACCATGAAACTCCTAGTTATCCTTCTCTTGATGCCTCTCCTATGAGTGATGATGCTCTTTCCAAATCCAATTATGACATGTGATGAACATATTAGATCTCCTCCTAGGATTGATATTATGGAACATAAGAATGATACCTTAGAAAATAGACAACCCAATAGACCCTTCTTCTCATATCACCACTATTGATATTCAAAAAAATCCAACCACTAATCATCCCCTTATGTGTGCTGATGTTATTTTGGACACACGTAACAATCTTATCATTATTTACCCATCATTACACAAGAAACAAGCTTACAATACACCCAACCTCATTCTTCCAACACATGGTCTTCATGATTGTCCTTTCATAGAAATCAACCCATCCAATAAAGCTTCATTGAACACCCATACTATCACTCAAGATTATTCCAAGAAAACTCTACCCTTGGTACATCCTAAATTGATAGATATTTCATTAAAAATGTATCAAGCATAAAATTTGTTTGATTTTCCACATAAATAACATTAGTTTCTGCTCCTTACCATGCAATAGTTGTAGGATCATAGCATACTCACTATTGCATGTTGTGCATCCATTGGAAGTGGCAGCATACCATCATCCATTCGAGACTCACCCTTGTCCTGCACTAAGTGTGGGAAAAGGGTTAGAAATCCTTGTCCCCATATATCACTTGTCATTGTCCCTTTTGGCTAATTGTTAACCTTTCATGAACGTATAAGATTAAGCTTGGGACATGGAAAACATGTCTTAAGATTGACTCACATGTGACATACTACCTTTTTTCATGACATAGCTTATTGAAAACATATGACTTGGCATAGGGATTTTCTAATAAGCTCTCATACTTTCTACTTTAAAGCGATTGCTCACAGAATGGTCTGTAGAACCCACCTTAAAGTGGGGGCATACCTAAATAACGTCTTTTTGCAAATTTTATGGCGTGATTTACTTTTTCTTGTGATGTGTCCTCTCCTTGGTGGTTTCATTGGGTTTGATGCCTTCCAAGAGTCTATGATCAACTGAAGTGGCCTGATGCGAACAACGCATCCCATGGATAACAACCTGAATAAGGGAATAATGATCAACTAAAGTGGCCTGATGCAAATGAGGCATCCCATGGATAACGATCCAACACCTTGAATTTTCCTCTCTTAGAGACATTAGGCGCAATGCTCCCTAAGAAGAAGACCTTACTTGAACAAAGAAAAATCCCCTTTAATAAAATTCCTTACATGATATTCAAAAATATTTACAACAATATTTTCATTGTGGTATAATGGGAAGCCACCACATTGGCATGACTTTCTCACTAAAACCACTTCTTTGGGCTTTCTCACCCTGTGGACAATCAAAAATTTTGTGGCCCTAGAGTGAGTACATTTGGGCCTTCTCACCCGGTGGACTGTCATGTTCTGTCGCCCTAGAGTGAGTATACATTGTCTTTTGCCTAGATCTAATCCATAACTAGTTGGATTGATGATCAAAGCTTCATCTGATCCTCAACACTTGTGTGTTCCTTTGTTCTTATGCTTAGTTTTCCATGGGATTTTCATCCTAGGGGCTTGATCACCCCTCTTGATTGATTTTATTCCATCTTGCTGACGTAAGTACATTTGAACCCTCTTCTTGATGTTCATGGCTACTTTAGTGTGAGTTTGAAGCAAGTTCATCCTCTCACTAAAGTGGGGGCTAAATGTGCCATAGAAAAATGGCTCCTTGCCATTTTCATGGCCTTTTAGGTCTTGTTTCATGGTGTTTGATCTATTTTGCTCTGATTTTATGATGTAACATGGTTTGAACATGCATATTTAGGTACTAAAATTTAAACAATGACATCTTGTGAAGGTTTTGTGAAGTGTTATAACACATTTCTACACATTTCTAGACTCTTTTTATTATAATTCACCTAAAAATCACCTTTTTTATTCATCATCAAGTCCTATTTTTAAGTGTTGTAAAGTTTTGCAATAAGATTTCATGCTTTTCTAGGCACAAGTGCACTATTTATCCCTTTCTTATGACTTTTTTGACTTCTTTATGATCTCATATGCTTTAATTAAGTGTATTTTTGAATGTTAATCTGACAAACAACATTAAATACTAAATAATTCCTAACACCCATTTTTAGGTCCTAGGTGGTGTTGGCCTCCTATAATGATTCCATAACTAAGCCTTTACAACCATGATTCAAAGATTGGGCATCTAACCTAAATATCTACTTCAATCATCATGAAGGTGCATTTAAATTGTCAACATAGGGATATGAACTTGAAATGGGCCAACACTATATGTGCACTAGGGGCTCAAGTATTCATTACATTCTACAACTAAGAAACACAATGCTGAAAGTAAATTGCTAAAAAAGAAATAAAGCAAATACTAAACATCAACCAACAACTATACTAAACTAAAATGCACGCTAGAAATAAAAGATCTGGGCAAAAAATAGGAAACTACTTTGTCTGCTTTGGATACAGGAACATACATAGAATGGAATTCTAGTGGCTACAGGAATAGTCGATGCCATATTTCCAACTAAGTACTAAACAACAAGTAATACTAAACTAATGCTAAACCAGTGAAAAAAATTACTCACCAAGTGGGACCCCTTGGATAAGTATCCTCTAAACTAACAAGTACTCAAATGCTCAAACTCAAAATTTTATTTCATTCACTACAAATTGAAATTGGAATACAATATCAAATTATGCAACCTCTTCCTTTGTTCTATCTAATCAACTGACTGAACAATCAACTCACTAACTAACTAGGATGAAGGAGCATCTAATTATTATTTATGCTAACAACTAAACAAGGTAGTCAACTCCATGACCAGGAGGATGCCAATTAGGGAAAAAAGGAAAGTGGAGTGATGGCGGCTACGCATGTATGGAATCCAGTCAGACATGCAAGTCAGATGCAAATTCAACGCAAAAATAATTCCTGTGCATGCTTGAACATTAAAATTCCATTACAACAAGGTGGTTACACTTCAGTTGTATGGAGAATCTTATGCCACCAGTCTTCTTTGACTTGGAGTGCTTCCTTTGCTAGCTGTCATGGTGCATGCCTAGCTAGCGGTGTCTTCCTCAACTTAGCACATTAAATCTGCATGGAAAGGTTAGTATGCATAATAACTACACATCTATAAACACCATAAGAAACATTCACTAACCACATGAAAAATCAATTTAGATAGTTCACATTTTATGCTAGATATCATTAGAGTTTGCAGAGATCAAATGCAAACGGTTCGAGGGAAATATTATGCCAATGTCAACACTTAAGCATTGAAGTCCATGACATCTATGAGAAAATAAACTATAGATTCTCCCCAAAACTAGACCAAAAACTAGGCTCATCACTTCCCCCAACCTAATGTCTTGCTGGTCCTCTAGCAAGGAAAGAGTTGTTCTTCTATTTGGTCTAAGCTTTGAAATTTCCAACTGAGAGTTGTCTGACATCAGTGGCAGCAGTACATGAATCAAGATCCCAATAGAATCTTCCCAATCTATCAAGTTCATCCCATCTCTCACTCTCTATAGTAGGGTCATACTGGTAGAATCTAAGATTTGGCACTGCCCACATGAGCATGGGTGGCTGAAAAGTTAGGGGAAGCCAAAATCTTCCCTCTGTTCTACCAATATGAATTCATCTCTTAATTCTTCTTAATGCTGCAACATAATTGTGGATGGAATGGGGCTCAATTTGTTTTAGCTCATCATTCAAACTATTCCATCTCTATGATATGCATCTCCTCATGGTTTCCTCCTTTGTTGTTGTCTTCACCTCACACTCATTATAAACTGCCTCAATCCAAGGCATAATCCTATTGCCATAACTTGGTCTGAGTAGCATTCTATGCCATTCTCTGTAAACATCCCTTGGGTTCCTTGACTCAACCCTAACAAGCAAAGGTATATCAGACTCCAATTTTTTATTAGCACCATGTTGATGTTCCCAACTAATCTCATTTTCCACCCAAGACATGAATTCTCTCAATTGAACATCCTCCTTCAATTGCCATTTTTCCTTTTTCCAGTCTTCCTTCTTTGTATTTCTTTCCATAGATTCAAAATTGCTACATGTACTATAAAATCAAGATGATTATGAATGCCTACCAATCTTTTTGTTGATGGCGGCTCCTCATAGGGAATTATTTGCATAGAATCAGGTTGTCTAGTCATCTCTAGCTGTAAGGGTGTTGTTTCTTCTTCCATTTGATATATGGACTCTTGTTCTTATTGTGGCTACAGGAACTTTTGCTCTAGTTTTGGTTGTTGCTACAGGACTTCATAGTATAGGACCTCTTTCTCATGCTACAGAAGGTTTTGATTTTCCTCCAATTCTTCCACAATGATAGAAAGATCGGCCAGTGTTATGTTTACTACTTTCTTTAGCATGTCTTGTCCTTATTCAACATTCTTTTGCTCATATACGATCTCACTAGGTTTAGGGCTTTCCCGCAGAGGTGTGCCAATCGCAGGTCCAACTAGTCTTGATTTCTTGGAAGGCCTCTCACGTTTTCCTTTGGCTACAGGATGAATAGTATCAACTTTCCTCTTCTTAGAACTTGACCATTTTCTTCCTTTAGGCTATGTTTTAGCCTTTCCTTTTCTCATTTCTACCTCTCTCCACTATGCCCTTGTTTCCATGAGGGTTTCAAGTGGAACTTCATCATCAAAATCTGAGGGAGAAGAGCTTCCTTTTTTTGAGTGCCCAGCTTTGGAAGAACTAATTTCTATAGCTTCTTTTTCTCTAGGAGGATTCATACCAGAGGTTGAAGCACTAGGAATGGGTTCATCCATGCTTACTCTCCTACTAGACCTACGAGATTGAGGTAAAATCCTAGATTGCAAGTGCTCAGGTCTAATTTGATCAACATTTATAAAATCTTCCCAGGTCATTCTAGATACATCATGCAGAGACCTTTCAACTAGCATTTTAATCAAGAAATGGTGGGAAACAAAATTATCCCTACCTTTTTGGGTTTCGACCACCATGATTGAGAGGATATTGTACAACACGTTGGGCACATTCATCCTTCTTCCGTGCCTCATGTGATTCAAAATATTGAAGTGCACATAATGCAAATTTGACTAGCGACCATTACAAGTGATGTATTTGATAACATACATGGCTATCTACTTTCATGGCTTAGGCAGGGGCATTCTCTTTGCACCCTATTTGTCTATGCTCAATGGGGGGTCATTTGGCTCTGTGAATTCAGCCCTAGCTGACTTGGCATCTCTAGAAATAGTGTAATTTTCACCATTAGTAGGTAACCCTGTAACCTCTACAATTCTTTACTATATTGCCACAAATTCTAACCCTCTCACTGTGGATTTTCCTTTTGAAACTGTCTGGGAAAATTCAAGGGAAATGCCTTCATCAAAATATCCAACTTCAAAAAGTAATCTATCCATCCACAATTTTGAAATTCGACCAAGAATTTTGCATCTTGTAGTAAAATATCATGCGTCATGGGTTCATTTCAAATTAACCCACCTCCCATTGTCTACAATCAAACAAATTCTCTGCAACTCTTTTCTTGCAATTCCCCTTTTGAAAGGCAAATGCACTTCCCTGCAGTGTCTGTTAAATCTCAGGACCAACCTGCTAAATTTTTAGTGCCCGTGTTGATTGAATTTTCTTTCTCTTATTTTTCCCTTTTTGCTTGCAACTCAAGATTATGACAGGGTAATAATGGCAAGAAAAGGAGTGATAAAGGAAGTTCATGATAGGAAGAAATGGCAACTGTAGCCATTGTCACTTCACACATGCAAGCCGTCCTTCCTTGGATTTTAAATTGGCTTGCTTTTTTTTAATTTCTAACACATGGACAATAAAATATTTGCATCTTTTTTGTTCCCCTTCCCCCAACCTAAATTTGAACATGTGTCCACACAAGCAAGATGGGAGCAGTGATGTGATAGGGAATGATGGAATTTTATGCAAACATCTATACTAACATACAATGATTAAATAAACATACTTAAAAGATGATTAAAGATAGCAAATAATGCACACATATCTGAGTGTGTGGAAGATTCTCTGCAAAGATTGCAGATAAAGTAACACTCGCCTTGTTGAAAGAAATGAATCGAGCAATAAATGAAGATGAGGTGGAATGAGGTGATGGAATGAAGTGGGGTGGAAGAGAGAAAGGTGGTGATGGATGAGTGGATGGGAAGATTATGAAGAAGTGGAATTCAACGTAAGTGAAAGTCTTTATTATGGAAATTGCGTACCTCAATTAGGCTAAAGGAGGGACACTAGGTCCACTGCCTTCAACTGCAGGAAGCTCTGAGTGCTGGATGAATTGTTGTAGGAACTCTTCTTTAGAAGCTGGCTTATGGTATAATCTGAGGTGATGACCATTGACAAGTAATTTGAACCTAACAAGGTCAATGGTGGTGAGTTGAACAACCCCATTAGGAAAGACCTCAACAACTTCGTATGGTCCTAGCCACCTTGTCTACAATTTTCCTACATTATCCTAGTATCTTGAATCATAGAGCAAAGCCCAATCTCCTGGTTTGAACTTCTTGTCCTTAGTAAATTTGTCATGCCACTTGATTCTTTGATTCTGCACTACCTCTATATGCTGCAGTGATGCTCTTCTTATCTCATCCAAAGCATTTAGTTGCATGATTCTTTCTTTTTGTGCTTCAGAAATATCCATCCACAAATTTACTGCAGTTTGTAGAGTTTTATTTTCAAATTCGATTGGCATCATGGTTGTCTTTCCATACAGTAATGCAAATGGGGTGAAGCCTATAGTTGTTTTCCATGTTGTTCTATAGGCCCAAAAATCTTCGAGTAATCTATTTTCCTAATCCTTTTTATGAACAACTATTGTTTTAGTCAGAATGGCTTCAATTTCCCTATTGGTCACCTCAACTTGGCCATTGGCCCAGGGGTGATAAGGAGTAGAGTTTCTATGTCTTATATTGTACTCATTTACTAGCGCTACAACAAGAGTTGATACAAATTGCGGCCCTTGATCAGTTACTATTTCTCCTGGGACTCCATATATTTTGAAAATATCTTCATAAAGAAATTCTACAATCTTGTTATCTCTTGCATGTTTCATGGCCTTAATTTCTACCCATTTAGTTACATAATCAGTGCATACCAGTATATAAGACTTACCATTTGATGGAGGGTTAATTTGTCACACAAAATCTAATCCCCAATTGTCAAAGGGAGTAATTACTACTTGAGGGCATAGTGGAATCTCATTAGATCTTGTTGGTCTACCCATTCTTTGACATCTATCACATTTTCTGGTATAACTTCCTGTATCCTTGTGGAGTGTTGGCCAGTAATATCCTGTGTTCAAAATCTTCATTGCTATCCTCTTGGCTACAAAGTGTCTTCCACATGGTTCGTTATGACATGCACACAAAATGGCATATGTATCATCTTCTCTCATGCATCTTCTCATGACATGGTCAAGTCCAATATAAAAAAAAACATCCAACAATCGAAGAGAAAGGAAAAGATCTTTCAATAAGTGCCCTTTTCTCTTTTGGAGAGAATTGAGAAGGAATTCTACATGTAACCAAGTAATTGGCTATGTCAACATACCATGACATTTGTACACTGAGAGAAAATAGATGCTCATCAGGAAAAGAGTCATCTATGGGCTGATTATCTTCTGATGTAGTTAGCCTTGAAAGAAAAGCCACAACAACATTAGCCCTCCTTGCTTTTCTACAATGATTATATCAAACTCTTGCATCAACAATAATCATCTTGCCAATGTACCTGTGATCAACAATTTATTCATGAGGTACCTAATGACTGCATGATCAGTGTGTACAAAGATTTGGTAGCCCATTATGTAATGTTTAAATTTTTTTAGTGCATAAATTACTGCCAGCATCTCTTTCTCTGTCACTATATAATTGAATTCAGCTCTTTGCGACTTTTTGCTAACAAAGTAAATAGCATTTTCAAGAGCCCTCACTTTTTATCCTAAGACTGCTTTGATGGTATAGTCTGATGAATCAATGTGAATGTGGAAAGGAAGCTCCCAATTGGGTCCCTTAAGTACAGGAGCATTTGTCAAAGCTTCCTTCAAGTCAAAAAATGCCTTGTCACAAGCTTCAGTACATTGAAATTCAACATCTTTAGTGAGGAGAGTATACAATGGCACTGCTACCTTGCTGAAATATTTTATGAACCACCTGTAATATCCTGCATGGCCCAAGAAACTCCTAACATCCTTCTATTTTGCAAGTGTAGGCATATTTATGATTACCTCAATTTTTGTAGGGTCTACTTGAATTCCTTTGTGGGAGATGTAGTGGACATGAACTACACCTTATTGCATCATCATGAAACACTTTTCACTATTCAAGGAAAGGTTTTGATCTTCACATCTTTGCATAACTCTCTTGAGATTCTCCAATGCTTTATTAAAGTCGACACCATAAGTGGTGAAGTTGTCTATATAAATCTCCATGCAATCATGAGAAATTTCTGAGAAGATGCTAATGACTACCCTCTGGAAAGTTGTAGGTGCATTGAACAAGCCAAATGGGAGAACTGAATAGCCATGGGTTCCCCATGGATAGGTAAATGTGGTCTTCTCTTGGTCTTCTAGTTTAATTTGGATTTGGTTGTAGCTGCTAAATCCATCTAAAAAAGATAAATATTACTTCTTGCAAGTGTGTCCAAAACTTGATCAATGACGGGTAAAGGAAAGTGATCCTTCTTGGTGGTAGCATTAAGTTCTCTATAATCAATACAAACTTGCCATTTCCCTCCTTTTTTGGGTACAATCACTAATGGAGATATCCACTGACTATCTAAAATGGGGTATATAAATCCCACATCTAGTAATTTTTGCAATTCTCCTTTCATAATCTCTCTCAGTGCAGGGTTGATTCTTCTTTGTAGTTGTCTCATTGGAGTGCAATCATCTCTGATATAAATTTTGTGTGTATAGAGTTTAGGATCCAGACTTTTCATATCATGATAATCCCATGCAAATTCATGCTAATGGGCCCTTAGTAGATTTTCCAATGACAATTTATGTTCTTCACTCAATTTACTATTGACATTTAGGTATTTTTTGTTAAACACTTAGATTTGTGTAGTTAATTCTATCATGGATGCTTCATTAATACATGGTACCTTTGGTTCACATGACAACAATGTATGGAACATACCTATTGATGTAGGAAGAGTGTGCATGGGAGTGGTTGCTGCAGGAAGAGTGGCTGCAAGAAAAATGTCTGTAGGAACAATGGTTGTAGGAAGAGTAGGCAAAAGTGTCATGACCAAAGTAGAAGATGATGCTTCTTCCACTTCATAATGGTTCTAAATGAGATTAGCCAACACTTCATCCTCATCTTGGAGCTGCAGAAAAGAGCCTCTTCCTATCATCATAAGTTGTACCATAGAATTAACTTCCTTAGCCTCTTCACCAACTTGTGGCCATACAAAATCTTCCTCAACATGAGATGGCTAAGTAGGTGGATAGAGGAAATTTTTTTTAGTACTCCTTCCATCTGAAATGGTCATGTCACCAGAAGGGAATCCAATGTATGCATCTACAATCACCAACCAAGGTCTTCCAAGAATGATGCAGTACCCACTTAGTGTAGCCTTAGGAGAAAGAATCATAAAGTCTACCGGATATTCCCAGGAGTCTAGAACTACCACAACATCCTCTACTACACCATTAGGCTTGATAGTAGAGCTATCAACAAGCTGCAGGAGTAGCATTAGATCTCATACTTACAATATTTAGTTGCTTCAAGAGGTCTTTGGTCATTACATTGATTACTGCCCCTAGATCAATAAGAGCATTCTTCACTTTGATCCCGTTTATGACAATTGCTACCATAGGACTACCTGGATCATTATATTTGGGAATAGTCACTTTTCCTAGTACGATATTAGCTAGCTAGCCCACCACATGAAATGTAGTTGGGTCTTTCTCCTTTCTTCTTGGCTTCTTAAGACAAGCTTCCTTGATAGCTTTTTCGTAGATTGGAACATAATTTATGGATTGAAATAAGGGTATCTGAACACATATATGCTTTAGCTGATCCAGGATATCAAAAGTGGTATCCTCCTTTTCTTCTTTCTTCTTGGCAACTTCCAATCTCTACGGAAATGGTGGTTCCTACTCAGTTTGTTTGAATGGGACTGGTTCAAGATTTTTAGGTACATTTGGATGAATGGGGTCATTCTGAGGCTCCTCCTCCTCCTCTTCCATAGAAAGCTCAGTGATGATGAGCTTGGAAGGGCCTGGTAGAGTGGTTCCTAAATGTAGATGGATATCACTTACACTCACAACATATGTAGGGAATTGATTTGAATTAATAGAGTATGCAGGCTATTGCTATGGTTTGTTATTAGGATTGGGTGTGGGTTGAGCTGGTAGCTGAGTTGGTTTAGGTGCATTTGAACCTGGATTAGCAAGTGGAGGCATTAGAGTAGGCTGCTGGGACTGAGAAGGTTGCTACATGTAATTGGTTGTTGGAGTAGGCCATTGCTGTCCTCTCCATTGATTTATTTGCAGCCAATTTTCTGGAGGTGGTTGCTAGTTTCCTTGGAACTACTGCCAATTACCCTGAGGGTGCTGCCACTGAGGTGGAGAACTTTGATGACTGGTCCAAGCATTTGGAGGGTTATTCCAAGGCTGTAGTGGATATCCCCCATAACTAGGTGGGTATTAGGGCTGCCATTGGTTACCAGATGAATAAGAGTTAAAATATGGCCCAACATAGGATAGTGGATCTGGTGGCATACATTGTAAACTTGGTCTTCTTCAATTTGAATTGGCTTGAACTTAGGTGAAATCTGTTTGCTTTCTAGGTTAGCTACCATCTTACATCTGTAGTCCATCTTCTTTTGTTTGCAATGGGGACAATACTCTATCAACATCATCTCTGCCTCCTCTTGCTTCTTCTTAGCCTGAAGTGTATCTAGCTGAGTAGCTATATTGTTGATAATGTATTGCTTGAAGTCTACTAGCAAATGAGTGATCTCCATCCTTGAAACTCCACTGATAGTTGACTTACCCATGGAAGACTGATAAGCTCTCCCATTCTTTGAAGTTTCCTTAGAGTAATTCTGGCATATTTTCTTGATATCCTCCCAAGGAACTTGGGAGATATCTCCTCTTGCCATTAGGTCCAAGGAATTAGTGTAAATGTCATTGATTCCTTTCAAGAAGAGCAACTTTTGTGAGTCCTCATTAAGTGCATGGTGTGGAGACTTTTGTAGGAAAAACACAAATCTTGCAATGTAGTCTTCTAGGCTCTCATCCTCCTTCTGCCGCATCCTAAAAATGTCACCTCCTCTCATATCACTACCCTTGTAGTATTCCTTGTATTTCTTGAGGAACTTTGTCTTCATTTCTTCCCAAGTTTCCATAGTATTTTTTCCTAAGCTCATGAACCATCTTAATGCAGCTTCCTTCAGAGTGGTGGGAAATAACTTAAGTCGATGGGCATTAGTAGTATAATCATAAATCCAATAGAGTATGCCAAATTCAAATAAAAAGGTATTAGGATCTTCTACGACGAGTCTGTAAAACTTTGGGAGTGTTGAAGCAGGGATGTTCTTGATGTCACCAACTTCATTTTGTTGGGAAATGGGAAAAGGAAAAGCTGGTTGGTTGGGTTTGTTCCCACTTGCATCACCCATGCCTGCTTGATGTGATTCCAAAGCAAGGGGGTTCTCAGGCTAATTTTGATCTTCATAGGAGACTTCAAAACTATTTAGATTAGGATATGCGTCTGCAAAGGGGTGTGGATTTTCTTCTTCTGATAAGTTTTGATATTCAACTAGCTAAAATGGATTAGGATTATTAGGATGGAATCTCCCGTAAGCGTCCCTTTTCCATCCTTTATGCATGCGGTATTACTCACTATCAGTCGACTCACACACAATGAATTGGTAACGAATAAAGGGTCATTACTTTCTAAATGAAGATATACTAAGAAAAACTTCAAAATAACTATGGAAAGAAACTAACAATGATTCCCAAAACTTCTTAGCTTGACACCATCCCCAACAATGACACAAAAAATGGGTCCAAAACTAGACCAAAAAATAGGCTCATTAGGTGGGACCCATTTACCATGGGAGGCAAATGAGTCCCCCTTGGCTCCAAATTCAATTTTTTTTAAGTTTTCCTTTCAGGTTTTTATTCAAAAACACTTGGTGTCAGTTTGTGATGAGGTATGAATGGGTTACTAAGGCACAAGATTGTATAAATAAGCGATTTTCACCTCATTTGACATCATCCAACATTCACATATCATATTCAAGCAATCTCAACCAATTAAGCATCTTACAACATCTTATCAAGCATTATTCAAGAACTTTAAAGCATCCATTAACATTACTTCAGATTTGCATCATCAAGTGTTTGGTAAGTTGATAGAATTTGCATGTTGTTAGTTTATCATTCTCTTTCATTTCATTATTTAATTAAGGGTTTGATTACCAAAGTGGTGACCAAGGCAAACCCCTATTTGCTAACCCTCAACCATTTTTCCCCTCTTGCATGTGTGTTTGCAAACCTAGGTATGCAGATTTAATAAGCATTTTGGTGTTGAAGATTGGTCAACAAGTCGACTAGGTGCTTCAAGTCAAATCAATTCTATTTCAAGCTTGAAGAAGGTTTTCTGTCTATTTCCTACAAAATTGACTTCAACAACTTAACAAGAAAATATTTCTAGATCTGGTGTTGCAAAGTTGTCTCCTAATTTATCAAAATTTTGGGAGAGGACTGATTTTCCACTAGTGGTGAATGAGTCCCACCTTAAGATTGAAAATCTGAATTTTGTTAGATTTCGGATCCCAACAGTCAAAAACTTGTTTCTGACATTTTTTCACCAGTAGCAGGACTAATTCACCACCCTGGGCGAATGAGTGCCACTATGGAATTTCAGCAACTTCAAGAAACATTCACAAAATTCTAGATTCCTCAATTCTTTCCCAAGTTCACTCTGTTTCATCCCATTTCTTTCTGTTATGCATTATTTCATCTTTTAGTTCATCATTTGCATATCACAATGTGTTTTCCAGCATAATTTAAATCTTAATTTTGCATTCAAATTCAATCATATAGACCAGTTAATTGCATTTATTTTACTTCATTTAGCTTAGATAACATCATACATAACATAATTTGAATGAACCCTTAGCATTTTTGGGCCCTATCCCTATCCTTTTAGGTGAAAAGCCCTAGAAGAGCTAGAGAATTCCATAGGAACCAAAAATTTATGGTTCATTTTGGTGAACCTTCTTTTGAACACTTTCTTTTTTGATTTTGGAGTCCTTCATCACACATCTATGTTGCATTGATATTGCATTAGGACTTGCATGAATTCATTTGCATACTAGGTGTTAAATTTTTTATTCATAAAAAGTGCATTTAGATTACATTGTTGGCATCTAAATTCATTTTCATTTTTTGAAATTCTGCATTTTTCACTTAGGTCTACATTATAGCACTCAAAAACCATAGAAATCACTCAAAATTTTCTAAAAATTCTGAAAAAAATCTCCACTAGGACTCATTTGCCACCCTATGCGAATTAGTCCCTTGTGACCCCTGAAACTCCCTATTACAGAGCTAACAATTGTGTTTTTATGCTTCTATTTGCTGCCATTAGTTATCTATATCAGTTGGCTGAGTTTTTGTATCATGCATTTTATTAGATTTAGCTTACATTAGCTCATTTCATGCATGGTTAAAATTCACATTTGCATTTCCAATCTTTCATGTTTTAGATTATTGCATATTGTCATCAATAAATTACTTTGTTTGAAATTTGAAAATTTGCATTTCATCCTACGTCTTTCCATTGCATTTTAAGTTTGCATAGCTTCTCTTACACTTAAATAATTAGTAATGAGCAATATTTACATTCATGGCACTTAGACTTTTGCAATTTTCATTTTCAGCATTAGTTCCTAGTTCATTTACATCAGATTTATTAGCAAATGAAAACAAAAAATAAAACACAACAAATGATCCAATTAAAAAAATGATTCAATTTTGAACAACCCTCTCATCTAAGCCTGTTAGTAGTGGTGATGTAGACAAGTTAGATGAAGTTCTTTAGGACTTTATCTCACTCACTTCATCCTATAAATCTTCTCATAAGAAGCCTAAACAAATTGACGATAACTTATCCCCCAAACCTTTTTGTAGTGATGACTTAGACATGTTAGATGAAGTTCCTAAAGACTACATCTCTCTTAGCTCATCCACTAAAGATTTGACACAAGAGGATGCAAGCATAGATAATCATGATATTCATACTTTTTCTTCTCCTGATATCTCTCCCATTAGTGATGTAGGTATCTTGATGAAAGAAGACACATTTATTACGATCATGCAAGTCTTAATTTCCTTCTTCCTCCTCCCCCTTGTAAGGACATTATGACACCCGAAGCTGAAATCATTTATCCTACCTTACCTATTATCAAGAATCATGACAATCAACCCTTTTATTCTCCTAATATGTTCTCTACACACGAAGAAGATAGTTTAGTGTTAGAAGATATCATGATGGAAGATCTCTTTGAACAAAAAATTCCAATCATTAGTAACCATGAAACTCCTAGTTATCCTTCTCTTGATGCCTCTCCTGTGAGTGATGAAGCTATCTTGAAAAATCCAATTATGACATATGATCTGAACATATTATCTCTCCTCCTAGGATGGATATTATGGCACATAAGAATGATACCTTAGAGAAAATAGACAATGCAATAGACCCTTCTTCTCATATCACCACTATTGATATTCAAACAAATCCAACCACTAATCATCCCCCTATGTGTGCTGAAGTTATTTTGGACAAACCTAATAATCCCATCATTCTTTACCCATCATTACACAAGAAACAAGCTTATAATACACCCAAACTCATTCTTCCAACTCATGGTCTTCATGATTGTCCTTTCATAGAAATCAACCCATCAAACAAACCTTCACTCAATATCCATACTATCACTCAAGATTCTTCCAAGAAAACTCTACCCTTGGTACATCCTAAATTGATAGATATCACATTAAATATGTATCAAGAAAAAACTTTGTTTCCTTATCCACATAAATAACATTAGTTGCTGCTCCTTGCCATGCAATAGTTGTAGAATCATAGCATACTCACTAAATTACATGTTTTGCTTCCATTCCAAGCTTACCCTTTTCCTATACTAAGTGGGGGAAAAGGGTTAGAATGCCTTATCCCCCTGTATGTCACTTGTCATTGTCTCTTTTGGCTAATCGTCAGGCTTTCATGAACGTATAAGATCAAGCTTGGGATGTGGATGAAATGTCTTAAGATTGACTCACATGTGACATACTACCTTTCTCCATGATGTAGCTTATTGAAAACATATGAATTGTCATAGGGATTTGAAGATAAGCTCACATACCTTCTACTTTAAAGCAATTTCTCATAGAACAGTGTGTAGCAATCGCTTTAAAGTGGGGGAATGCCTAAACAACATCTTTTTCCAAATTTCATGGCATGATTTACTTTTTCTTGCAACGTGTCCTCTACTTGGTGGTGTCATTGGGTTTGATTCCTTCCAAGAGTGTATGATCAATTGAAGTGGCCTAATGCGAACAAAGCATCCCATGGATAATGATCTGATTCAAGGGAATAATGATCAACTGAAGTGGCTTGATACAAATGAGGCATCCCATGGATAACGATCTGACACCTTGACTTGTACTCTCTTGGAGACATTAGGAACAATGTTCCCTAAGAAGAAGACCTTACTTGAACAAAACAAAATCCCCTTTAACAAAATTCCTTACATGATATTATAAAACATTTACAACGTTTTCATTGTGGTATAATGGGAAGCTGACACATTGGAATGACTTTCTCACTAAAACCACTTGGGCTTTCTCACCCCATGGACAATCAAAAGTTTCATGGCCCCAGAGTGATTAAATTTGGGCCTTCTCACCCAGTGGACAGTCATGTGTTCTATCACCCTAGAGTGAGTATACATTCTCTTTTTCCTAGATCTAATCCAAAACTAGTTGGATTGATGATCAAAGCTTCATCTGATTCTCAACACTTGTGTGTTCCTTTGTTCTTATGCTTAGTTTTCCATGGGATTTTCATCCTAGGGGCTTGATCATCCCTCTTGATTGTTGTTATTTCATCTTGCTAACATAAGTACATTTAAACCCTCCTCTTAATGTTAATGGCTACTTTAGTGTGAGTTTGAAGCAAGTTCATCCTCTCACTAAAGTGGGGGCTAAATGTGTTGTAGAAAAATGGCCCCTTGTCATTTTCATGGCCTTTTAGGTCTTGTTTCATGGTGTTTGATTATTATTCTATGATTTTATGATGTAACATGGCTTGAACATGCATATTTAGGTACTAAAATTTAAACAATGACATCTTGTGAAGGTGTTGTAACACATTTCTACACTTTTCTAGACTCTTTTCTTTATAATTCACCTTAAAATCACCTTTTTATTCATCATCAAGTCCTATTTTAAAGTGTTGTAAAGTCTTGTAACAAGATTTCATGCTTTTCTTGGCACAAGTTCACTATTTATCCCTTTCTTATGACTTATTTGACTTCTTTATTCCCTCATATTCTTTAATTAAGTGCATTTTTGAATATTAACCCGACAAACAACATTAAATACAAAATAATTCCTGACACAAATTTTTATGTCCTAGGTGGGACCCATTTGCCATGGGTGGTGAATGAGTCCCCCTTGGCTCCAAATTCAAAAATTTTAAATTTATGTTTCAGGTGTTTATTCAAAAACACTTGATGTCAGCCTGTGATGAGGTATGAATAGGTTACTAAGGCACAAGATTGTATAATTAAATGGTTTTTACCTCATTTGACATCCTCCAACATTCACATATCATATTCAAGCAATCTCAAGCATTCAAGCATCTTACAACATCTTATCAAGCATTATTCAAGCACTTTAAAGCATCCATTGACATTACTTTAGATTTGCATCATCAAGGGTTTGGTAAGTTGATAGAATTTTCATGTTGTTAGTTTATCATTCTCTTTCATTTCATTATTTCATTAAGGGTTTTATAACCAAAATAGGGTTTGACCAAGTCAAACCCCTATTTGCTAACCCTCAACCATTTTCCCCCTCTTGCATGTGTGTTTGCAAATTCTATTTCAAGCTTGAAGAAGTTTTTCTGTCTGTTTCTTGTAGAATTGACTTCAGCAACCCGACAAGTAGATATTTCTAGATCTGGTGTTACAGAGTTTTCTCCTAGTTTCTTAGAATTTTGGGAGAGTATTGATTCTCCACCAGTGGTGAATGAGTCCCACCTTAAGATTGGAAATCTGAATTTTGTCAGATTCTGGATCTTGACAGTCATAAACTTGTTTCTGACACTTTTTCACCAATAGCTGGACTAATTTTCCACCTTAGGCAAATGAGTCCCACTGTGGAATTTCAGTAACTTCAAACAACATTCACAACATTCTAGATTCCTCAATTCTTTCCTAGGTGCACTCTATTTCATCCCATTTCTTTTTGTTCTACATTATTTCATCTTTTAGTTTATCATTTGCATATCACAATGTGTTTTCCAGAATAGTTTAAACCTTAGTTTTGCATTCAAATTCAATCATATAGATCACTTAATTGCATTTAGTTTACTTCATTTAGCTTAGATAACATCATACATAACATAATTTGAATGAAACCTTAGCATTTTTGGGCCCTATCTCTCCCCTTTTAGGTGAAAAACCCTAGAAGAGCTAGAGAAGTCTATAGGAACCAAAAATATATGGTTTAGTCCCAACAAGCAGGTTAGATTTTTAGGAATCCCCTTTGTTGTAAACCCATGCTTAAAGGATATGTGGGCTTGGATTAAAGGAAAAATTGAGAAAAAACTTGATAATTGGAATAGGCAATAGTTGACTTGGTAGGTAGAATCCAAATATGTGAAAAGATCCTTTCATCATACATTTTATATTACTCCTTAGCTTCGTTATTTAATAGTTATAAAGTCAATGAAATTGTAAAAATAATCAAGTAGTTTTTGTGGTTTGATGGAAAAGGAAAAAAGAAGCACTCAGTTAAATGGGAATGGTGCTATTTGGATAAGACACAAGGTGGATTAGCTTTAAAATACCTAAGGACACATGGAATACATTAGCTATTAAATGAATCATTAAAGCCTTAACAAGAAATGAACCATGGAAAATTCTTGTGAGAAACACTATTCAATTAGTTGTATCTATATGTATGCTAAGGCATGGAAGCAACTTCCTTTTTGTGACCCATTGACTAATAAATTCCCTATGAACCTAGCATGGTCTAATGTCTTTAAAATCTTGTGGAAATCATGGGAGATCACTAAAAACCAAATCAAAAAGTGTGAAGTTGTAGAATTTGGTAATAACAAAATTTTCTCCTCCATGTCTATTTGGTGGAACCTTGAGCATAATGGTAAACCCTTAACACTATTGCAAGGATGTTCAACTAGAACTTGGTCCATAAAA
This sequence comes from Sequoia sempervirens, assembly GCA_007258455.2. Lineage (NCBI taxonomy): Eukaryota > Viridiplantae > Streptophyta > Pinopsida > Cupressales > Cupressaceae > Sequoia > Sequoia sempervirens. The sequence continues at coordinate 214,288,537 of VDFB02000003.1, read as the reverse complement.
TGTATCAAGTTATTTAATGATATTCTTTGTGGAGGACATTTGAAATTGTGGGCTTCTCTAAGTATCAAATTTGGTTTGCTCCAACTAATTGGAGGACTTACTCCATTCTCAGGGAGGCCTACAAAATCTTACATTTTCTTGTTTTATGTGTCTTTGATATTAATATTGCTGAGATTCTTAAGTGAAATGATGCAATTGATATTTACAAAATAAAAAATAAAAATTTGTATAAAACTCTAAATAACTATAATTACATGACAACTTATCTCAATAACTGTTGGAATCTTGCATTTTTAGATAAACTATGATTTAATATTTTTAACTGCTTATGGTCAATTTTTTTTGAGCCGAAGAAGGCTTGTTTTAAATGGATTCTCATTCTTTAGAAATTATCTTGCAAATTGTCTTCTTCTAGTGTGGATCTTTGTAATATATGTAGGAATCCTGAAACTATTTGACACATTATGTATTATTTTTTCTTTGCTAAAAAATTATGGTATCTATTTTGTGTTGATTTGAGAGGGTGGGGTGATATAGGAGAGGTTAATTGGAAATAAATTCTTGTTGGTTTTGTAAATGCATTGGAGAAAACTTGTAACTTATTTTGGTTACTATTATCTACTAAAATATTATGGCTTATTTGGAAATCTAGAAATGAGGAAAAGTTCCAAGGTACAAGGAAGACACTTATCAAGTTTGTTAAAAGACTCATGTTCCATGATGTTTCCATGCAAGTCACTTTAACAATGGAGGTATCCAAAAGAAAGTTCATTCTTGAAATAAGACAAAATGTAATTCAACAAATCAAAAATCAAATATGGATAACATTGGTCATTTAACAAATCATATAATATTCCATTCTTGAAGGGATACATGGAGTTCTAGAAGTACAATTAGAAATATTCAATTGAGACTTTGGAGAAGGATCTAGGATTCCAAAAAGGTACAAGCTTTCACATCAATTAAGGAGAAGAATTCATGGTGGAGGTGGTGGGATCTAATGACTATTTTAGATATCATTCCACTTATTGGTTGGAAAGATCTAGAGGATTACAAAGAAAAAATGAACTTTTGACAATCTCGCTTGTTGAGTTCAAAATATGTGTAAATATACTAAGTTTGATGTATTAGAAACAATAGTAAGTTTATTTTGAAAATTCTTAATTTTGGGTAGAAATTTGTATGTGAACATGTTTTGAGACCCTGAGTGGTCTTCCTTATGTTGGTGACCTTGTGTGGTCTTCTTTAGATTGTGACCTTGTGTTGTCTTCCTATTACTACTAAACAATGTGAAGTCTGAATTATCATATATCTTGTAATCATTTTGATATATTATCTTTAATATAAAAAAAGAGAGTATATATATTTATAAATATATATCTTTATAGAATATTATATATGAATAATATTATTTACGTATTAATATATCACCTTTATATAAATAATATGTATGATACTATTACTTTTTATTAGTTAAATATAATAAAAATAATGTATATATAATAACATATATAGGGGAAAGGCCCTAGTTACCACTTATGTTCCAATAACAGGTCATTGATACATGCTAATTAAAAATCCACTAAAATTTTCTAAATGTACCAATAGTTGTCCACTTTATACCCAATAGTCACAAAAAACTATACTTTCAATTGGAGGAGTTGTGCAACTTTATTGGTACCAATAGTGCAGGATTACTAGGGCATTTGTGCATATGTATTGGATCGATTGTGTAAATTTTGTGGTGTTCAAAGTGAATGGTTATTGGGGCATTAGAGAATATGTATTAGAAATTAACTTGAAATGACCTCTTTTTGACCTTTGTGTACATAACAAATCCTCTCATGTTTGTCGTAACTACCCAGAAGTGAACACAATAGCTATAAGCTCTTAAGTTGCATACAAAGAAACCCAATATTTTTTTTTGAAATCCAACATACCATTTAAGAACTTAGAGTATGCGAAGTTAGCTATAATGACTAGTGGTACCCTTCTCCTATAAAGAGTGGATAAGATCCAAGTGTTTCCTAAGGAAAAAAAAGGCAATAACTGTACAATAATCATTTAAAGTGTGATTTTAGTGTTAACCATTTCCCTAATTTTAAATTTCTTCATATAATTAAGGGAGATTCCATCATGATTCGCATATTCTACCTTTTAAAATTTAATAACAAGTTCATTTTAAAAATTAGTCCAAACAAGTTCTACAATTTTGTTAATGGCGCAATGAAAATATAGAAATTAGTCCAAACAATGATATCCGTATTGAAGGGTTTGTCGGTGCTCCTGCAAAACATGAGCAATATTGATGATCATTGATCATGTCATAGATACCCATGTCAGTATTAGGCAAGAGCAAAGGAGGGGTCTTAGGGTTGTACGAGCTTGTGTGAAACCTTTTGTAAAATATTTTTTTAAGGGTGTGTCGTATGGACATGAGCCCTCCAATATTTTACAGATTCATTTTTGAAAAGTTTGTAATCTTTGTTGAGGTTTGTGGATATTTGTATAGGTTTCAACCTATAGACTCATATTAGGTTGTGATCCTCATAAAAGGGCTCGACCTCATTTTGAAGTTTCAGGATGTAATCTATATGATCCTTTCAAAATAATTATTTAATTTAATTTAAAAATAAATTAATAACTTAAAAATCTATTAATCTATGTCAATTGACAATATTTCTAGTAGTCCAAGTTTGGTAGCTACTTTGACAACCCCATAAATTTTGTTTACACTGCACTAGATCTAGTAGTGTTCAAAATTTATCTAGTGAACTTATATATTTAGTAGAGCTCCAAATTTATTTGGTGATAACTAAGTCAACAATTTTCCTAAACTTTCCAACAATTCTCCCAAATTTAATAACAAGTTCATTTTACAAATTTTTCCCCATCGCCTAGGGTTGATTTTTTAGTTCAACTTTAGAGGCTGATATTTTGGGCTCACAAATTCCTTTTTTTGAACTTTTTTTTTTATTTGAGCCATTTGTCATAAGTGTTGCTAACAAATGTTGTTTTGAGAATTTTTTAGGATTTTGTTTAAGGTTCATACGAGCCCTTTTTCAAGTGCAATTTTTTTTTGAAATTGTATAATTTATTGTGTAATTTTTAGTGATGTTTTCATTTTGTATTCATTATGAATAAAGGCTATATTTTCAATATAATAGCCTTATTTTGACAATTTTAAACCTTTGATACCAATTGGGAATTGTAATTACACTAAGTATAAATTGTTAAATCATTTTTACTTCATGGATTTTATGGTTGAGTGATTTGGGGTGGTGTTTCTATAGTTTTACATTTTATTTTGTTAAAATAGTCTATTTCTTGACTACTTTGAGGAGAATATCATGGGAATATCTAATTAGTCTTCAATTATTCAATTGAAAAGAGGGAACTATAAGGCTTGGCAAGATGGTATGATGAAGCATTTTTGTTGTTTAATCTCTTTCCCTATTTCTATGAACTAGTTCCTCCACCACCACAAGATTGGTGGAATCGAGCATGGTACCTCAAGACTTGGCATAATGTTGGATCTATTTGCCTTAATGTTGACACCAACACTAGGATTATCCTTTCAATTTTTGATTCCCCTTGTGTGTATTGGACTAAAATTAAGGAAATGTATGGGGATCTAGACGATTCTTCTTTCCTAGATGATCCTCTTTTAGATTATTTGTTACACTTAATATGATTGTGATAATATTCCATATGATGATGATATAGTAAAAGTACTAAATAAGTAGGAAAATATTAAACATCAAAGGGCCAAAAATATTTCTTCTACTTCTCTAGAGACTTCGATTGATTCTTTAGCACATGTAACTACTACAAAGACTTCTCCTCCTACATCTTTGAGTTATAATTTAGATATTTAGGACCCTTCACTTTAAACACTGTAGATTCAACAATTGTTCATGCTCAATATTCTTGTGTGGACATTTCTTCATAGGATTCTTGATCTCTTCTTGATAATTGGGATGATTGCTAACATGCCACACATTATTTGTTTGTTGAATCCCACATACAAGATGTTGATGACAATATTGAGAACACCCATCTCCTCTTTGATGATAGCTCACAAGAAGTTGCATCACATTTTAAAATTTTTTGTAGGTACATTTAGACCCTCCCATTTTGTGTCCATGGCTATATGCTTCCCTAGTGATAGATTTTACAGATACTCATGAGTTGACGGTTTCATCTTAGATACCGTTCATGTTCACATCTTCTATAGTTGAACCAATTTTCATCGATCTAGTTGTCTTACCTATGATGAGCACCATACATCCAGGTTTTTGTACTTGAATCTTGCATGGTATCTAATTCTCTATATTAGTGTTTGTCACATTTTGGTATCCTTTTGGAGCTCCATTTGGATGACTCATTATCATCTTTTGCATATGTTCTACATTGCCATTTACTTTAGTTAAGATTGTGAATCCTAACATTGTGACATTTGAACATATTACAAAGAATTATATCCTTGTTCCCTTATATTCCTTTAAGGAATGGGAAGATATTGTACATGCATCCTTGGCTTTGCTTCTTTCGAAGTGGAGGAATGTTGTTTGGTGATCATGGATCATCATCATCCATGTTGAGCATACACCATTAGTGAAAGAGATTATATATTTAGAGGGGTCTCTTGACCTTCTCTCTTCATTCTCTCTTAGCGAGGGAATTTTTTCTCACATGAGGTTTTGTCCTTAATATCTTTTAGAGAGAATTTTTTCATTTTTTTCTCATCTTTTTAGAGGAGTTTTTCTCTATGGGTTTTCTCTTTTTCTCCATTAGTGAGATGTTCATTTGTACATGGATACCTCATCAAACCTTGTAGCTAGGACCCATATTTGCATATTTGTACATTTTTTCTCCTAAGTTACTCTTAAGGGAGGTTGGTGTGAATAAGATTATTTCCTTACCTATTTGTACTATTGGTTTCTTTTCACATCTTATTGTTTAAGTTTACTGAGAGCACTTTTTGGATATTGTTCCTTTATGTATCAGGTGATCCCCCAAAGCTGGTTTACAATTTCTGGGAGATTCTGATTTTTGCTAAAATCACATATTTTTAGAAAATATAATGATGTCTTAAAAAGTTCCATTTAAAGCATTACAATTGAAGAGGATTTGATCAAACTACCTTAGATCAAACCCCCTTTGATAGAACCCTACTAGTTTTAAACCATACCTATAATGGAGTCTCCTTTACACCTATCAAAATGCTGATAAAAAACCACTTTTGATTTACCTTTTGGGGGATCAAATGAATTCATTTAAAATTTATTTTTTGTAAGTATATATTCCTTATTATAAGCTTCCCAAAAAGTATAATTTTAAATAAATTTAATTTAATTATTATATTTATTTTTTATTTCTTGTGAATGTAGTTTTTTCACAGAAAATCAAGCTCTTTGTTCTACACATGTGGAAAAATAGAAGATTATCCAAAAAAAAATGAAAAATATTAGTGCACTAGATATTGAAATCCTTTACCCAACAAAAAAAATATTGAATTTTGATACATATAAAAAAATTTATGTGCTATACGGTCCACTTATGTTTGAATTGTAATTGGTTTGACTTCAAAACTTGATTAAGGAAAAAATATTCAATAAAACACTATGAAACCAATTGGAAGCACTAGATATCATAGTTACAAATCCAAATTCAAAAAAAAAAAAAAAATTTATCCTTCATAGACAAAAATTTGTGTTATACGGTGAGTGCCACTCTTTAAAAATGGTGTTTACTGAAAAAAAAAACTAGTTTTCGAATGAGATGGAACAAGAAGTGCAATATGATTCCAAAAATTTCAAAAAAATATATTTAGAATCCTCAAAAAAAATGTCACAAATCTCTAGTTTGCTTCATCTTCAAATTCCTCACGGATTAGCTGCTATAGGTGCCCGGAAGTGAAGATTTAGTTAGAAAAAATCAGTTCAGTGTCCAATTTGGCCAAAAATTGTAAACTAGTATTGTGGGATCACCCTATCATATCACAAGATTAAGACAATTGTCATAATTTTATGTTGTCTTATGTCCCACCTTGGCCTATATAACCAAATATTTTTTATACACAATATCCATATTCTATTTGCATTATTTGATAAGAATAAATTTGTTCTTGTTGTATTGATCTTTTGAGTTGTTTGTGCTTTCCTTTAGGGTTCTATATCTTGGGTGGCTATTTCCATAGGCAAATATTATAGATATAATTTTCTAATCATGCTTTATTGTGTTTTTTGAAGATGTCAATGATTAATATCAATTTTAGAATCACTACTATTTTGAATGTCTTCTAGAGTACATGCTTTCTCCACATGCAAATGATTATAATTAAATGAATTCCACTTCGATATTATTGCATCATTATTATATTTCCTATGTCACAAATGATTTATAAAGAAATAAATCATGAATTTACAAGGATTAATCCATTTCTCTGATTCATGTGTAGGAATGGATACAAACCTTCAAATACTCTCACAATAGATGTCATTGCCTCTACCTCCCATTTTTTTTATCTTGTTTTCATCTTGGATTATATGTCCATGATCTATGCATCAATAAGTGAAACACCTTCCACACAAAAAGGCTTGGTCTTACATCCATTAACTGAAATATTTTGTATGCTCTTCATTGTTGTGTTCATTATTTTTAGTTATGAGTTTGAATACCTCATATGAGACATTTAAAGTGACAATTTTTTGTTCCTCTCTATAAATAAAAGTTCCAATAACATGTGACATGTTTCTTGAGCTCAAATGTCTCTATAATTATTTCAATATGAAGCCTCCTATATGCTCTCATGGTTAGACCATCAAGGTTTTTGAAATATTTGCAAGCCACATTTATTTGATAATAAGATCTTGGGCTCTTCTCTAATTTCAATGTATCTTTTCAATGTTCTTGATTACAACATGTTTCAAAAGTACATATTGTCAATTGATCTATGTTATCCACAATTGTAGTATGTAGAGATTGTGTAAATTTTCCTTTTCATAATTTCTTGAAAGCTCATTTTTTCATATTTCTTTATCTCCATATAATTTGGATCCTTCAATATTTAATAGCTATGAAGTATTATACATATAGTTAAATAATATGATATTTAAATATTACTTTGTAGTTATATTATATTGAATTTATATAGAATAATTTGAATGATTGAACTTCTTACTTATAACCATTCATCCTTTTTTCTTACATAGGCATGCACTCTCTTTACATATTGTATATCGATCTACATAATCTATGATCTCCTCAAGAATCCATGTCAATATCAATCTGTTAAAGTTGTCTTATATTTGTAAGACATGGATGTTGTTCAAAATTTTGCAATTCTTATTCAAAATACATATGAATTTATTAGTTATATAGAAGTATAGATTTTATATATAATTTGTTAAATATAGATATATAAAGGATATCTATAACATACATGTATTTTTTGTTGATGTGGATCCCCTCTATGTTTCCATGCATGAATAAAATAATGGAAATACTTCTATGCAATTTTTTGTTCTTGTTCATTTATGCAATCAATGTTGTCTATATTTGATGATCCATATATTCATATGAATCCATACATGTGGTGAGCCTCTATGTTATCATTTGTATCTAGACTAGTAATTTGTTACATTCATTCATTTTTCTAGTATTTATTTTCTTAAAATTGAATGTCATAGGTGCATATAGTGTGTCGTTATATGAGGATATGAGGAAAATATTTTTTTTTTCTTTCCAATTTTGTGTTTCTCATGGATTTTTTGGTGGAATTCGATACATTAATGCATGTAAATTATGCCAATACATATCTACTAGACTCAATGAGAAGAAAAATTTTGTGAACCAATTTGATGAAGCATGTAAGTTAATTTTGCATGGAAATTTGTATAATATGACCTTCTACTCCTTAGGTTGTTCTAAATTGCATCAAGCAATCAATTAGATGGGAGTGGGGCATGTTTTTCATATGTTCACACAACTCATTGATGGTGATTTACATATCTTGAAGACTTCTTTTCACAAACATTGTAGCTTTTGCATGATGCCTCATTATTATGTTCATCATGTAATATCTAAGTCATGGGTGTTGACCAAAATAATGGTCCCTATTCTCATAATATTTGTTCTTAATTTTGTATTTCTATTTTTTCTACTATTAATTGAACCCTATGCCTAGAATATCTTTCTCTTTTAGCTTCATTATGTAGACCTTCTCTCAACATCTATCATTTATTCTCTTTGTTTTTTTCAATATTCCATTTAATATTCTCTTTGATATTGCTTCGTTGCTCCTTATATTCAAAATTCAACCTTGGTTGAATCATACTGACATGAGAATTGAAATCACTATACATTAATGAATATAATTTTTTTCCTTGATTTAGCCTTTAATTCCTTCATCTCTCATCATTTCTCCTTATCATTATAATCAAATAAATATACAAAAATAAAAGTTTGAAATATTTCCATACACCACTTTCCCCTTCTTTTACCCTCCAATTCCTTCATCTCATCATTTCTCTTTATTTTTATAATCAAACAAATATACACGAATAAAATGTATTTTTTTTTCCGTACAACACATTTAGTAAATATTGATTATAAAAATAACATGCAAATTGATTTCTTTAAAATTTTAAAAATAAAATGAAAATTAAATTAAATTAAATTTTTTTTTAAAAAATTTTACATTACACTTATAATAGAATTACACTTATAATAGAATCAATTAAATATGAATTAATATTAATAAAACTATTATAAGTTCTTTGCATTTTTATTGTAAGAATATGAATAAATAAAAAATTTAAGTTTAGTCTTCAAAGTTGTGCTCAATGCAATTTCATTATTTACATTACATCTTTCTAATTTATTTAGATAACTTAATGGGTTTATCGGTCATGAGATAGACTAGTTTTTCTATGTTATCACTTTTTTATAATAATTTATAAAAGTTTGTGAATATTTAATTGATTTTGGTAATCTATTTTTTTAAAGCATAAATATTGCATTTACAATGTTTCGTTGGGTTTTTTCACATAATATTTTAATCTACTATATTTATCACATTAATTTAAAATATAAGATATTTTTAATGACCAAAATATCTTTCCACATAATTTTTTTTTTTTTAAATTGAATAATATAATTAATTCTATTTTTAGATTTTATCATTCATACTTGTACTTGTTATTTTTTGTTAGGCAAAAGGGATTTTTGAAAGGCCTCCAACCCTTTTACAAAGCTTTAAATATGGGGCAAGTAAAATAGTTGTAGCTAGGGATTAAATTATTGAGAGAAATTAAATTATAAACATGCAACTAGGGATTATATTTAGACATAAGAACTAACATCTCTAGTTGTATTTACATATTTGATAAGCCAAATATTTTTCTAAATACATTCTAAAAGTGTGTATAGAGTATTAAATATGCCTCTAACAGCCTATTGATAATGTTTTCCATATGATAAAAAAAACCTCATACAAGAATGAACTAGTACAAAATATAAATGTGTTGTAAAACATAAAATGTATTAGTTAATCTAAACAATATATGTGATGCACTTTTTCACTTCTTTTCCCGTGACTTTATTAATATTTAAAAGTCACGTTTGAACAAAACTCATGTACCAACTATTTTTTTTGTTAATGACAGGGGTATCCCTATGACACAACCCAACATCCAATGTGGCGAGCTAAGGTGAGACTAGTCCCCTATGGACAGACCCAATAGCTCGCAAGCCAGTCCAAATTGGGTAAACCCGAGAGTGGAGTCAAACCCAAAACCAATGGGGAGAAAACCCATGACCCAAGCCAACTCCGCTACCCATGTGGGCTATTCATGTACCAACTATTACCATCATCTTTTAGATTTTATTATTCTCAAATTTGTAGGTTCTCAAAATATAAATAAAAAATAGATTACTTGCATATAGTTGATGTGAACTAAAAGAAAAATGTATATGCACCAAATTACAAAGTAAAAGGGAATCCTAATATAGAGACACAACCAAAAATTATTTGAAAATCAGCACAAAAATCCACTCCAACTTGACCCAAGATTAATTTTTATGGGAACATATGGTCATATGGCTCCAAACAATGCAAATTTTTTCATTAGAAACCTTCCTATTTACTACAAAATTCTTCTAAATAAATGTGTTATCTCTTTGCTCAAAATTTTGGATTGAAACTTTGTGAATTTTTTAAATCAATTTTTTGAATCAAACTCCATCATCAGGAATAAGCATGCAAGAAGAGAGTAGAAAGACCATGGAGTTTGATTTGAAACATTGATTTAAAAAAATCACATAGTTTCAATCAAAACATTTGAGCAAAGCATTATCATGGATTATGGAAACTTGATGATTTTAAATACATTATCATCATTATTATTTGATGAAAATAAAGCTCGAGAATAATACTATTGATGAGAATGATCCAAACCCTTGGTTTTTTAATATTTATAGAAAAAATGTGTTAACAAAATTTTCCTGTAATTCCCTTAGCATATGTAGGATCAACCTATTTGATTGGGCCACTATAAAGCATCTAGGAGAGAAAATCTTTGAAAGCTTACTTATTTACCTAAGAGTTGAGGGACCTTCCAAGATAAACATTCAAACCAATGAAATGGAGCAAAGATAGGAGGATTCATGTACACTGCATTCAAGAATAGTGTAGGTGAATGAATAGGTAGCCCCTACATCAAATCTAAAGGAGACAAAGTAGATGAAGAGATAGGAAGGTGATGAAGAGGGAAAGCTAGAGATATTGAATATTGAGGCATTGATGGAGCTCAAGAAGGGAATTGAAGGAATATCTTGAGAAATCCATGTAATCAAAAGTAGAGGGGAATCCACCAACTAGGGATCCCCCTCCCATAAAGCATCATTCCAAATGTTGGTCCATATTAAATGGTGATTAGGGTACAAACTATTGTGCTATGTGGATGATGGACTACAATAAGATCTCTTTATGGATAATCTTCTACCATATACCTATGAGAAAAGAAAGCACACAAAATTAAAACTAACTTTTCATAGTCAAATAGTTGTTGACATTCTTCACTAGTAGACAAGTTTTTAGGACAATATTAATTAGAAGGTGAGCATAAGTGATCAAGGATAAAGTTTTCAAGCCTATGCAAATGAGTTGCTCCAAAGTGTTACTAATGATGAATTTTTTTTTAGTAGGGATAACTTTAAGAACCCCCCCTCGGCGAAGGTGTAAAATCCTAGAAAATCTTGTATAATTCTTGATAAAAATATTAATTTTATTGGTGAATTTTTTCATTTTTCAGGAAAAAAATCCCAATTGGTGAATCTTTTGTAATCACTAGAAGTCTATGGAAAATCTTGGCGAATTGCAATTTTTTAAAACCAATAAAATATTTTCATTGGTGATTAAAACCTATTTTCAAACCAATAAAATATTTCCATTGGTGACTTAAACATGTTTTCAAACCAACAATATATTTCTACTGGTGAATTAAAGTTGTGCTCAAACAAATAAAATATTTTTGTTGGTGATTCAAAAATGTTTTCAAGCCAAAAAAATTATTCATTGGCGAATTAAATTTTTTTTCAAATCACAAACCATTAGTGAATTATAACTAATCTCAAACCAATAGAAAAATTCATTGGTGAAATAAAATGGTATGCCAATAATAAATCATAGCGTGGGTGCCAAAAATATCAAATGCTACATATTGTTTTTTCTCGGTGGAAAATTTTTCCACACATCCAAATTCCTTCATAAAGTGTCAAGAATGGGGACAAGTGTCAACATATTCATTATGTATGAAGCCAGATGTCAGTGCAAATCAATATAACCCACAACCATTCAATGAATTTTTTATGGAAGACAGTAGTTGCATTCCAGAAGCAAATGTCTGAAGCACTAGAATTGTGAATTCAAACCTCCAGAATAAAACTAGAACCGTTACATTTCCAAAAATCAATGGTTGACATTTTATTACTTGTTAAATCACTTAAAGTCATGACAACCAAAATAATATTTTATTGTTTACAGGCTATCAAAAGTTGAAGGTTGCTTAAATTATGACTTAAGCCTTTGGAGTCATCATGGTGACCAATCCCCCGACCTAGGAAAACGATGGGTTTGAGAAATGAACGTTCAAGATAGGGTGACGTGGGTCAACCTTGACTACTTCTCACCAGCCCACGGGGGACCCACCTCATCTCCCATTCCTCAATGAGGATGTAGGGAAGTGCCACGTGGAATGATCAGAACTATAGCAAGGTGCAGAATATTAAGGACATATTTTGACATAAGGTTGAGTAGTGTTAAAGCCTATGCTACTAAAGGAGCCTTTTAAGCACACATTTTAAAGGTAAGAAAGACATCTTAATGTGGGCCATCCATTTAGTCCAAGGGTTATGAATAGGTGAATGGTCTTAAGGTAAAGAACACACAGATGTGAAGCACTAGATTTAATTTGGGCCACTCCTTGCCTCATTGTTACTAAATGTTGCACATAGGTTAAACCCAACCAAGAAACGGGGAGGCCGGAACATGGATTTTCTCAGTGTTCATGAAGATGGTGGAGCCCACCGGTAGCTTGGAATAATATTGTCACAATTTTTTTGAAATAATATTGTCACATCCGTTAGTGCAGGTGGCGAATGGTCTTGGGTGGTACATTTCCCGATATGTCTATCATGATGTGGTAAGGAAATTTCATTGAAATAGGGGAAGGTGGTTGCATTGTTTCACAAATTTGATTACTTCATAACTTCTCATGAGTCTAAGAGCAATGGAGATGCCACTCTTCTTGAACACCACCAAGCAACAACATAATTTCTATGATGAAATTACTAATGAGTAGTTAAAAGGGATAGTGGTGTCTTCACATCTGTTAGTGCTTCGAGCAGTCAAGAAGACACTAGGTCGAGAATTCCTATTGGTGCACCACAAATTCAGGTGTAATACAAAGATTGCAGCCATGTTTCTAGCGATGTTTCTTTACATGGGGGTTTCAAAAGTGAAGGGGAAGAAGCTTTTCCAAATGGTCTTTTCTCACTCACTCTTGGGAGAAATTGATGAGGCACTAGACAATGTAGATGGTAACTTACTCATCCCACTCCCGCAAAATTACTACATTTCTCTAGGGAATAGTTGGAGGTGCCAAAATTCCCCGTGGTGCAAACATTGAAACCTATAGAGCTCAAAAAGCATTGGGGGGAGGTTGATAGGAACATCACTTTCTTGATGTGTGTTGTGGAAATTTCCAAGAATCAATTGACAGGCTGGGTGTAGGAATTTGTGAAGGTAGAAGGTCTAGAAGGAAAAGTGTGTGCTACGAATGATGAGGATTGGGAGCTGGGTGTGGGAGAAGAGTGGCATGAGAATGACTACAAGGACATGGAGGAGTAGGCTAATCACCCTACACACAATGATTGCAACATGGAGTTCATGGTTTTCTTGAATGCAATTGAAGCAAGGAAGACACATGTGGCCAGTGACAGTGAAGAATAGAGCCACAGGTATTGGGGGGTTACTTTGCTCTGTGTTTTTTTGTAATGTTTAATCAAATATACTTAAAGTATGAAAGTGTCTGGTAGTTGGGTTTACTGTAGTTTCAGGTTGTTTGTCTGTTTCTAGTTGGGCCATTTTGGTAATGTTTTGGCTTCAAGCGAGCTTTAGTGGTAGACAATGGATGACTATAAATCAGTAGGCAGTGGGTAGATAGGTGTTATTGAAGAATGGTCGAACTCCAAGCATATGTACACACTCTTTTTGATCAATATAGGGTGCTGCTCCATATAGTAGCTATTTAACTATAAAAAAAATATTGTCACATCAAGTGGTGAATTAAATGTAACAGTTCTTGTAATATGTATTTTGTGAATGGTTTTTTGTCCTGGTTAGTGGTTTTTTGGCCTAGCTGCCTATGTAGTATGTAAAGTTGTACTTTAATCTTTAGCTACTTAAATTAAAATACTTTTCATGACTCCATTCTTGTAAATCCTTTTTGCTTTGTTCAATATAAAAATGTGGCTTTTAAAACTAATAGTAATTATCAACATATAGTTCTAATCATAAGAGAAAAAATTCTTATGACTTATTAGTGGACATTGATAATGATTAAAGTATTATCAACATATAGTTCTGATCATAAGTGAGCAAAATTTATTGTGACTTAATAGTGGAAATTGATAATGATTAAGGACATTGATAATCATTTAATTCCCATTTTTTTTTTTTTTTGAAAAAAGTGAGGTTGCGGTATCACAGATTAGTGCCATATGTAAATCCAAGTGATTGATTGGATAGCTTGATATTGAAAACTATACGACGTATTGTAGATGATGATACCATTAATACAGTGATCAATTGAAACAAGATTTATAATGATTTCATATTGTTTGGGTGGCAATTTTGTCATCTTGTTAGCTTGAGGTATAGTTTGCATGTAGCCAAACGTCAATCAAATTAAACATATTAATTGTAAATGTAAGGCTTAAGTTACACAAATTGATTAAGTTTGTTTTTTGGTTTGCGCAATTACCATTATACCCAACCTCACACGACTCACAAGTAAATAGGGATCTGGCTGGTAGTGGTACTGGTGGCCCATAAATAGGGATAGTGAGCATAGATGCGATAATTCATTTAAGGCTAAATGCTTTACTATTGAGTGCAATATTTTGAATTTTCATAAGGGTTTTCATTTTTTAAGGTTAATAAGGAAGAAGATGATGTGGTATTATTGGGGATACTCTTTAGATTCTCTTGCCTCCAGTTATATAGTTACAGAGTAAAAGACCAATTTCCTTGAAGTTTAGAATTGGTGGAATTAGAAAGAAGTTGATCTAGTTTACCTGAATTCTGAGACAAGTTTTAAACTAGGATGAGGAACTCTAATGGAGATAAGTGCTATCCCATTCCATCAAATTTGCATGCAAAAGATGGGAGCATATTTACTACCCCTCATCTTATGCATGAATCTAGTTCTCAAAGAGGATAAGTACATTTTGTATCTTCAGAAATCCCATTTCCCCAACATGGTTGGTTAGGAAATCCCCTTTTGTATTTATTTTCAGAGCCACACATGTATTACATTGTCACCAATAGAAGCTTGGAATCAATTTATAATCCATTGTCACAAGAAGCAACTTGGAATCAATTGTGTTTATGTAAAGTGGCATATGTCATTTATACAAAATAGGAGCTTGCATGGTCTACTCATCCTTACAAGGATATGTAATAATGTAACATTGTAATTTAGTTATAAGAAAATAAATGGTTGTGTTATTTTTCGTTATTCACTTATAGTAAAGATTTTTTTTTTTGAGTTTAGTGTCTATGAATCTATTCAAATCAATTGTTTTCCTTTAAGAAATTAAGTCTTATCTATCTATGAAATATTTGTATGCAGATTTAAAACATAAAGCAATATAAATGAAAAATGAAAGTTTCCACCAAATTGGAAAAAAACATTATAAGCACTAATAGTTGTCACTCTTGTTAGGGGTTACCAAAATGTTGTTGATTTCTAATTTTTCATTGACCTTCTTCCTTGATTCACAGTATCATTATTCATTTTATTAAGTCCTTTGTAATGTTAAGTTGTCGCCCCCTTGGCCTTGATGTCAATCCTAGTGCACTAAAGTTTAAAAAAACTTTAAAACACAAGCTTATTGTTTATATCATAAATTACTCAACTGTTAGATGAACATTTGATGGATGCTTGTAGTTGCATTCCGAATGCACAAAACGCTAGGCTTGTGAACTCAAACCTCTGAAACCACCCTATAACCATTAGATCAATGGTTGAGAATTTGTTTGAGAATTTATTTCTAAGTGTCATTATGGAAATATAATGTACTAATTGTGTAGTCTGGCAGAAACATGTTGATGTTTCATTTACTTTAATATTCAAAAAAAAAGTGAACTTTCTATTGATAAGTGATTTTATTTTTAAGTGATAGAGTCAACACACAAGGATATTTCAGATTGCTCATTGTAGTGCACTAGGGAGATTCTAGGTTCCAACAAATCCAATCAATATTAATATAAATTCAAGAATCAAAATCTGGGTAAGTGAAAGACAAAATTCCTATGACTACATTTCATTGTTTCTTAAAATATTATTTTGTAAAACTTTGAGGTTTGGGTTTAGGGTTGAGAGACTTAAGAAAAATTAAGGAGGACTAAGAGGGAATTCACAATTTCACATTGTATAAGCATTCTACCACCAGTACCACTAGCAAACCAAATAAAATTGTTGGGAAAGGTGGAGTAAAATTGGATAAAAAATACATTATGCTGGATTTCTTAAAATACTAGGTTTCACTAATGAATACCATGATATTTACGATCCTTAAATCTATGGTAGGCATACCTCATAACTTATATTTTCATCTGAGAATAAGGTTGCAAACCAAATGCAAAAACTTAATAGTTTCAGTGCATTATGGGTAAGTGGATTAGGGAACATGATGTTACATTAGGTTTTCCATTGCCCATAATTTATCATGGTTTGTGCCCAAAATTATGATGATAACAAAAAGAGAAATTGTTAATAAAGATAGAAAAGAAGAATTGTTATCCATTAATGCAGAATAACTTTGAAAAGTGTTGGGGTTTATAACTAAAGAATTTGGAAATGTCCACATTGACCTAGAAAAGCTTTGATACAGCGACAGGGGGTTCAAAACACAAGCTTCTCAAATCCACATGTACACAAGGCAACAATCTCATAATCCAAACTCATTTTCCATCTTTGAAGCATTCTTGACAACAACCCATCACATGGAACCAACAACTTAACACCTTTTTTGTCCCTTTTAAAGAACTCTTCACAAGAAGGAATTAACAAATGCATACACATAGAATCCTACCATCAACATGGAAAACTCAAACTGGACAACTTCCTTACTAGACTATCCTAATAGCAACTAGGCCCCTTTAGGCAACATACACAAAACAACTCCAAACTACAAGCCCATTTTCGTTTGTGGATGCCACAAACATGTAAAAATATACCTACACAAACCAATTAAACCACCTCTCATTCCTTTTTCATGTCATTTTATCAAACACCTATCCAAAACCTCCAATTTTGACTCCAAAATAGGATAGTCACAAGACTATCTTAATAGGATAGTAACAAACAATGGACTCAAAAGCCTTTACTTTCACCAAACCCTATTAGAAAAGGGATAAAAATACACCCAAACACCTTTTTGAAACAATAATACTCAAGTAGGACATACACACCACAATCAAATGCTTAAAAACCCTACTATACTCTGTTTTATTAGTCCTTTCCCCAATTTTCCGACCTAGGGCTTCATTGTAATTGTCCAAACCCTTATCCTTCGACCCTATAACTTAGGAATATGTTAGAATACAATCAAAAATCTTCATACACCAATTTATAGAAGTTTTAAATGGTGATAAATGGAGTTCAACATAATTTTAATTGCTTACTGTTACCCTAGATTAGGGTTTTTACCCGCCTGGACAAAATTCCTCATATATTTCACAAAACTAAATGTTTTTTAATGAAACCAAATGCATAATGGATAATATTAATAGGGATTTTACCTATAGTGGATGAGGAGAGGATTTATGCACAAAATATGGCTATACAATGACCTGAAATCAAAGAAAACGTTGGAAAATAACAAAAAAATAGAGAATTACATTGAATTTCTTCCTCATACATCATCCCCTTGACTTCCTCAAAGTTTGTGAGGCTTCAAAATTCCTTTATAAAAAAAACCAACACCTCAACCTAAATTTCTAACTACCTGACCCTTCACATTCCACAATTTGGTATTTTTTGCATTTTTGCAATATTGCTATGACAACATTTGTCGATTTTTAAATTTTTTACATTTTATGCCCAATGAAATCAAAATGACTATCTGGGCCCTATTACAAGCTGAATGTGGCCATTTATACCTTCTTACAACTTAAGATCATCAATAATAAGTCAATAACCTAAAGTTTCCTCATGGAGGCATGTTCTTGCAAGGGTGCTCCTGCACCAAGCTTGCTAGTGATTATGAAGTAGTGGATGAAAGGGAAAAAAAATATCATAAATAAAATAGTTCAAGATAACATACAAGTTAGAAAAAAATTGAAAGGTAATCATAAGTCTCCTTATGATTTTGAAATTTTTAGATCATTGGTTCAAGATACTATTTCCATGCTAGCATTTTGCATAGGACTGGATAGAAATTGGGAAGTGGGTGCAAACCTCCTTGAAATGGTATATAATGTCCATCATGGTATTCCACATGTCAAATATAAAATTATTGAGCACATTATAGAACTGATGCATAGTGAGAGGACCCAAAAACACTCAAGATTTCAATCTAATTTTAGAAGCACCTAACAAGATTAAAAGAGCTTGTAAAACCATTCAAAATATATTCAAGTGAATATCAATCAATCCCCAAAGCAAATTCAAAAGATCTCATCAAATTTCGCCCTTCAAGCATGCTTTCCCTAGTAACAATGGCAACCCAGTTTTAGAGTTTTTTCACCAATTTGTCCCAAAACACCTAAAAAAATCAGAGATGATTAAGATACCCTTTTTCAAGTTATATAACATACATGAAAACCAACATCAACTCTTTTGGACCAGATCACTGATCCAATACACCTACCATGGAAAAGGCTAGTGGATCAACCCACTTTTACAAAGAAAGCACCCTCTAAACTCCACCAAACCCTACGAAACCTTGGGGAAGCAATCAAAATTCCCAAAAACCACTAAATCCACCACTAGTTTCTAGAGATGACTCTTCCAACATAGCAAACCACAAAACTCTTGATTCTAGGCCTTCAAAAGGAGGGTTTATTGAAAATCATACCTCTAGAACTCCTTAGAACTTACCACTTATTCAAACATTCATAATTATGCCTAAAAAAGCTTTAAAATTCATTACATAGGTTATTCCCTCCACAAAACTCATAAACCACCCTTTAGTTACTCACTTTCATAAGGAAAATCACACAAATTCAATCTAGGGCCTCCTTGAAACCTTATAAAAAATTTACATACACCCCTGTAACTTTGAAATCTCAAATAACATGTTAAAACAGACCTACAAACCAATTTTCAAGAGTTTTCAATGGTGGAAACTTAAGATGTGAATTTTTCTTCAAAATTGTAACCTTAATTTATGAATAGAGTTGCTAGAAAGATTTGACCATTAGATCACTTAAACGACCTTTTCAAAATTTTTGGTAAGAACAGAAAACTTCAAAAATTGAATTATCTTTCCACCCATGTAATTTTTAGGGCCATAATAAACTATACAATGTCGTACAACTCTCTGGAACAACAAAATTCATTGAAAAACACAAAAAATGGAACTTTCATTTGCTTCCTTTCACCAAAATCTTCAACCAACCCTTGAATTCGACCATAAAAATTGTTTATAAGCCTTGAATATCAAAAAAAACCCATCTAACTGACCCAAACCAACCTTCTAACTACTTGACTCCACCATTTTCACTTTTTTGCATTTTTACAATATAACAACTTTTTACAAAATATGCAATTTTTGCATTTTTGACTCCAAAGACCCTCCAAACAATTCAAATGCTATTAGTTAGTCCCAATGGATCCTACAACGTCTAAATCCATTGAATCTTATTACAAGTTTGACAATTGACTCTTCATGTGCCATTTAACAATATTTGACACTTTTTTTTTCAAATTAGACAAAATGACTACATAACTTATCCAAATACCTATCAAATGACTTAAATATGTGTGTGTGTGTTAAATATGCAAAGTTATTATCAACACAAACCTTAATGAAATGGTTTATATTGAAAGACTCAAAGCAAAGTAAAACTATTCTAAGTTGCAATAAAGATAAATCTTCCAAGAATGTCTCATTGTCCTCTATTCCTAAATGATTCTTTAAAACCTTTTTGGCCCTCAGATTTCTATATGCACAAAGGCTATTAGAATGAAACTTAAGAAACATGATTGATATTCAACATGCAAGCCAACTATATGCCTACATGAAACTATGTGCAAACAATTATGATGAATTCCATGATGGATGAAGGATGATGTCGATGATAAATGAACAAGTGGAGGTGGATGCTATGGTATTGAACTATATGATTCTATGCATGATTCTACATATGCTCAAATGAAAACTTAAAATGAACTAATCTAAAATGAAACTATGATGCAAGATGGATGATAAAATGTAACTATGATGCAATACATTAATCTAAGATGTAAACATGATGCAAAACATGATATAAAACTATCTATAAGACTCCAAGAATGCTCCAAGCTCCAACGATAAACCTGCATGATAACTTTACTTGTGGAAAATAGCCCTTCCCAATCCTTTGCTAAGCTCAATGATGAAATTGATATAAAGATATCATGAAGATGGACAAAATTAGCTCTCAATTGAAGAGAGTAACTTTGCATGAGTTGTGGATCCAACTTAGCACAATAATAATTTCTCTTACACCCAGGATCGCATTACTGCGCAAGGGGAGAGGATACTTCAGTTATTGCATCAGGGTTGTGGATGAAATGCTAAGATTATGGAGTGGACAAAATTAGCTCTCCATTGAAGAGAGTAATTTTGCATGAGTTGTGGATGATCTTGTTGAAGAATAAGCCCTTTATTTATAGATTTTCAAGTTGGAAGAGAACTCAAAATAGATCAATGTGGGATAATGATTTAGCCAATCAAATGGATCCACTTGTCAACTTGTCATAGGTTGTGAAATAAATGTTTTAAAAAATGTTGAGTGGGGGACATAAAATAAAGAAGTTGTTGCAAATAAATGTTATAAGTATTGAGTGAGAGGACATGAAATAAAGAAGTTGTTGCAAATAAATGTTATAAATGTTGAGTGGGAGGACATGAAATAAAGTTGTTACAAATAAATGTTATAAATGTTGAGTGGGAGGACACAAAATAAAGTTGTTGCAAATAAATGTTATAAATGTTTAGTGGGAGGACATGAAGTAGGGACAAGTCAACTTGTCTTCATATTCCATTTTTTTTATGCCAAGTTGAAAAAAAATGATGAATTTATAAATGAGTTAAAATGATTTATTGGTGCAAGTGGGAAAAGCTAGAGGATGTGATGGGTGGTTAGATTAGGATAATTAGGATTAGATTAACTTAAATGATGTTTAGAGGTTTTTGACCCATTTGACTTGAATATTTGATTTATTTAAATCAAAAGGGATGGAAAATGCATTTGGGATTTAATTAAATAAATGCTTGATTTATTTAAATTAAGGGATGATGCAAGATAAAGGTGGATTAATTTGCATGAGATGAGATTAGAAGATGGTTTATGAAAGATGAAATATTATGGTTTGATTAAAATTGATTTATTTAATCAAATGAGGAAATGCTAGGCTTAAATCAAATAAAGTTAATTTATTTAATTTAAATAGATGATGAACCTAATTTACCTGATGAGTGGATTAATGTGAATTTGGTTTACTTGATGAATTGACCTAATTGAATGCATAATGCTAATTTTTCATGTCTACAAAATACATTAAGATGGTCTTGAAAGACCTTATTGAATGACCCCTAAGCACTCTTTAAACATTCTTTCACATGTTGGCCTCATGGAGGCTAGAATGCAACAAGGTGCTCCTGCACCAAGAATCTATGCATGAACAATTTTTAGTGATTAAAGGAGGTGCACACTCAAAGTCCACTAAGACATTTAGGTTCACAACCTACCTGTGCTATTTTTTTTTCTATTCAAATTTAGAGGAATGTTTCATACCAACAAGCTTTAGATTCAACCCTATAGTAATGTTGAGGAAAATAAAATGGCTCTAGTATATGATTGGACCACTAAGATAAGGATGCATGATTCTCAAAGGAACTACAATCATTTTGTAGAACCTTTTGGCTCCATTGCATTAAGCAATTACAAATACTTCAATGCCTAGATTTCCTACGCCATGTAGAAATTGTATTCAACTAGGAAAATAAATACAATTGGATAATTGGTACTTAATGGAAGAATATACTATGCTAAGATTTTATGGATCAGGACTAGAGCCATACAAACTTCCAATACATGTGACAGAAAGGGTTTTTGCATTGAAATATGTAAGGTAGATGTAGAGTACTAAGGAACTACACTTTGTCGATCATCAAAAGAAGACCTTATTTCCTTCTTTACCTTTTTCATGTGGAGGGTTCACATTCAAGAGAAAAGGATTTAGTGTGGCACATGATCTTTTGATTTTTTTAAAATTTTATGTTGTCTTTCATTGGAAGTATGATCTATGTGACACCATTAAATCAATTATTGTGGCCAATAGGAATGCTGAAAATAGAATTCAACATCAAAGTAAACCCTTTTTTGAAAACTTCAGAAACAAGGATTCTTGGGACGAGATCAAAATAGCAATTGAGAAAAGTTCTGCTGAGAAAGGTTTTTTCTTTGAACAATTGTTAGTAGAAATTATGGCATTGCACTGAAAGATAATCAAGACGTATAACAAATTTTGTGAAAAAAGTGATAAACCATATAGTAGAGTAAAAATGCCATATTCTCTAGATAAGGAAGTTACAACTAAAAATTGGTCATGATAAAAAATTATTTCCTTTTGGTCTATGATGAAGGAGCTAGGTGAACCAAGAACTCTTGCAGACTATGGAGATAATGAAGAAGATCATGAGTTTAGAAAATTGTGGAATATAGAGCATCTCGATGAACATGAAGATCAAGAAACTAATAATAAATCTAATGATATTAGGGAAGAACATAACCATGTCAAAGCTAGTTTAAGTGAGGCCACAAAAGAAGCATATACTTCAAGAGCATCCATATATAAAAATATGGGTTATGAAGGTGGTGATTTGGGGTCCCAAGGACAAGGAATTTCTATGGTAATAGATTTAGACCATAGAAAACCTGTTGATAAGCGAGGCCTTGGAGCCAATAAATTAGACTGAGGGCATACAAGCACATGTGAAACAATTCATTTTGTTAGAGCTTTAAATCTTGATCCTCAAGGTCAGATACAATCACAACTTAGAAAACCATGGTGGAGAACCCAGTGCAACTACCACTACCACTGGTAGTGATGGTATGGGTAGTAGTACTAGTAGTGGTCAACATGTACTACAACAAAAAATTACACACAAGATTCCAAAACAATACAAGATACCACACCAAGTGATCAAGGTACATGGAAGAGGCAAAGGATTTTGACAGGTCCAAGTCCAACATCAACTACCATTTCCACCACAAAGGAGTTATTTCCAAGAACTCCTAGTCCCATAGTTAGTGTGGTTGCAGCATCATTATCAACTACAAGTACTCCTATTCCTTTTCCATTCAAGAATTCCATTATTCCTACGTTCCTAGGTTTTGATTACATTGAAGAGTTTAAAATGAAATCAAAATTATATAAAAAAGAAAAGAAGCAACTGATGGAGAGTGTTTCTACTGTGACTTTAGAGCCTACAAAAACCATGGTATTACCCACATTTGACAAGAATAAATAAAGCATGGAGTACCAAATTGTTGTTCCCATAGTTCAAAATAAACCAACAAATTAGATGGATTAATCTGAATTTTAGGTGAGAAGTTTGCAATTGATTTTTTCTAGACTAAAAAATTGACAAAATTAATGTATCAAAGAAGAACAATGAATTGGTGTACACATCATTGCTAAATCAAGATAGAGAGGAAAAAAGGTTGCATACTCAAATAGAAAAGTTACAAGAAGACCTAGCAAATGGGAAAGCAAAGATGAAAGCAACAAATAACAAGAGCAATGACCTAGAAAAAAGAAGAAAAAAATATGCCTCTACATCAACAAGAAAATAGGATAAACAATACAAGAGAGAAGTGAATGAATTAAAGCAAAGGTTAGATGAGAGAAAAAAAATATGATTAGGAAAAATCTACTTCAAAAAAATTAAGAAAAAGCATTGGGAAAGGAAATGCACAGTGGGAACAAAAATTGGAGAAATAGAGAAAAATAAATGAAAGATTGGAGGAAAAGCTAATGGAAGCAAAAAATGAAATTAGCTCTTGTCAAAATAAGTTAACTACATTTTATAGAGAAATATTGAGGCATATGAAACAAAAGATCGAGGATGAAATAATGTACAGGATTGATCATTTGTGTGAATTGTTTCAATTTATTGATGCTATTAGACTACATTATAAGAAGCCCAAAAAAATATTTAGTGGACAACAAAAATGTCTTGACATTAGAAAAATTTGCAAATCAAGTTCAACAATCAGTCTACAAATCCAGTGACAATGATTTGAAATCAAAATGGGTTAATAATCAACTTGCTACTTCAATGATGTTGTCATCTATCATTCAAAAGTGTTTGAGAATGTGTGAAACAAATGAATTTGTGCATCTTCCTAGAAACAAGATGAAAAAGTTGGATGAAAAGGTAAGGAACTTCACAAAGCTTGGTTTTCTAGAGGATTTTGACAAAAAAAAGTGATTAATTTGAAAGGATGATTACAAAAATAAGAGGGTGCAAGGAAGATTGATTTGGACTAGTTTCCTCAAAACCTAGATGTGGTGAACTATTTGGATTCCATCAAACCAATGATAACCTTAAATTGAATTTTGATTGAAGAATTAAAGACAGGTTCCAATTTCAATCATGGATTGTTAACAAATATTCAAGTCAAACAACATCAGTTAGAACAAATGACAATTCCACCAATTGAATAATGGAAGTTGTTAGAAAGGGTGATACAATGATTTGATATTTGATAATATGAGTTTCCAAGTTCTAACTTAGCTTTGTGCAGAGTTGTCTTTGAGCAAGATTTGTCATTTCCAATGCCTCTATGTATTCCTTCATGTGAAAATCAATAAAAAAACTCAAATACAATAATGTGTTGATGTTCAATTATTTTTATTATTTATTTTATCATTTGAAGACAAAGTCTGGTTTCAACTACTAGCTAAACATTAAATGATTATTGATGTTCATTGTTGTGTATGCTACTATTGTTAATATGTTATTAAGCACTGAGTTGAGTGATGAATCACTAAGTACATGTTTAAGTTATAACATAATTAAAATATGAAGTTATTAATAATATGTTAATTTAGTCATACAAACCTATGAATCCATCATAGCATTTTAATTAATTTTGTATTCAATTGCTAGTATTTCTATCAAAACTACATATGCATATTGATAGAATCAAAACCAAAGGAAATACTCTAAATTGCTCTTAAAAAATTCTCTGTGATCAATTGACAAGCAATGAACCCATACTTCTAGCCTTGAATTCCTTATAGAAATGATGAAGAACACAACCTTTGGGCCAGATAGTACACATTTTCCTTTTTTGTTGGACCGATACCAAATATTCCCTTTGTAGTTATATTTGTATTTTCATATGGAGGGAAATATTCCATGAGATACAAAATATTTTCATTTTTCGATGAAGATCTCACCCCATCTTCCAAAAGACATCTTTAAGTTGATGTAGCAATATCCCCATTCTCAAAATTATACCCACATACTCAAGCATAAAGTTTAAAAGGCATAAGATACAAAAGACTTATCCACGTTTGTAGCCTTGTCATCAAATTCAAACTGGGGAGAAGAAAATATTTTATCCATACTTCATCAAAAGCCTAATTTTTACTGGTTCCAAGCTATGCATTGTATTTCTCCCATTTGTTACTCACCATATTTTCATACTTAAGACCAAAATTTCTCACCATCCCACCACTATAGCTTAATCCTCAAAAACATCCATATATTTCTTTCGAGGCTTGAAATTCTTCTTCTATAGGCCAATCAAATGTAATGATATCATCAACCTTTTTCTTGTAAGGATCATATTTGGTTACAACTTGATTTTCCTCCTTATCAAACTCCTCCAAAGCAACCATGGATTGAGCAAGCATATCCATATTCTTCTTTAACATGCCCATATTATTTTCCTTACAAATCTTGGCCGCTTGATTTTATATCACCTCATTGGTCTCCTATTTCCACTCCTACAAGGACTTGGTTTTACCATCATTCTTTAGTATATCAAGTAATAGGAAATGATTCATCTCATGAAAAATATTCACCAATTCCCTTATCTTAGCCTCTAAAGGCTCAATCTTTCCTTCAAACTCTTGGATTCCAATCACATTTCTAAGGGTTGGTTTAATATACTCAGGTCCATTGACATCATGATTGTCTCCCACAACCATTATTCTTAAGTCCCACAGCCTAGGGATCCATGTCTCCATAAGTGGAATAGCTACCTCCTTGTCAATATCAAAATTATTTATTGCATTCACAAGTGAGGAGTAATTAGCATGGATGCTAATTAAACTTTTATCCACTCCTCTATTCATATGTTCAAAAACTATAGTCACACTGTTCAATTTTCTATCAAGAATGTCTTTATTGTGCTAACTAACCTGTTCTTCATATTCTTTCAACTTTTGGAGTAGTTCTTTTATGATGTCTTCTGCTTGTGCTATATTTGAAGTACTTGGTTCCTCCACAACAATAGGAACATTTCCCATGATGTAGGACACAATTTCCCATGAAGAACTTATAGGGTGTGTAGTGGTAGCTATTTTTGAATCTTGAGAGGAAGAGGGAGAAGTAGTATTAATTCCCCTTAGCTCATTTGACTATAAATTAAATGTAGTTTCTCCTTTAATAATGCCAATTCACTATGTAATTGCATTGTTTGTTGCTAGTTCTTTCCATAATCAACCAATAAATCATTATAATTTTTTCTATAACTTTCTTTCTCAACAGTTACCATCTCCAATGTTGCTTTTGTGAATTAAGAAACATTGAATGACATTGTTGCAGCCTAATTGCTGAAGTATCCTACACTCTTTTTTATAATTAATCCCCCCTATAATATACAATAGGCTTTGTGATGTTTGACTTCTTGGTATTGGGGGCTAGGGAAAAAATGTCCAATGTGTCCCATTGCTCTAAATGAAGATCCTTGTAGTGCAATTGTAGCTTCTTCCTTTGAATTGTAGAGAGGTCTATCAAATCTCTCTATTGTGTCAAATGCAATGGCAAAAGATAAGTCCCATTTAGGCAATAAAAGAATTCTACTTTTTCTTACCAATGCTTTGCCTTCCTCAAAAATTATTTCTTGACATTTCTCTTTCATTTATTTTATTACTTGGGCTTGGATGATTGCATCAAGTAGCTTAAGATAGAGGCTCCTTTGTTCTACAACCTTATTTACAAATTCATCCTTCTTTTCCCATCAAACAAATTCCATGAAAGCTTTAGACTTCACAAAAGAATCATCATCCATAAATTTTGCGCATGCTTCTTCTCTAACATAAATTTGGCTATTTAAGCCACTGAGGTCAGTCTTCCTTAATCTCAAACCAAGCTATTGTGAGACAATATACCTGGGTGGAGAAGAAATCCCTTGGTGCATTTCTTCTTGTGTTACCAAGATCTCTTCCTCAGAATCCTCTTCATAATCCACCAAGCCAATTGATTGAACCTTTTGCTTCTTTAGAGGCGGCTCTCTTGGTGGTGATGCTTGTCTTGGTGGAGAGTCAATATCAATAAATTCAAGTCTTTTTGGCCTAGGGAGAGATGGTGGTGGAATTTTTGGCACTGGTGAATGACTTCTTTACTTCTTTGGTTGAGAAGAGGGAGCAATTGTATCCTTTCCCTTCACCTTATTCTTCTTACTTCTGAAAACAATAGATTTTTTTTCCTTAAGGGGCTAGAGAGTTGGTTGTTTTTCCATTACAGGGGTTTCCTCCTCACCTTGTTCCTCTATAGCAATGGCCTTTCCCTTTTCTTGAATCAGTCTCTCACCATGTAGGTGCCCAACCATTGTTTCAGTGTTTTTGAAAACATATTCCATCCTTTGCATCTCATTTGGAATTTCAGCAAGAGTAGTGAATTTTGGATCCTTTTCCCTTATTTCCTTTTTCAATTTATTAAAAGAAATCCATTTTTCTTTTTTGTCCTATTTTTGAAAAAAAAAATGTTTCTAATCACATTCTTAGGGAAATAGAACTTATGAATAAATTTTGATCTTCTATTTCTCATTTTCAACGATACTATGAATCCCTTGGGATCATGGTTTCTTGCTACTACTCTTCTCATTCCTAAAGGCTTGAGTATGTCATTAATCTTGTCCCATCTTCCTTTGATCATTACAAAAATTAGAAAAGAAAGTGTATGAAGGGAAGAATGTTCCCTTTCCCTAATCCTTCAAGTGATTATTCTCCATATTCCCAAGTTTCCATATCACCTCTAAAAATCCAATTATCTCTAGAAAATCCTTGGGCAATAGGTGGGGTGAAACAACTATGCCATAAACTCTCAAAAAAGTATAGGTAGGGTAAGGGATCACATCCCCCCAATTGTGATCAATACCTAGATCCGACCTCATTTCCTTAGGCCTCAAAAAATCATGCAAGGATGTAGGAATCCTTGGCATGTTCATGATTAGCACTCTCCTCAACTTGGAGGAAAATAAGTTCTCAAACATGACATAATCAAAATTTCTATCATCTTTTTCAAGGATTGTAGTCCAAAATTGAATAGGAAGCTCCAAGTTACCTTTCTTTTGCTCTAATGTCATATCCTGACCAAAATAGGGGGCTCCTTTGTACAATAACATGTGCATAAACAATCATTACCAAAAGAATCTGACTCCATCTTTACCCCTTTTTAATTCAACCAAGCCCTCATGAATCATTTCTGCCAATTACTGTCCATAATCATAAAGTGTGTAATATGTGGGATGCTAGATATGTACTACCATGTACATCCAGGCCATGGGCATGCCTATAACTGGGTCATAACCAATGCTTTGGCATATAGAATGGAAAGTCCTTTGAAAGTAGGACACAAACTAGTTAATTGGGTAGGAATCTTTTTCTGATGGACCCAAGAATACCCTTCTACCATCCACAGATGCCAAATAATTTAGTAGTATTGAAAATTTAAAAGTGTGCCTCACCTTCTCATATTCTACCCCGAGAGTCTTCTCATCAATAGGCACCATATCTCTTCTCTTGTTATCTTGACCATGTCCATCCCATCAAATTTCCTCATAGTCCTTGTGATTGGATCATAATTTCTAGCCACTTCCTTCAATAACACATCCATGTAGACATTTAGGACTATCAACTTTCCCAAATCCAAGTTCCATGGATTGCCCACCAGAATGGCATAATTCCTATTCCCAAATCAACAAAAAAAAAAAAATTCACCCAGTCTAGGGAAATGTGGCATCCTTGATAGCAGTTTTCTTGTCTATTAGTCCTAAAATTTGTTTCTCTCAAAACAATAATTGACCTTTAGATTTTTTAGAAGTTGAGGGTTTTCGCTGATCAGCTGGGTCCTAGACTATAGGTCTAATAGGATATTTTGAATAAGAGGCTTGCTCCTTACATGAAGATGCTTTTACTTTTGGGGCGATGATTCTAGGGTCTCTGCAAACTATGGTTCCTTTTAGGAAACTAGAAACTTACAACTTAGGCAAGGGTTTGACTTAGAAAATGACAGGACGAGATAAGCTAATTACTTTGAATTTACGTCAAGCCTTAAAAGAAATGCATAAAGAAGAGAAACCTAATGACAAAATGATTGAGTGAGCACAATTAGACAAGTTCTATGCAATTTTAGAAGCAAGGAAGTTATTTTACTTACTAGTTTGAAAAATGCTTGAAAACCCTAATTTTATTGTTGAACAAGCCTAAAAATTGTAGCATGAACTCCTTGAATGCACATAATTCCTTGAACAGTATTTGTTGGAAAATGGTGTCTCAACTTACTGGCTTGTATCTTTGTTAAGTCTTGGCGAGGTCATTTCTTATTACGTCCTTCATTGTCATGACATCTGTGTTTGATTGTAAACTTGTCGCAGAGTTGGAAATTTTTGAAATTTCCTGACTGTACAATTCTCTTCAACGTCATCAGTTGGAACACGTGGTAGTCACTAGCAATATTGCGATCAGCCAAAGAGTCATCATAGGATAGCGGGCAACTATTGAGATGAAAAGATCAAAGTACTTATTGTATTCCTTTCAACTTTACTGATTAAGACATGTGGCAGTCGCTCATGATATCATGATCAACCAAAGTGCCATCGTGGGATAGTGGGGAACGATTGAGATTAGACAAGCTGATGGATGTGGGGACCACTTGGAGTTCAGGGAATGCACGAGCAGTGGATACATGTCATTGGTGGATGGTGTCATCAAAGAGAATCTTGGTTGATGGGTTTGTTGTCGGTATGAACTCTTGTCGAGAGTGCAAGTCTCGCCGATAGGGTGGTGAATTCGATATGACTTCTCAGAGTGTTGTCAATAGTGATAGTCTTGCCGATAGCCATGTGATTCCGTTTGAACTTCTTTGACATAACATCTATCCTATGTGGCATGTTTTGAGCCAATGAGAGAAGTGGAATGTAAACCATTGGAAGTTGAATAGTTGAGACTATTCTTGTGTGGAAGATCAATAGACCATGAACAAGATGATATACTCGTAACTGATGATAGTTGCGGGGTTTGGTTGATGGATTTTTTGTTCAATATTGAACATGATCTGATCTGAGTGAACTCACTGTATATTATCTTAGAGCATTGTGAGATTACTATTCAGAACAATATTGGTCAGTGAATGTTTTTGTTATTATTTTGACATCAGAAAGTGAAGTTCGATCTCTATATGTAATCTTTATTACTGTAATACAAAGAGGCTTTTCTTGGTGTGGTGAGTTTTTCTCCTATAATGGTTTTCCCACATAAATCTGGTGTTCAATTGTATGTATGCGTTATTTCTCTTTTCTATTATTTGTTTCATGTGTGTCTTATTGAATTGTAATTGTAAAATCTAAAGACATCTGCATTCTTCCCTAAGTTTTTGACGTTAGGAGAGTTTGTTCCACACTTGAGATTTCCTTACAAGTGGTATCATAGCTTGGCTAGTTGTGTTATCCTTTGGGTACTTTGAGTTTTTTTGTGTCAATTCTATTCAGTGGGAGTCTTGTAGAAGTCTGGTAATTCAAATTATAGATTAAGATGGCAAGTACGTCAAGAAAGATTGAAATAGAGAAATTCAATGGTAGCAATTTTGAGTTGTGGAAACTTAAAATGGAAGATCTGTTAGTTGAATGTGATCTTTGGCTTGCTGTTTCTGGAGAAAAGTCTACAGGAATGAAGCAAGAGGATTGGGACCTTGCAGATCAAAAATCAAAGGGGCTGATAAGTTTGTGTTTAGCAAACTTCGTCCTTCTGAATGTTCATGAAGAAAAGATTGCATCTTCTTTGTGAAAAATACTGGGAGCTATTTATCAGGGCAAGTCCTTGGTGAATAAGTTGTTCTTGAGGAAGAAGCTATACTCTTTGAAAATGCAGGAAGGAGCATCTGTTGCTGATCATTTGAATGCTTTCAACATGCTGATTGCTTAGTTAGCATCTGTAGGTGTGAAGATTGATGAAGAAGATTGATGTATGCTATTGCTATGTTCTTTTTTGGATTCTTGGGATCACTTGGTGATGGCTATTGAGAGTACGACATCCACTTTTAAGATGGAAGATGCAATTGCTTCTTTTTTATCAAAAGAGATGAGAAGAAAATATTCTAAGATGGCGAAGGAGACCCTTGTTGTTAGAGGTAGATTGAAAGAAAAAGGAAAGAAGAAGGACAAGAAGTCCAAATCCAAATTAGAGGGGAGATCAAAGTCTCCTAGTAAGAAGTCCAAGGTGAAGTGATAGAATTGTGGGAAACTTAGTCATGTTCGAAAGGATTGTAAGGAGGAGAAAAAGAAGAAGAAGAAGAATGCTTCTGACAATGATTCTTCTCAGAGTAATGAAGATGCCTTCATTGTAGCCTTGGCTACACAGGCATCAGATGATGTCTAGCTAATTGATTCTAAAGAATCTTTCCACATGAAATCTCATAGAGATTGGTTCACTAAGTATGAAAAATATGATGGTGGAAAGGTGTATTTGGCAAGTGATTCATCTCTAGAAATAGTTGGCCGTGGAAGAGTCAGAATTCAGTTCCCTAATGGAAGAGTGAAGGGAATCAATGATGTAATGCATATACCAGGTCTGGCTTGAAATCTACTTTCTATTAGTAAGCTAAATGATATTGGAGTGCAAGTCACATTCTCTGGAAATGGCTGTAAGATGACTAAAGGCTCAATGGTGATAGCAAGGGGTGCTCATATTGGTACCTTGTATAAGCTGGATGCACATGGTATGCAATGCAATAGTGTCTCTGTAAAGTCATAGAAAGCTACTCATGGAGAAAAGAAGGGAGATGTTCCTGATAGTGCAAACTCTATGGAAGTCAAACTTCTAGCAGAAAACACTATGCTCTAGCATCATAGGTTTGGCCACATTGGTGAAAAAGGTTTAAAAACCTTGAAAAATAAAAACCTGGTTGAAGCGCTTGATGATTGTAACCTTGAATTCAAGTTTTGTGAACATTGTATATATGGAAAACAACACCATGTTTCATTTTACTCCAGTCCTCACAAATCTTCTAGTTTACTTGATTATATTCATTATGATGTTTTGGGTCCAGTAAATGTTCCTTCTTTGTCTAAATCAAGATATTATGTTTCATTCATTGATGATTATTCAAGAAGGGCATTTGTTTATTTTTTGAAAATTAAATCAGAAGTGTTCAGTTATTTTAAGGAGTTTAAAAACCTTGTGGAAAATCAGATTGGAAGGAAAATAAAATGTTTAAGGACTGACAATGGTGGTGAGTTTTATTTTGATGAGTTTTAGAGGTACTATAAATATCATGGGATTAAAAGACATAAAACTACACCCTACACTCCATAGCAAAATGGAGTTACAGAAAGGTTCAACAGGACAATGATGGAAAGAGCATAAAGTATGCTGAGCAGTGTTGGCTTGGAGGAGAAGTTCTAGGATGAGGCAGTGGCAACAACATGTTACTTAATAAATCATTCTCCTAATTCTACTCTTGTTGAGAAGACACCTTTGGAAGCATGGTCTGGAAGGAAGCCCTCTCTTAGACACATTCATGTCTTTGGATGTGAGGCATATGCATATGTGCTGAATGAGAAAAGATCTAAATTGGAGAACAAGGCTATTAAATGCATTTTTATTGGCTATAGTGTTGGCATAAAAGGATACAAGCTTTGGAATCCTAATATGAAGAAGGTTTTATACAACATAAGTGTTATCTTTCGTAAGTTAAAGCCTCCTACTTTGGATATGCAATCAGAGACAAAATCAGAAGATAAAAAGGATGTAGTTGAAACTCCTCTAACACCAGATAAAGAGGAATTGAAAGTTCATAGTGTACCTAAAATTGAGGAGACCTCAAGTAGTTCTGAGAGTTATGAAGAAGAAGAACCACCTCAGCCTCAGTCTATGAGGAGGTCAATACGTGAAAGAAAGCAACCTAATAGGTATGGGTTTTCTATGTTAGATTCTACTTGTGCCTATGATTTAATTTCTAGCACTGATGAACCTAGGACTACGAAAGAAGCTTTTAGAATGTATGATTCAGACTCTTGGTTGGAAGCCATGAATGAAGAAATGGCATCATTAGAAAAAAATGATACTTGGAGTTTTGTGCCCTTGCCTAAAGGTAGAAAAGCTATTGGCTGCAAATGGGTATTTAAAAAGAAAATAGGACTGGATGGTAGTGTGGAAAAGTATAAGGCAAGGTTGGTTGCGAAAGGTTATTCCCAGGTAGAGGGAATTGATTATGGAGAAATATTTTCTCATGTAGCTAAGCTAACATCTATAAGATTTAATTTTTTCATTTGTAGTAGCTCATGACTTAGAGAGTGAACACATGGATGTGAAGAAAACATTTCTTCATGGTGATCTTGAAGAAGAAATTTACATGTCCTAGCTAGAGCACTTTGTGGAAAAAGGTAAAGAAAATCTAGTTTGCAAGTTGAAAAAATCTATGTATGGATTCAAACAATCACCTAGAATGTGGTACCAGAAGTTTGACACATTTTTTTTGTCATTGGGATTTGTAAGATCAAAATTTTATCATTGTGTATACTTCAAAGCTGAAAATGATCGCGTTCTTATTATTGCTCTCTATGTTGATGATATGTTGTTCATAGGCAATAGTAAGTTAATGATTTCTTATCTAAAATCTCAATTTTCTGTAAAGTTCAAAATGAAAGATCTTGGTGTATCCAGGTATATTCTAGAAATGGAAATAACCAGGGATAGGAAGAGTAGAAAACTTTGGCTCAGTCAGAGTAAGTATATTAATACTGTTCTAGAGAGATTTTGTATGAATGAATGCAAGCAGCTAGTTGTTCTAGTTTTGTAGGGAATGAAGCTATCTATTGAAGACTGTCCAAAATCTCCTACTGAGATGGAGGACATGACCAGAGTGCCTTATGCTAGTGCAGTTGGCAGTTTAATGTATGCAATGGTCTATACAAGGCCAAACATTGCCCAAGTAGTGGGAGTACTAAGTCATTTTATGGAAAATCCTGGAAGGACACATTGAGATGTTGTGAAAAGAGTGTTTAGATATCTGAAGGAAACTTTAGAATATGCTTTGTGTTACCATGGAAATTTGGCTGAATCACAGAGGACTCTCAACATTTGAGGCTATGTGGATTCTGATTGGGCAGGGGACATTGACAGTAGAAGATCCATCAGTGGATATATA
The DNA here is from genome assembly GCA_007258455.2 of Sequoia sempervirens. NCBI lineage: Eukaryota > Viridiplantae > Streptophyta > Pinopsida > Cupressales > Cupressaceae > Sequoia > Sequoia sempervirens. Next base: position 214,253,869 of record VDFB02000003.1, on the reverse strand, counting down.
TTCATGATGAATGGTGGTGCAGTTAGTTGGATGAGTAAGTGGTAGGCTGTAGTCACTTTTTCCACTATAGAGGCAGAATACATGGCAGCAACACATGCCTATAAAGAAGCAATCTAGTTAAAATATTTGTGTTCTGACATTGGGTTTGATGTAGGGAAAATTACAATATACTGTGATAGTCAAAGTGCTATTTGTTTGGTGAAAAATCCAACTTTCCATGCTAGGATGAAACATATTGATGTGTAGTATCATTTTGTACAAAATATGGTGGAGGATGGATAGGTTTCTTTAGAAAAAGTGGATACTCTGGAAAATGTTGCAGATGCATTGATGAAACCAGTGAGTACAGACAAGTACAAGTGGTGTACCAGTTTGATGGGCCTTGGAGCCCATGACCTTCATTAACTTCAGATCTGAATGGAGCTAGTAAGTCTTCATCAAGTGGGAGATTATTGGAAAATGGTATGTCAACTTACTGGCTTGTATCTTTGTTAAGTCTTGGTGAAGTTATTTCTTATTACATCCTTCATTGTCATGAAATCTTTGTTTGATTGTAAACTTGTCGCAGAGTTGAAAAGTTTTGAAATTTCCTGACTGTACAATTCTCTTCAGCGTCATCAATTGGAACATGTGGCAGTGACCCGTGATATTGAGATCAGTCAAAGAGTCATCATGGGATAGCGGGCAGCCGTTGAGAGCAAAAAATCAAAGTACTTACCATTTTCCTTTCAGCTTTACTAATTAAGACACATGGCAGCCACCTGTGATATTGCAATCAACCAAAGTGCCATCACGGGATAGTGGGGAATGACTGAGATTAGACAAGATGACATATGTGGGGACCACTTGGAGTTCTGGGAATGCACGAGTAGTGGACACATGTCATTGGAAGATGGTGTCATCAAGAGACTCTTGGCTGATGGGTTTGTTGTCGGTATGAAGTCTTGTCGAGAGTACAAGTCTCGCTAATAGGGTGGTGAATTTGATATGACTTCTCAGAGAGTTGCCGATATCCATGTGATTTTGTTTGAACTTCTTTGACAGAACGTCTATCCTACATGGCATGTTCTGAGCCAATGAGAGAAGTAGAATGTAAACCATTGGAAGTTAAACAGTTGTGATTGTTCCTATGTGGAAGATCAACAAACCATGAATAGGACGATATATTCATAATGGATGATAGTTGCGGGGTTTAATTGATGGATTTTTTTGTTTGATATTGAACATGATTTGATCTAAGTGAATTCATTATATATTGTTTGAGAGCATTGTGAGATTAATGTTCAGAAGAATATTGGTCGATGAATGTTGTTATTATTTTGACATCAGAAAGTGAAGTTTGATCTTTGTATGTAATCTTTATTACTGTAATACAAAGAGGCTTTTCTTGGTGTGGTGGGTTTTTCTCCCGTAAGGGTTTTCCTACATAAATTTGGTGTTCAATTATGTATGTGTTATTTCTCTTTTCTGTTATTCATTTCATGTGTGTCTTATTGAACTGTAATTGTAAAATTTAAAGACATATTTGCATTCTTTCCTGAGTTTTTGACATTAGGAGAGTTTGTTCAACACTTGATCTTTCGTTACAATATTCAATTATGTTTTAAAACAAGTTTCAATGGATTTAAAACCTTCCAATTCAATAGCTCTATGTCTTGTTCATGATTATGGTTCACTTACATGAACTAGAACAACTCATTCACCTTCAATGTCAAATTTGAATACTAGCCATTGATTGTACAGTGAGATGGCTAGATGAATGGCTTAGATCAGGTCAAAAGAGTTTGAAAAATATAACTATATACCTCTACTCCCATCGACCGATGAAAAAATAACCGTGTGGACCCATCCTCTAAGTCATCCACGGGCTCCACCACTTCTTAAGTGCTAAGGAAAACTCCATGTGTCAACTTCCCCACTTCCCCATTGGTCTTAACCTATGTGCAACTTTGAGGAGTGGGGAAGGGCTCATATTTGATCTAAAACCTTCAACATATGTGTGCTTTACCATAAGACTACTTTCCTATGTACATAACCTTCAGAAATAATGGATGGGAAAGATTAAAAGTTCTTGTTTACTTTTGCAACACGTGCTTAAAAGTCCCTTTATTAGTGAAAACTTTACCATCCATACCCCTACGCTAAAATATTTCATTAATATTTAATCCTTTATAATGCTCTTTCAACCACTCTGATCTCTTTATGTGGCACTCTCCTCCTTCCCCATTGAGAGATGAGAGATAGAGGTGGGTCCCCCATGGGCTAGCAAGGAATGATTTAGATTCAACCATGTCACCTTATCACGACCATTGATCTCACTCAAAAAAATTTTATACTACCTTTGATTTGAGTAGTGGTAGGACCCGCCAAAAGGATGGAAAGGTGTCACTTGCTTGATATCCCACCAGATCCTTAATTTTATTGTTTTAATCCCATAGGATGGAGGGGAACTATAGACACTGAAAAAGTCCTGATTGATACTATGCATCTGATTCTGATTAACTAACACCGTTTCTTCCTAAACCACCTTGAATTCATCATTTAATTGAATAATCAACATTATTTAGTTAAAACCAACCAATTCAACTATTAATAAAATAATTAAATTTATTCGATTAATTCAACCTTCTTCTAACTAATTCTCATCATATTTAATTAAATCAAATCATTTATTTATTTTTAAAAGAGAAGGGGTAAAAAATTTATTCAATCAAATCCAAAGTACAAGGCACAGGCCAAAGGCCCACCAGACCAACACCACCACCAGAAGGATCAACAACAACATTACATATTCCTGTCTTCCACTAATAACCTCTCAAGGGTCCCAAGAAAATCAGAAGGTAACCCCTCCCTTCCACTAATATCCCAGCCATCCACATTCTCAAAGGCCCACTTCGCCAGACAATTAACCACTCTGTTCCATTCTCTAGGGATATGACAAAAGGGGACAAAATCCAAGGAACTGCAAAGACTCAAAATCTATCTAACCACAGAGGATAATTTCCAACTAACATCATCTGTCCTCTGGTTGTTCAGCATATCCATAACAATTTGAGAATATGACTCACAAATGATCCTCCTCCATCCTAAAGAACATCCACGCTCAACAACAATCTTAATAGCTAGGGCCTCCATTAGATTATTAGAATGTTGAACTTTGTAAATAGAGAAGAAAAAAACTGCACCACCCTCATTACCTCTACCAATACCCCCCACACCAGCATGACCAGGGTTCCCACGAGAAGAGCCATCGGTATTAATCTTTAGGACCCCCACCGGGGGAGGCGTCCACCTTCCATCTTGACAGACCCGATGCTTGACATAACAAAGTCTTTTTTTGGAAATGCTTCCCTTTCTATTATCCCCCAGGTTCAAATTCTGCAAAATAGAAAGATCACCAGGATCAATATTTTTAAATATATCACACTTAGCAAAAATAGTCTCCTGAAGCCTGCTAAGTATCTTCTTCCATAATTGAAAACTTCCCAATTTGGATCCACAAAAAACTCTATGATTCCTCTCTAGCCAAAGGTTCTAGAGAATGAAAATAGGCCCAATAGATCAGGCCACCTATAGGAAAGAAGTCTTCGTTGGAGGCTTGCCCAAACTCTCCCAAAATTCAATTAGAGAGGTAGCATGAATACAACCATGATTCCAAGTCTCCCACCATCTATGCCATACCTCTCTAGAGGAAGGGAAAAGAAAGAACAAGTGGGAGGTACATTCCTCAGTATGTGAACAAAGGAAGCAAATAGAAGGTCCCTGAAAACCTTGCTTGCGAAGATTTTCCCAAGTGAGGCAATTCTTCTAAGCAACCAACCATAAGAAAAAATTGCATTTGGGCCAAGAAAATTTGTCCCAAACCTTCTTCCACTAGTGCACCTCAACTAGACTATGTAAGTTCCTGTCAAGCACAACATAGCCTTGAGCCACAGTAAATTTACCTTTTGTACTAGGACTCCAAGCCAACACGTCCCTCTCGTTAAGGGACCTATAGAGCCTGCCCTCCAAAACTCTAGTAAGAACAACACAATCCTCATCAGATCCACCCATGGGCCACTCCAACGGGTCCTTCCAGCAAGCCACCACTATCTGACCAATCCACTTGACTATTTTAAAATGTTCCACCTTAGTCCATCCAGCATTAGAAAAAATATTGCAAAGAGGTTGAAGCTAAGGGAAGCTAGAAAGAATGGGAGGATGGCCATCCCAAGAGTCCTGCCAAAACAGAGCATTAGAGCCTCTATGATAGATCCAGAAGAGACCCTCCTTAATCAACTGAGCTCCCTTCTTAAGGGTATCCCAAATACAAGAACCTTTACCCAGTAAATCAAGTCATGACACATCAAGGCTATCAGCCCCAGGAAGATACTTGTGGGCAAGAATCTTGGCCCAATCCTAATCCTAATTGTTACACCACCTCCAATACAACTTAGCAGCCAAGGCCGTGACAACAAGAGCCATAGACCTAAGACCAAGGCCCCCAACATGCTTTGGCCTGCAAACAGACTCCCACTTGACCATACACCACTTCAAGGAAAGAAGGCTACCTGACCAAAGAAATTGCTAAGACAGAGCATCAAAATCCCTTACAAAGGTGGAAGGGGGAACCTACACACAACACCTATAAATGGGGAGAGACTGCACCACAGTCTTCAGAAGAACCACTCTCCCAGCAGAAGATAACCATCTATAAGTCCAATGACTAATGTTACTCTAAAATTTATCCAAAATCCCCTACTAGTAGTCCCTATACTGAGATCCCAAAGCCAAAGGGATCCCAAGGTACATCAATGGAAGAGAACCAATCTGAAATCTAAGGATCCTAGCAATCCTACTCTAAATAAGCCAAGGGGTGTTAAAGAAATAAATGGAAGATTTGTTATCATTAATACACTGACCTAGAAGCCTTCAAATAGATGTCTAAGGCTCTCCTGAAGTTCACATCCTCACAAATCCTAGCCATGCCCATCAACCCAGTATCATCCACAAACTGAAGATGAGAGTAGGAAGGAAGATAATTGTTCCAGCTCCAACCTTGGATAAGACCCTACCTCACCTGGGATTTAATAAATCTTCCAAGATCCTCTGCCATGATAATGAATAAATAGGGAGATAAAGGGTCCCCTTGCTGGAGTCCCTGAGAAGCACTAAAGAAATATGAAGGTTCCCCATTAATGAGAACTGAGAATGAGGATGAGGTCACACAACTAAGAACCCAATTCACCCACTCCTCATCAAAGCCAAAAGCCAAGAGAATTTTCTATAAGAACTCCCAGCTCACCCGATCAAAAGCTTTAGCCATGTCAAGTTTAATAAACATAGCCTTCTCCCTAGAGTTAGCCATAAAATGAATAACTTCCATTGCTATCACAACACCATCCAAAATTTGTCTTCCTTTGACAAAACCGCCCTGTTCCACAGAGATCAGAGTACCAAGGAGTGGTTTGAGTCTCTCTGTAATTAATTTGGTGATGATCTTGTAAACAACATTACATAAATGAATAGGCCTGAATTGAACTAGCTGATTAGCCCCCTCCTTCTTAGGTATGAGAGCCAAGAAATTAGAATTCAAGGAATTGGGCATCTGCTTGTTCCTATGAGATTCATGAACCACCTCGAGGAGATCAAACTTTATTATTTCCCAGAACTCCTGAAAGAACTCAATCAAAAATCCATTCGGGCCAGGAGCCTTACCTTTTTTCATATTAAACACCACTTTCTCTAATTTGGGTAGCAAAATAGGGCATAAGAGAGCCCCATTCATCTTAGGAAAGACCAGGTGGGGAATACAGTCCAAGATAGCCCTTTCCTTAGCCTTAGAAGCAAGATCCTCCCTGGAAAATAGGTTTGAAAAATTATAGTTGACCGCTTCCTTGGAAATATCAGCACAGGAAGAGAGTTGAGCCCCCTCAGGTGATACAAGAGAGGAGATAGAATGCCCTTGCCTCCTAGCCTTAACTGAATTATGAAAGAATGTAGTGTTCCTATCCCCCTCCTAAAGCCAATCAACATGAGATTTTTGCTTCCAGAAGATCTCCTCTCGAAGCTCCCACTCTTCTAAACCCTTTAGAGCCAAAGACTCAACTTTACTCAACTCAAAGGTCAACCCTTGGTCCCGAATCAGATAAGTGATGTTATCCAACTTGGACTAAGTAGCCATCTTCTGAGCATCCAGGTTCCCAAAACATTGTTTATTCCATCTCTTAAGCCTATACTTCACATGTTGAAGCCTTTTACTGAAAGTGAACATGGCCGTCCCATGGGTAGGCATCCCCTCATACCACCAATCCCCCATAAAATCATGTAGAGACTGATCTCTTAACCACAACAACTAAAATTTGAAAGAAGGATTTTTGGTGACTCCATAAGCGGTGACAAAGAGCTTGATAGGCTAGTGATCAGAGCCCCTCCAATCAAGAATTTCTAAACTGGTGAGCAACCTACTATTCATCCAATAGTAGGAAACTAGAAATCTATCAAGCCTTTCTGAGATAGCCTCAACACCACATCTCCTATTGTTCCATGTAAAGACACCATTGGTAGGATTCACATCAATGAGATTCAAGGAAGCAATCATATCCTTGAGCAGATTTTCAGAAGGGTCAAGCTTGGCTAGCCCACTGCATTTTTCATCCAAACAAGTAGCAACATTAAAATCACTAGCCATGATCCATGGGAGAAATAGGTCTAGGGCCTGAATGAATTTGATGTGAGCCCAAAGATTTGACTTACTTGAAAGATTAGTAGGAGCATAAATATTGGATAAAAGACACCTCTCTCCAGTCTCAAAACTAGAGACAACCAGAGAAATGGAAGACCAACTAGAAATCCACCATAAGGGGAAAAATTTCCTTAGGTTCCAGAAGCAATCTGACCCCCCTAAACTATTCAAAGCACCTACCCCCTGCCAATTTCCCTGGGGCTAGATACGCGAAGCAAAATTATCCAAACCATCCACTGTAAGCTTAGTTTCCTGAATAAAGACCACATCAGGAGATTGAGATTCAATTAGTCTTCGAACAACCTTTTGTCTAGGGATGTTGTTCAACCCCCTTACATTCCATGATAAAACAATCATTTATGGGGGTGGGAGAAGTGGGAATCAATGGGTTTCATAGACCCAGACTCAACCAAAGTATCACCCATAATCTTGACCTTCTCTTGATCAGTCTTCCTTCCACTCCTTGATGGTTTATCAAGCATCCCATTTTTAAAGGATTTTTGTTGTAAACCTAAACCAGGAGGAGCTTTGTTTCCCTTCACAGAATTTGAGGCTCCATTAGGAGCAGGAGGATCAGGATCCACCACCACAAAACTCTTTGGAGCTTGTGACCCCTGAAGGTCCCTGATATCCTGAACCTGGGAAGGAAAATCCATAGCCAACTGTACAACTTGATGGTCCTCTAGAGATAAAATATGATCCTATTTCTTTGCATCCTCATCCTAAACCTCATGCAGACCCTTAGCCCCAGAAGAGAGCTCAACTGGAATACCTTCCTCTTGGACCAAGTCCTCAAGAACATCAAACCTGTTAAAAATGCCATCATTCTGTCTATCCAACCAGGTTCTCTTCTTTCCCTTGCCTTTGTTACGGGACTTAACCTGAGTAAAACCCTCATTATCTACAAGTTCATTGGACAAAGGAGCCTTCCCCTTATTCCCCTTAGAAGGTCTAGAGGTAGCCAAGGGGGAGGATTTATTTTTGGGTCATTTGCAGTGTAAATGACTATATTCATTACAAATTCTGCATCTAAAAGGTAGGGTCTCGTAATCTAGCTGTTGGATCCAAGAAGATGATCCCAAGTGAATTTCCAAAGAAACTGGTGATGGGTTATTTAAATCAACTTCTACACAAATACGAGCAAAATAAATTACCTTATGATCTTGAGTTTGTGTAGCCGATCCCACAGGTTTTCCAAGAAGCAATGAGATTGAGTGAAGAATATCTTCCCTCTAGAATTCCAAAGGAAGCCTCGGCAAACAAACCCACACATGAACTCGTGAGGGGATCTCTTTGGAAGAGTTGAAGCCCATGTGCCAAGGCTTAATGAAGAGCCCCACCTAGTTAAAGAAATAAGGGCCACCTTCGAAAGATCTATTCCTATCCGATATGCTTGAGAAAATAACCAGAAAATAATTAGTAGCAGCCAAAATAATCTCCATATCGCCTTCTGGGTTCCAAACTCGATGTGCCCAGGAATCCAACATAGGTAGAGAAAGAAGAAGGCCCAAAAATTTTCAAATAAGGGCATGATTACACTAGTATTCAACATCCTCTAAAACTTGCTCAAGTTGAATAACCAAAACAGGTCTATCCTCGGATCTCTCCAAACATCCGTTTACTTTTTTAATTTGAAACATCCCTTTTGAAGAGGATACCCCATCCCCAGACTGGGGTTTACCCATCGGATCCTTACCATTGGCATGTAACAAAGAAGATGGCTCTACTATATCTAAATCCCCAGAGGAAATCTCAGACATAACACAACCCTGATTCTCCATGGACCGAATAGCACCACCCCACCAAAAGGAGAGAGGCAGGGCAAGGGACCCACAATCTCAGATCGCTGTACACACCCACCAAGGAAATGCCGAGTGTAGCTAAAAACATAGAAATGAAGTGCAACCACAAGCTAAACAATGGTCAAACCCAAATCCGACCCACACACCCCTGAACATAAGTAAACACCCCCCCTAAGAGCGCACCACCAACACAGCCGTCGAGCACAGATAGAACATAGAAAAAGAAGAGCTAGGGCACACGGGCCCTATCTCTCACCTAGTGGCCGTGCAGAGCCATCTTCATTTCTTATTTTTCAAAAAATTAGTCCCCAAATCAAATCATTTATTTAAATCCCCTTTTAATCTTCTCATTTGATTAAATCAATCAAATCAAATGTCATAATCTCCTAATTCACTCCAATTACTTAATTAATCCTAAATCAGCTTTCTAATCATCATTATTAATTTCTCCAACTTTTAACTCCTCAAGAGTTAAATCAACCCATGGTTAACTAACTAGGTTGCACATAAAAATAATTTCAATTAATTAATTCATCTATTTTCCCTCACCAAGGCATATTCCAAGGAATATTCCTCTCAGCAACCTCTCATTCAATTTCCCTCCAAAGGTTTTCAAGAACCTTTCACATCCAAAATAACTCCTCTTACAAATACAATAACTTCTCTTCCATCCTCTCAATTCTCATCCATATTCATTCAATTCCTATTACAACCCTTCAAATCCTCAACCATTTTCATTTATTTCTTTTCCATCCTCCTCCACTCACACATTTCTCAAAATGTTCTCCAACTTCCTCCAATAGAATTGTGAAACTTGGCACATTCTCATTGGCTCTCATTTGATCTCAAATTCACCAATTTCATCCATTCTTCAACCCATGGTTTATATAAATAGAGGCATCCTTTTCACAATATGGATCCACAACTTCATGCATTATCATTATAGTCATTTGATTTCATAGCAATCACCATCTCTATGTTATTTTGAGTTCATGTTCATCACTTGGCATCATTTTCAACACTTGGATCATCTTCAAATCATCAAGCATAGCAATTGGGATTGGGAAAGGGCTTCTTTCCACATCAAAGGAGCACCAATTCCCCTATGGGATTGAGGTTTTGTTAACTTAGTTGATTACATGCTTCATTCTTGCTTTATTTCATGTTTTCATCTTTTTTCTTCCAACAATTTTATAGGGAACATTAGATTTAAGATTTCAAACATGTTTGACAATGTTTTGTTGATCTTGTGCTAGTTTGTGCAGGTTTGGTGTTCACATTTTGGCGCTAGAAGGAGGGCTTGACATCTTAATTTCTTGATTTTGTTGTTTTTTGTAGACAAAGGAACATGACACTGCCTTTGTGCATTTGCGAGCCTATAGAGCGTCACTTTTTTCCTACAACATTTCCTTTTCCACATTGTACTACATTTTTGTGTCTCTGTCACGTTGCATTCATGAAAGCATCACCTTTGCATCCTCTATCTTCTAGTAGTGGTAGGACCCGCCAAAAGGATGGAAAGGCGTCACCTGCTTGATATCCCACCAGATCCTTAATTTTATTGTTTTATTCCCATGGGATGGAGGGGAACTATAGACATCAAAAAAGTCATAATTGATACTATGCATCTGATTCTGATTAACTAACACTGTTTCTTCCTAAACCACCTTGAATTCATCATTTAATTGAATAATCAACATTATTTAGTTAAAACCAACAAATTCAACTATTAATAAAATAATTAAATTTATTGGATTAATTCACCCTTCTTCTAACTATTTCTCATCATATTTAATTAAATCAAATCATTTATTTAAATCCCCTTTTAATCCTCTCATTTGATTAAATCAATCAAATCAAATGTCACAATCTCCTAATTCACTCCAATTAATTAATTAATCCTAAATCATCTTTCTAATTATCATTATTAATTCCTCCAACTTTTAACTCCTCAAGAGTTAAATCAACCTATGGTTAACTAACCAGGTTGCACATAAAAATAATTTTAATTAATTAATTTATCTATTTTTTCTCACCAAGGCATATTCCGAGGAATATTCCTCTCAACAACCTCTCATTCAATTTCCCTCCAAAGGTTTTCAAAAACCTTTCACATCCATAATAACTCCTCTTACAAATACAATAAATTCTCTTGCATCCTCTCAATTCTCATCCATATTCATTCAATTCCTATTACAACCTTTCAAATCCTCAACCATTTTCATTTATTTATTTTCCATCCTCCTCCACTCACACATTTCTCAAAATGTTCTCCAACTTCCTCCAATAGAATTGTGAAACTTGGCACATTCTCATTGGCTCTCATTTTATCTCACATTCACCAATTTCATTTATTCTTCAACCCATGGCTTCTATAAATAGAGGCATCCTTTTCACAATATGGATCCACAACTTCATGCATTATCATTATAGTCATTTGATTTCATAGCAATCACCATCTCTACATTATTTTGAGTTCATGTTCATCACTTGGCATCATTTTCAACACTTGGATCATCTTCAAATCATCAAGCATAGCAATTGGGATTGGGAAAGGGCTTCTTTCCACATCAAAGGAGCACCAATTCCCCTATGGGATTGAGGTTTTTTTAACTTAGTTGATTACATGCTTCATTCTTGCTTTATTTCATGTTTTCATCTTTTTTCTTCCAACAATTTCATAGGGAACATTAGATTTAAGATTTCAAACATGTTTGACAATGTTTTGTTGATCTTGTGCTAGTTTGTGTAGGTTTGTTGTTCACATTTTGGTGCTAGAAGGAGGGCCTGGAATCTTAATTTCTTGATTTTGTTGTTTTTTGTAGACACAGAAACATGACGTTGCCTTTGTACATTTGTGAGCCTACATAGCGTCACTTTTTTCCTGCAACATTTCCTTTTCCATATTGTACTGCATTTTTGTGTCTCTGTCACGTTGTGTTCACTAAAGCATCACCTTTGCATCCTCTGTCTTCTATATCTATTTTCTATCCATAGAGCGTCACTTCCAAAACTACACCGCATTCGCACTCTTTGCCTTCTATAGAACATCACTTTTGATTTTACCAGAGCACCACTTATGTTTTTTAGCATTGCATTTGACAGTTGTAGAGTGTTGCCTTGCAGTAAAGTGATGCCTTTGTAGGAAACAGAGGAAAATCAAGTTGGAGGCTTAAAAGCATTTTTTAATGCTCTTTGTAATAGCCTAGGTCTTCAATATCTACATTTTATTTCCTGTTCTAGGACCAACTAGATCAATTTGTACTTAAAATTAATCTACAACTCAAGCTTTGTCAAAGTTGGTTAAAATTGAACCTTAGATAATTACTAGAATTTGAATTTTGGACTAAAATTGAACAAGCAAACTTCATACTTGGTTTTGGTGCTTTAAAAAGAACCCATTATTGCTTTGAGGATTAAAAAGAACTTGTTTTTTCTTTGTCTTGTAATCCTTTTTGCAACTTGTATCATTTGAATGCATATGCACTTCTCTCCCACTTTAGAGTGATCTTGAGAATCAAAAACATTTTAGTGAAATTGGTTGCCTAAAAGATTATGTACACATTTCAAGTTTGGGTTTTAAAATTGAACAATCATGCTAGTGTGAGAAAGAGAAATTGTGTGTGCTCCCTCCTTGCAATTTACATGAACTGGGAGGTTGATCTACAATTGTACTCCCTATCTTTTGTTACCTTTAGAGGGGCATGCCTAAGACCAATTCAAAGGTGACTCCAACCAATTTTTTACTCAGTCCAGTATAGAAATAGATAAGACTAAACTATCAAGTCCTCATGGTATGTAGGCCTTAGCCATACAATGCCTTTCAGAATGGGGTACTACTATAAAAAGTATAAGGGCCCCTAGTACGATTGATTAAAGCCTTTAGTGGCTTGTTGGATACTCACAAGGTGCCATGTCCCTGATTTCCGTAACTAAGAACCAATTTGTATAGAAGCCCAAATCCTAAAATACTTGTTGGTGCAAGAACGGTCATTCTAAATCTGCTTCACATATGTACTATTCAATTATAGAAACAAAATAAATCCTTTTAATCTCTAGATTTTAAGGATTTTGAGATTTGGTGGTGCCAAGAAGTGTGTGTCATTGAGGGGAGCTAGTGTTGCCAAATCTCTAATTGTTTGCATTAACTAGTGTTTGGAGAAATCCAAGTGTAGACTCAACAAGCGGGGCCATTTCTATCCTAGGGTTTTGCAATTTGAGAGTTAGTTAAACACATTGCTTGGAATCTCAAAACTTGGAAACAAGCATTCAACAAGGTCATCGAATTTTAAACCATTTGGAAAGAGCAAAAACCTTTGAAAAGTCCACATATTACTGATTGTCCCTAGGGATTCTATCCTTAGAGACTTCTAAATATTTGGGCATATATCTCAATTTTCTCTCTCTCAAGTCAACATTAGGGAAAGTATTGCCTTGATTCTCTTGATTTTCACATAATGGATCTTTTGGAATGAAAATAAATTGAGACTTAGACATTTAAGTTTGAAAACTAAGCAAGAAAAGTTGATGTGGTAAAAAGAATCCATTAAACAAAGATAAAATACAATTGAACCCCACACATGTGTTTTTTCAAATGATTTCGCACAAGATCAAAATCCCAAAACTAAAGTCTATCAATCGTCACAAGCTTCTTAGTCCAAGAGATCTCAAGAAATGTCAGTAAATGCTTTACAAAGTTAGAGATAGATTGCTCTATAAATTTTACAAACGTGCTTCAAAGGACAACCCAAACTTGTACTCATTCTATTATTGTCAAAATCCAGCTCTCTTCCAATGTTTTGAGTATCTCACTTTGTAGGGTTGAAAGTTTCAGAAGTATAGCATGTTCTTCAATACCTAGGTCTTGTAAAAAAAAATCATCTTAGGTTCATTTAGGATCAAAATAAACAATTTCATCTATCCCAAACATCAATCAAATCCCATCTCACAAAGAACTCTTAGAATTTTGAAAAAAAAATTCATGTTAGACTTTTGGTAATCCTTCAAATCAAAATAAAAAATCATCTTCTTTGGCTAAGTGTGTGTGGATGAATCCTTCCTCATACACTTAGTTAAATTATCACCTTATGGAAAATTTTATTCCAAGATAACATCCAACATCTTGGGGTTTATAAGTTCATTATCCAAATCAAATCCAGAAACAAAAATCCAAAATTCCTAAAGTCTAGTATTCCTCCAAGGTTTCTTAAAAGTTTAATCATTCACATCATTCATCTTTCATTTGTCTCATCACCATTATTTGATCTTTAAAATATCCTAGATTTTCTTTTTTTGTATCTAAAGTTTAGACCTCAACACAAGAAAAAAAAAGAAACATCCACTTCAAGTGACTTGAGTCAAACTACACCTGGATTCAACCCCATAGGATCTAACAATCCCCCACTTAACCTTCCTCAACTACCACAAGATCTTCAAGAGGGAGGCTTCCAAGTGGAGGATGTTACCAACAATTTCCTATGAATAACTCAAGATGAAATCATGGAGATAGTCCAAAATCTTGAAAACCACAAGATTGTCAACACAATGATGAGACTTAATCCTTCACAATACATGATTGCATTAGGAAAGTAAGGGGATAAACTCCCTTATAATTTTTATGTAAGCACTATTGTGGAAAAAACTCTTGGGATTATGCCACCAATATCATTCACACCTTATTTCCAAAATGTCATCTGACCCATCATATAACCAACATCATCTCATGCTCCAAGTCAACCCATGATTACCAAGGGGAGTTCATTGCTTCACACTCTTCAAACACATCCCTTGGTAAATAACCAAAACTTGGACACAAACTCCATCTTTGGTCTACCAAATACTATCCCTCAAGACCCAAAGCATCCTTATATTCCACTCATTTTCCATGACACCAACAATTCTTCCACTTTTTCCACATCACTGACATATTCTCTTGATACACAAGTCTCACTCCCCATGGTATCACAAGGACAAGTGGGTTTATTCAAAGAGGATCTTGTGATGCATGATCATCATTTTCTTAGGGAAACACATCACCAATCTTCCCACCATTTCCCTCTCTAACAACAACAACCACATCAATCCAAGGTTTAGAGAAAACCCCTTTACCCAACATACTAATCCAAAATCAATCAAGTCAAAAAAATCCTCCAATCATGAATCAAGTCAACATGCCAAATCCTCTGAGCATGCCACCGATATCACAACACTAGGCGACATCAATCCATCTACAAAACCTCAAATATCTCAAAATTTGGTCTCCCAAGGACCTATCATATCAAGCACACCATCTACCACACAACCCATTATCATCACTTAACAACCACCTCAACAAAATCTCATCACACCATCTCACACCATTCCAAATCCTCCACCTGCACCACCAAATCCAAACATGGAAAATAAATATAGCATCACATTGCAAGCATCCCAACAAACCTATCAAAAAGCACTTCAACAATTCCAAAGTCAACATAACAAACAGATTGCACAACATGCTGCACAAAAAGCACATCAGGCTGCCCAAGTACAAGACCAAGCTTTATTACAACAATAATAAGCTGTACAATCCACTCAACAAGCTCAAGCACAAGCCCAAATTCAAGTACAACAAGCTAGAGCACAAGCCTTATTACAACAATAGGCTTATCAACAAGATTTTCAACGATACCAAGCATAACAAAAAGTAGCTCAGGTACAAGCCCAACAACAAGCTTTGTTGGCACAACAACATCAAGAACAAAAACAAGCCTTGTTGGCACAATAGCTACAGGAATACCAACAAGCATTTCTTGCACAACAAAGCCTACAAAAACCTCCCGCAAGTGCAACACCAAGTACACAAACCACCCCACCCATCACTCAAGCAGCCGTACCACCTCAAAACACATTTATCCCACCACCAGATCCATAAAGTGACTTGTTCGCACAAATTAAATTACTTTCACAACAAGTGTTGGACATACAATCGGGAAAGACAACAAAGTCACAAGGGAATTTGTGCCCCTATCCATTTGATAGAAGCATTGTGATGGTTTTTTTCCCACAAGGATTTGAGATACCTAAATTCGACAAATATCATGGGACTAGAAACCTTGAAGATCACATTAGGGAATTCCATGTGCACTGTATGAAAGTTGCATATAATGATTCTTATTTAATGCAACTATTCCCTTGGAGTTTGGTTGGTCCAGTAATGGAATGGTTCTCCCACATTCCTCTTGGAATTAAAAAGTTCCAAGAAATTGTGGACTTATCATACACAACTATTCATTTAACATAGGCATGGATGTAAGCTTGGAAGAATTGTCTAACCTAAAACAAGCCAAGGGAGAAAACTTCACATCCTTCTTGTAACAATGGTGATCCAAATCCAATAGGAGCAAGTGGGCTATGCTAGAAGAACAAAAAATTGGGACTATCATCTCCAATATTGAAGGGACCTTGTACTTTCATTTGAAAATGAAATACATAACAACATATGACTAGTTGATCCTCAAGGTGCTCAACATCGAAAGAGCCCTTATAGCACAAGAGGGCACACCCACATATCAAGACAATTGACTTTCAACCAGTTATAATGAAAAACCTCTCACATGGGAAAATAACAAAAATGTCACTAACAATTGTGTTGTTGATGCCAAAGTTGGTATTAGTGCCCCAAGGTAGAATACACAATCATATCAACAACTACAAGTTAATTTCCAAAACAACACACAATCCAACCCATCATCACAACAACCCAATAATAAAGTAGTCAACAACCTGAATAATCAAGGGGGACCACCCCCAAGGAACAAGTATCCCCCTAAATGAAAATTCCCACCACTTGGGAAACCAATCAAGTTTTTCATGCAACAATTGGTGCAAGAAAATCTCATCAAAATCCTTTTTTATGAAAATTATCAAGAGCCTTAGGTTAAACCACCATGGTATAACAAAAAACATCTCTGCAATTTTTATAAAATAAAGGGACATATGATAGCTAGCTGTATGAGACTTAAAAATATGATTCAAGACCTTATTGATGACAAAACCATAACCATTGAACAAACCACAAGGAATGAAGATCTTAAAATATACATGAATCTGATGCACGATCACAATAAAGGAAACAACAATGGTAAGGAAAAGTATAATAATGTGAACCATGTTTATGACCATGTTGTTGCATCCTTAGATGAGTGGGTCACTGTTGTCAATATCTAAGGATCCAGAGCCGACTATGGAGTCACCACACGTGGTGGTAGAATTACCATTCTAGGACCATCACAACCACCCAAGGCATCTACCACCAATCCAAAATCAACCCCTAATGGTTATAATGTCCTAGATCAACTAAAAAGGACCCCCACCCAGATTTCCATCATGGAGTTACTAAAAATCTCACCCACACATAGGGAAATTCTAGAAAAAACACTAGCCACATCCTCCATCCCAACAAATCTTGATGCAGACCAGTTCCAAGCTATGGTCAGACATATCACCACACTACATCTTCTAACATTCTTAGAGCAAGATTTTCCAACCCAACCATCCCACAACTATGCACTCCATCTTGAACCTTAGTCCATAAGAATAAAGTCAAATGAGTCTTGGTGGATGGAGGTGCAAGGTTGAATATTTGTACTCTCAAGCTAATAAATAATTTCAGATTATCTGAAGATGTCATTGAGAAAGGTAAAGGTATTACAAATAGGGCATATGATGATCAAGAACAAGTGTCTCAAGGCACCATTCAACTCCCTATTCAAGTAGGGCCAACAATCATGCAAACTACATGCCAAGTCCTTGATCTTGAACTACCTTACAATATTCTCCTAGGGTGCCCATGGATCCATGGGATGCAAGTTGTTGCATCCACATTCCATAATGTGTTAAGTTTCCTGATCAAAATAAAGAAGTCATAGTCCATGGTGATCCCAAACCATTTTATTATTACAAGAATTTGGAGGCCAAGTACTACAAGATCCCTTAAGTACTGAAGAATGATGAGGGACCAAAATCTCCATATATAGACCCATCCACCCTAGTCTCCACTTCAAAGAAAAAGAAACACCCCATTATGGAAATCTCTAATATAAAATTTATTATCCAAGATAATGGGTTTGGAGACTATAAAATGAAGAAAAGTTCTTTTGAAATAAGAGAGTTACCTTAATCTCGTAGATCTTGTGGGAATCCACAACTAATTAACACATCATCTCAAGCCTTCAATGCAGATCCCTCTAGATTAAAAAACTAGGGGGACCTAAGTCAGGAAGTGGTAGATGAAAATGATGTATCAAGTCTGCTATACCAAGATGAAAGACCTGTGCGTGCTCTCCCAATGGACGATGATAACAAAAAACTATTAATGCTTGGCATGGGCTACAACAAGAACAAGAAACTTGGGAGAAATGACAACAACCTATTAGAACCTATCACTACTGAGAAGTGCATTAGAAATATTAGCCTTGGATGTACCCCTTCAAAGATAACCATACGTGCCATAGGTACCCTATTAAAAAAGTCAAAGCCCCTTAGTTACCAGTATCCATAGGTCTACCATTAGACAATTATTCCTTCGATATAACTGATGTGTGTTATGAGGATCCTATTACGGACCTACCCATGCTATTTGAGGATTCTTCCATTTTCATGATCACTACCATGTCTTTTAAGTCGAGGAACCAAACCACTAAATTAAAACTTGTCTACCTGAGTTGATCGACTATGATCAACAAGGATCACCGATCTTAGACACATTCAAAAATAATGAGGCTCTTTCATAATTCATGGGACTACATGATACTATACCATATGATGATCATAGAGTAGGGTTTGATAGTGAGCTAGAGACACATGCATACTATGGGGAAATGATTGAATCCCTCAGTCACAAAATAGAAAATCTAAGAGTAATATCTAGGTCTTTAAGTGAAAACCACATTGTGGCACTTTTTGACCCAAAAATAGCAAAGAAAAAGGATGTATCTGATGGTGAAAACCTCTCTAAGGTTCCAAAGGATGAGGGATTCAATCTTCCCCTTAGTGTTATTCATCAACAGTCTTGGCAGAGAAATGTAATCCAGTCAATTTGGGAACTGAAGAAACACCACACATCACCTTCTATGAAAAATCACTTTTAATTGAGGAACAGGAACTTCTAGATGCATTTATAAGAGAAAAGTAAAATTTGCATGGACCTACACTGACATGCTTGGTATTGATCTAGAGATGGTGGTTCATCATTTAGCCATCTATCCAGAAGCGAAACCGGTAAGAACAAATTTGAGAAAGATGCATCCGTAGATCACATTACTATTCAAACTTGAGTTACAAAAACTCCTTGATGCTGGATTCATATGAACAATTGATTATCCAAAATGGGTTTCAAACCTTGTTCCTATTTCTAAGCCCACTGGGGGAATTCGTATCTACACTGACTTGAATGACCTAAACAAATCATTCCTTAAGGATGATTTCCCTCTCTGAAATATAGACATGATTGTGGATATGATGGCAGGGCATGAAATGCTATCATTGATGGATGGGTTTTCAGGGTACAATTAGATTATGATAGCCAAAGATGATCAACATAAGATAGATTTCACCTATCCATGGGGGACTTACTACTAGAATATGATGTCATTTGGGTTAAAGAATGCTAAAGCTACATACCAAAGGGATATGACTTTGATTTTTCATGACATGATCCAAAAATCTATAGAGGATTATATGGATGACATATTAGCCAAATCAAGGAAGCATTGAGACCACATAACAACACTAAGATCCATCTTTGATAGAATAGAAGAATATAGGGTTAGACTCAATCCTAAGAAATGTGTTTTTGGTGTGCAATCAGGAATTTTTTTTGGGTATATCGTATCAATGAGGGGAATCGAGATAGACCCAAAAAAATTCATAACAATTCTTGAAATGGAAGCACCACAGACACTGAAGCAATTAAGGGGTTTGTAGGGAAGACTCCAATCCATTCACCAGTGCATAACATAGATGGTAGATAAGGCTATCCCATATTCTCATCTACTCCACAAGGGGATAGCATACAAGTGGGATGAGATAAACGATCAGTCATTAATAAAATCAAAGAATACTTGCTAACGCCACCAGTCCTCATGTCACCAATTCAAAACAAACCTTGGATACTCTACATATTAGTAATAGTAGTAGCCCTTGGTGATCTCTTAGCTCAACATGATGAAACAGGGAAAGAGAGAGTCATTTACTATATTAGTAGAACCATGGTGGGACACGAGTTGCATTACACATTCATTGATAAGGCTTTCTAGCAGTAGTTTTTGCTACACAAAAATTCAGGCACTACATGTTGGCTCATCAGATAAAGCTCATCGCCAAAATAGATCCTCTCAAGTATCTAATTATTAAAGAAATGCTCATAGGATGAATGGCTAAGTGGGTCATGATCCCAACAGACTATGGCATTGAGTATGTAGAGTGGAAATCCATCAAAGGATAGGTAATTGCTAATCAACTAGTAGAGGCACCTATATATTCAGAGAACCCATTGGTATCAAAATTCCCCAATCAGTTAATCTTTAATCTAAGTGCAGAAAATCATTGGAAAGTATAATTCGATGGGTCCTGTACTCATTATGGGTCAGGAGTGAGAGTCTTCTTCATCACACCACAAGAAAATTGTATACGGAAGTCATATAAGTTGTCTTTTCCTTACACAAACAATATTACAAAGTATGTGGCTCTTGTCATAGGACTTAGAAATGTAGTACAATGGTAGATCATGGCACTTAAGGTCTATGGGGACTCATAGCTAATCATCAACTAGGTCAATGATGAATACCAAACAAAGGATGACAAGTTAACCTTGTATAATCTAAACTGGTAGAGAGTCTCAAATAATTCTTCATTAACATCACATTTGAGAAAATACCAAGGGAAAAGAACAAAGCAATTGATGCTATAGTGACAATCAGATCATTACTAGATATCCCATGCAACATCCATAAACATGAGTTCCTAGTAGAGAATCTTCTTGTACCAGCTTTTGAGGTACTAGATTTTGAGTTCGTGTGTGAAATCATTGGTCCCGACAATCCTTGGTACCATGACGTATTTACATACTTGAAAATAGGAGTCCTCCCCACTGATATCACCCCAAACCTCAAAAGATCCTTTATTAAGAAGTCAGCCTGTTTCGTTATCTTAGGTGACACCCTTTACCATATAAGTATTGAAGGAACCCTCTTATGATGCCTTAACCCCGAGGAAGCTTTGACTGCTTTAACTGAGGTACACGATGGAATTTTTGGTTCACATTCTAGTGGTATGACCTTGGCAAAGAAACTACTGAGAATGAGGTACTACTAGCCTACAATGGAAAAGGATTCCCATTATTATGTTTGAATATGTTTGCAATGCCAACAACATGGGGACCTCATTCATGCACTAGCTCAGGAGCTCCAACCGATTATAAAACCTTGGCCCTTTCACAATGGGGGCTTGATCTCATTGGTAAAATCACTCCCACCTCATCTAATGGACACAAGTTCATTATCATTGCCATAGAGTACTTTACAAAGTGGGTAGAAGCCATCCCAATAACCTACATCATAGGGAAGTAGATCTCCAAATTCATCCTGAACTACCTCATTTGAAACTACGGTGTCCCACAAGCCCTTATTTTAGATAATAGGACACCTTTCAAAAATTAGGATGTTCGAGAACTATGCCAAAAATTCAATATCCTACATCACTTCTCCACTCCATACTAGCCCCAAGATAATGGCCAAGCTGAGGCTTCTAATAAAACCATCCTAAAGATTCTCAAGAAAATAGTCAATGATACTGGTCATGACTGGCACATACAACTAAATCCCACCTTATTGGCCTACCAAATGAGTTTCTGTACACCTATAGGTGCAAACCATTTCTCCCTAGTCTATGGATTAGAAGCCATCCTTCCCATTGAAATTGAGCTCACATCCTTAAGAATATCATTGCAAAATAGTATTATTGATGAAGAATATCAGGTGTCATGGTTGAATGAGCTATAACTATTGGATGAGAAGTGCATGGATGCTTTGAACCATCTACAGGTGTACTAGAACCATCTCAAGTGAAGCTATAATAAGAAGATCAAGAGTCAATCATTTCAAGTTGGAGAGCTCATGTTGAAGGAGAATCTAAAAAATGTACCAAATCAAAATAGAAAGGGAAAATTTGAACCCAATTGGTTGGGGCTCTTCATCATCACTGCAAGTTACAAATCAGGAGAATATCACCTATCTACACCCGAAGGTGAGCCTCTATAGGAGCCTATCAATAACTCCCATCTGAATAAAATTTATTTCTAAGCTTGCAAGGTATAAATACAAAAATATAAAAAACAAAAAAATATAAAAATCTTAAAAAATTAGAAAAAGGATTGAAAACAGTAAAGAAAAAAATCGTCCTCTAGTGAAAACCACTTCCGTGGTGCTTTGGGAAAGTACCTTGGTGAAAACCTATAAAGCAAATGCCTTGTGTAAATAAGCACTTTCCATCCACCAAGATCTCTATGGCCTTTTCTACATCATTCATCCATTGCATTCCATTGATCCTTCCATCACCCATCCACGTCTGCATCATAGCTTGATCCTGTGTTTGTATCATGTTCCCTCCTAAAACTACTTGCACATTCTTAAGGCTAGTTTGTCTTGCCTATATTAGAGTAGTCTATAGCACCATGTTGGGGGCATGTTCTTATACCTTGCATTGGATCAGATTCATGTATACTCTTGAAATTTTCCTTAAAATAGAAAAATTCCAAAAACATTCATAAAATTAGAAAATCCAAAAAAATCCAAAACATGTCAAAAATTCATACAAATTAAAAAAATAGAGTCATTGTGTCAAACTATGAGTCTCTAAGCTTGAACGTAGCAAGGCTAATCATTGATCAACCCTCGAGACATTAGGTCAGTCCTTTAGGAGTCTGTAACAATAAACTAACAATCCATTTGTTCATTTATCTTCAATAAGCAAGTCTATGTCAGTCGAACTACATGGCCTCTACGTGTATATCGTAGGAAAGGATAATCTTTAATCAGCCCTTGAGGCCCCTGTGATAGGTCCTTAGGTTAGGTTCTTGGTCAAAATCTTAGAAAATGCCAAAAACATTGGAAAACTTGAAAATTAAAACATTTGTAAAACATCTCGAAAATCCCAAAAATAGACTCAAAAAATTTCAAAATACCAAAAAATTCAAAAAACCCAAAATCATCCATCTTGTTTCATAATCACTCACAATAAACATCTTCTCATAATAAATGATCATCATCTTCAACCTTTGGTGAAACAATCGAAAACGAGTTTGGCAGGTTGAAGTGGAAACGCAAATGTCAAGGTCTTAGTTCTTGGTTAGTAGGTAAACAAGTTGATCAACTCTTAGTATCAGTAGCCCATCATCCTGTTAGTCTCAAAAATAATCTAATAACATAATGTCCTAGGATTCATCCTTCCTACAATGGACATTATCATTAGACATCATTGAGGTTTAGTCTTGGCTAGAGGTATGAAGAACATTAGCTTGTTTATTTATGTGATCTTTCCTTTTGAATTATCTTATTGCACCCATTCCAATGACCTCTCAAGGATGTCTATCTAAAAATATTTAGAGAGATAGGAATGGGGCATTGATCAATATGTTTTTTCTATTGTGCTTGTTGGATATGCTTGTAATATAACCTTGGTCATGCTTACTTTGTTTGGTTTGTAGGAAGGGTGTTTTAAATGCCTTGTTGACTATTACATTGGGAGGTTTTTCCTTTCTATATTTTGGTCTAAGATTTTTGAAATATTTGAACTGCATCCTAATAAGGTTTCGTATGCTATGTGTGAACAAGGATACTCCTTTTTTTTTTTTCAAGTCAAAGTCTATCGCACTAGGTACAACATCATCCTGGTTCTTTATACCTTGATGCATTGTATCTATGTGTGTTATCAAAAATAAGGAAAGTAAGATCTTTATGTCCCCAATCTCTGACAAGCAATCATCATCATCATCTTGAACTCAAGGTTTGATTTCCCTTTCCTCTATCTTCTCCATATACTAATAATAGTTAACATGTTATCATGAAATTTAGAAATAAAAACATTTATATATGCATCCATCTTGCATCCACAAATCGTCAACATACTACATACCATACATATCATCATAATAAGAAATATCATTCATTATCCATCATAATATAGATTGGTTATTCTAAGCATCTCATAAACTACATATTTGCATAAACATCCATTGCATAATCATATAGGAATTATCATAATAATCACATTTAGCATCATACATACATACATCACATATATAAAAGATACTGAAAATTAAGTTAAACCTATCATTACATTACATCCATCATCCATCATCACATAAATATAGATTTGCATCCATTGCATAAAATATATATCCATATAAATACATGTGCATTCATACCATACATCAATAACATCACAAAATAAAGTATCATAGCATAAACATTACATGCATCCTTCCATATCACATACATCCATAACACATAAAGTAAAATAACCATCACATCAAGAGCATGCCATGTATATATATCAAAAAAACTAAATGTCATGATACATCAGAATCAAATATACAAGAGGCTAATCAAAACTCAACCAATGAAAGTATACACATTATAAATTAGGTTGCACAATAAAAATAATGTGTCTAGTGCACTGCCAATACCCCTAGCTACCCTTGCTCTATTTCTCCCTATGATAGCTGCCTCGACTCTGATGGTATCCTTGATGTCCTTGCACCAGGGGTCCTGGTAGGTGCAACTTGACTAATACGGGAGAAATCTGGCTCCCGTTGCTCCTATGCCATAGCCCCGTAGTATAATAGCTTATAATATGATGCCTCCTGCATGGATTGATTGTACATCTTAGCTGGGATTGTAGCCTGCCCCTGCACCTATTGCATTGCTACCTTCGTCCCTACTCTAAGGCCAATTTGATGCTCACATCTTGCCTCATCTAGCACTCCTACACCACCTCCTATCATTCCTGATCCCTCTCCTGGATCAAGGTATAAATATGTGCCTAGGCTTGCTGTAGTCATCCTATCAATGCCTGTACATATGCCTATAATGCCATTATATGTCTGTCCTATGGATCGAGACCTGGTGGTGGTGGTGGTGGTTCCTACTAGTGTGGTTGTAATGGTGGCCTTTATCCAATGGGTGGCACTAGTGGTGGCACCTTTCTATTGTACCCATCATGCCTTACACCTCCATCCTATCCATCCTATAGCTGGTGGCCTGGCTGTTGGGGGAATTGACCAATTTGGGGTCCTCTGGCTACTACTAGCACTACTAGTAATGTCAACCAAATCAGTGTGTGGGTCTAGGAGTAAGTATCATAGGCTTGTGTAGTGGCTGCATCTGTGGGACCATCAAAATACACCCACGACATCATCACAAGCTTTCTAAAATTGTCGATGGCCTGCTAGGGAGGGATCCTCTTCCCCCACGCTATCTCTCTAGAGCTTCGTGCAAATATGGCTCTTTGTCTATCATTAGGGGCATCTATACCTCTTCGAACTAGTGAGTAACCCTATGCAAGAGGTACTGCTCTATCATATAATGCTCTCACCCCTACATGTATCTAGACTGTCGACAATAGAAGAGTTGGGATCATCATGCCATCTAGGAAAGTGGAGCCATGGTATCCACCAAAATACTGTCATCTCATTGATAACCCGCCTCTAGTGTGGGATGCCTATAATTCATATGTAGTGGAGGGTGGTCATCCCCCAATACCTGCAAACTATAGGATCATTTTGGTATGTTTGGAAATCTACAATTGTGGGTTTCAAAATGGCTATGTGCTCATATTCCCACACATGAAGCAATGTAACACCTACTCTAATGTTGTGGGCCCTGCTGTACACGACCTGGTGCATATCATGATATAAAGATGCTAGGATGACTAGCTCCCAAGCATAAATGGTCATATCCTCCATGTGTGACCAAAAAACCCCCCATCCAACATTGCATCCTCTCACTCTTCTATTAGGAACAAGCACTCCCGAGATTAGTACTTTGACAAACAATGTCAAGTTAGGGGAAATTCCCTCATATCAGTGGAGCTCAATCTAGCCACTGTCGGTCACCTATTGGTCATTGCTAAATAGCTAAAATATGGAATCACCTCAAGCTTGCACACCACATATAATGTACTCACTGTCTATGGGGATCCGTAAGATCTGCCATATGTCCTCAAGGGTAATAGTGGCCTCATCGGTTGGTAAATGGAAAGAGGAGGTCTTGCTCCACCATCTCTCCACCAATGCATTCATCATTGCCAGGTGTGTCCTCACCTCGACCATCTAGGCTATGTGGCCAAATTCGATCGAGCCAAGAAAGAATAGTGCATCATCTATCAAGTGCCTCGCCAGACGCAAAATGCAACACCTGTGCTCCTTCAAGTGGAGCACTAGAAGACCTCTTGCATCGAAAACACCCACGATGTCAAAATTTATCAAACAGGTGCTTTTTTGAAAATTAAAAATCCTCAAAAAGAAAAGACAACATGACTTTTGCAAAGGGTGACGCTTTGTCATTTTACAAATGAGACGCCATAATCAAAGGCGACGCTCCATGAAAAAGGTGAGTAGACATTTTGGGGCGACACCAAACTCTTCTAGGGCCATGCGACACAATCTCACAAAGGCAAGTTGACATCACTTCAATGACCCTAGGACCCTCCAGCATCGCATGAATCTTTACTACAAATGCGGGTTGACATCCTCAAAGGTGACACTAACCGTAACAAATGTGACAACCTAGGGGATTGCTTTTGATTGACCTAAATGGACCCTAATAAATGCATCAAAATCCGATGTCTAGGGAGTACACGAGTAGCCATTCCGTTAGCACCTCAGAGAAAAAAACTAGGATTTCTAAAGGCTAGGAGTGCAAATGATTTGAAAATCACCCTCCTAACCCTATTTATGCAATTATTTTAGGTTTTTTTGTGTATTTTTTTGGGGTTTTTGAACGCATTTAATCCAATTTTACCAAACGGAGCCCGTTTTGACCCAATTTTGTCGTTGTAAGCCTAATTTCACATCTCGTGGGCTATTTCTTGCTCCTAAATTGTTGTTGAATCCTTTTCGCGAGCTCTACCTAATTTTTCAATTTTCACTTGATCTCTCAAGGGGGCAGTGTAGCAACGTAATTTCTTCCGCTGGGACAACAATGAGCCATCTAAAAAATGTAGGAATTTTTTGAATTTTGATCTTGGTAGTGTTATTCTTTGAACCGACGTAGAAGGTACCTCGCTTCAAAGAGAGGCAAAATTTAGACATCAAAAAAGTCTTGATTGATACTATGCATCTTATTTTGATTAACTAACACTTTTTCTTCCTAAACCACCTTGAATTCATCATTTAATTGAATAATCAACATTATTTAGTTAAAATCAACAAATTCATAAATTAATCAAATAATTAAATTTATTGGATTAATTCACCCTTCTTCTAACTAATTCTCATCATATTTAATTAAATCAAATCATTTAATTAAATCCCCTTTTAATCCTCTCATTTGATTAAGTCAATCAAATCAAATGTCACAATCTCCTAATTCACTCCAATTAATTAATTAATCCTAAATTAGCTTTCTAATTATCATTATTAATTCCTCTAGCTTTTAACTCCTCAAGCGTTAAATCAACCGATGGTCAACTAACCAGGTTGCACATGAAAATAATTTCAATTAATTAATTAATTCATCTATTTTTCCTCACCAAGGCATATTCTAAGGAATATTCTTCTCAACAACCTCTCATTCAATTTCCCTCCAAAGGTTTTCAAAAACCTTTCAAATCCACAATAACTTCTCTTACAAATACAATAAATTCTCTTACATCCTCTCAAATCTCATCCATATTCATTCAATTCCTATTGCAACCTTTCAAATCCTTAACCATTCTCATTTATTTCTCTTCCATCCTCCTCCACTCACACATTTCCTAAAATGTGCTCCAACTTCCTCCAATGGGATTGTGACACTTGGCACATTCTCATTGGCTCTCATTTTATCCTAAATTCACCAATTTCATCGATTCTCAAACCCTTGGCTCCTATAAATAGAGGCATCCTTTTCACAATATGGATCCATAACTTCATGTATTATCATTATAGTCATTTGAGTTCATAGTAATCAACATATCCATGTTATTTTGAGTTCATGTTCACCACTTGACATCATTTTCAACACTTGGATCATCTTCAAATCATCAAGCTTAGCAATTGGGATTGGGAAAGGGCTTCTTTCCACATCAAAGGAGCACCAATCCCCCTGTGGGATTGAGGTTTGGTTAACTTAGTTGATCACATGCTTCATTTTTTCTTTATTTCATGTTTTCATGTTTGTTCTTCCAAGAATTTTATAAGGAACATTAGGCTTAAGCTTTCTAACATGTTTGACAATGTTTTTTTGATCTTGTGTTAGTTTCTACAGGTTTTATGTTTATAGGAACCAATAGAAAGTAGTCAATGGGACCCACCAAGCATAACAAAGGATTTTAATAAGCAGGTGCACTTATTACATGACTTAAAAGGGGCTTCCTTCCTAGGTTTATAACATGAATGATATTGAGCGAATATTAAAACCCAAACTTAGGGAAAGAACAAGAATTAAAGAGTTTTATGACTTGCATAAGACTAGGCAAGATTTATAAGGATTCTACAAGTAGCAACCGAGAACACTAGGCTCAAGGGGTTGGTGAGTAAATGAACACAAAGGCATAATATATGACTTAAGAGACTAGGAATGAGTAAATTCTAGTCAACTTTGAATTAGAATTTAGTTAAAAGGAAAAGACACCTAGGGTTTTTGAGAGGGTTTAGAACACACATAAACCCTCGAACATAAGAAGGACTAGAAACCTAAGCCTTATGACACATTCCAAATCAATATAACACCTAGATAAGAAAGACAACCAAATTTAAGCATCTTTTGGGATGCCTATTGTGAGCTATTTGATAGAACATATGGGAAATGTTGTAATTTTTCTCTATAAGAACAAAAGATGACTGAAATACTTAAGTGTATTTATTTAATTTTGAATATAATATTGACCTATCTTGCTCTCTAGTATTGTATTCACCATCTTCTAACTCAAAATAATCAATGATTATTTATAAGTTGTCATATCAGATCATGTGTTTATGTTATGGATGTTGAATTGTTAGCTTTTGTTCAAGGAATGGATTAATATTCCTTTAAGTTATTTATCAAAGATTGTGTGAATGACAATGCAATAGGAATTTATAAGTAGTGTGATGAGTGTTGTTCTTTAAAAATGATGTATAATCACATATCAAATTCAATACCATGGAATACAATATAAAATAGAAAATATCACAATTTCATGGAATACAATATAAAATATCATCAACTACAGTTTGGAATATGATTCATGAATTGAAATATAAAATAAAGTATTATGAAGTGCAATGATTCACAATTTAATGGAATACAATATAAAATATCATCAACTAGAGTTTGGAAAATTATTCATGAAGTGTAGTATAAATACCTAAAAGCTACCAATTCACTTTCATTTCCCAAATGGAGTTAGGGTCCTAAAACTGACGTTCAACTTGAGATAAAGTAAAAGAGTTGTCTTGATTCTAAGTCTATGATTCATTTTCTTTGCCCTACATCTCAAATTCAATATTCATTATGTCATTGTCATTTGTCCCAGTGCTAGTGCCAGTGCCACTAGTACCAGCATTTGGAATTGGAGTGTTGCACAACCCTCTTGTTTTGCATATGGACCTCCAAATTGTGAGTGCCCTTTCAAAAGGAATTTTTTTGAAATTATACACAGTACCTTTCATCCTCAAGAAATTTTCCAAATTCTTGTCTAGTTTTTTTCTTAACTTTGATTTCAAATTTTACAATGAACTAGAAACTCTCCATCCTCCACCAACCCGTTTATCATTGTTTTTCATACATTATTAAGTTTGAAATATTCTAATATTGAACCACACAATATTTCACTTTGACCTAATTTTTTCCAAGCCTTTGTTATTGATCTCGATTCAAAGGACTTCCCCATGCCCATGGAATCAAACTGGTTCATCATACTTCTTGCAAAATTCTTACATTGTTGTCTAAGCTTATCTATATTTATAATTCCTTGTATTGTCTACTCATTGTATTTTACACTTTTTGAAAAGTGTTCGATCAAGATATTTACTTTATCATGACAATAGGTTGGGCTATCTCAGTTTACCTAAAATTGAGGATACACAATACCCATGGCTTCAAGTATTTCTTGTCGAGGGAATCTATCATAAATCTCTATGGAAAGATGCTTTGCAATTTCCTTCAAATTATCACTAACAGATAAATAACAATGTCATTAAAATCTTCCTTTCTAATAGGTACTTCTCTGATAGAGCACCTAACTATTGTACAATGGTACATTGGTATCTCAAATCCACGTATTTAGATACATAAGTTCCTGCTTGCATTAATCTATAAATAATTATCAGGCTTATTCAAATCAATAATTTTCTACCAGATAAAAAATTTGGGCTTTCAGAAATTAGACCTAGATATGGATGATTGAGGGTCATGCATGTATGTCTATGTATTTTGGCATTT
Organism: Sequoia sempervirens; assembly: GCA_007258455.2. NCBI lineage: Eukaryota > Viridiplantae > Streptophyta > Pinopsida > Cupressales > Cupressaceae > Sequoia > Sequoia sempervirens. Next base: position 214,223,681 of record VDFB02000003.1, on the reverse strand, counting down.
TCATAATTATACATAGTTTTGTCTTGGGATTTGTTCACAAGATTTTTCATTTCTTCTAGTATGAGGAGAAGACTAGCTAAAGTCAAGAGTGTCTATATCACTTAACCTATGTAAGAGGTCAGGAGCTTTGTCTACTATGTTGTGATGATCATACATTACTCCAATCAAGGATTGATATTATGAAAGAACTCGTTGCATTGGTCCATGTAGGAGATACATATGGTATTGAATCCTTGAGAAGCTTGTTTCCTATATTATTCCCTTAGCAAAATTTTAAAATTTGAAATGTTTGGGACTTTGTAGAAGTATGCGTAGAGCTCACAGATAGATTTTCAACTTTGATATTATAGGAAACTTCCTTACAATTCTGAATGCTAAATTCATTTTGTGGGCCATGGAGTGAATTCCAAGCATGTATAGTGCATAAGTAGTTTGTAACTTTATGAAAACACCACTCCCATGACCTTGCATCACTACAACTCCATCAACTCCTACACACACCAAATTTTTGGAAATTTTCAAGTAATCCATACCTACAATTTCATTCAAATATTCTTGACTAGTTGAAATAGATTTTGTGATGTTGAATTGTCCTTCATTTTATGAACACAAAGGAGATGAGCTTGGAAGAAATGTTTTACAGTATACACATGCATAAAGACCCAAGAAGTATTATCTACCATAGTAACATCTAAAGATAATGCAATGAAGTTTGACTCTTTTACTTTCTCCTTTAAATCTTGCTTTTCCACTACAACAAGACAGTTTTCCCATTCCCATCCAGCGTTTACTAACCAATGTGAGCTAGGAAAGTGAGGAACACCCAAAAAATAATAAATTAAAATATTTTGTATAGTTTGTCATAAGATGCCCTCTGGATAAAATATGAAAAACAACACTCATATGAATAGTTTTTTACAAATGTGCTCCTTCTATTTCTTTTCCAAATTGAGTCTCAATTGTACCTCAACATGCAACAAGCTTCGACATTCTTTTCTTATGCTCTTCATATTCCATGTCATTCTTAACATGAAGACATCATTCCTTTGATTTCCATCATACGACTGATTGTTCCTTTCCATCTATGATTTGTTTTTCATAAATTTTATTGATATGATTTTCTATAGTATCAATATTTAGTTGCAACTTCTTGTCTCTTTTACATTTCCAACTACAAATCATACACACGCATTTTGTTGCAATTTCATCTTTGTTTTCTTTCTCTACTGGTACAATGAATGGCTACTTTGAAAACCAACCAAGTTGAAATTTCCTTATCATTTCCCATGCGTGCCCCAATTTTGATTTACCTTTTATTTTCTTGCTACCAACATCATCCAAGTCAATTATCTCATTCTAGCTAACTAGGGTATCCCTTGGAACATCTTCTGTGGTATTACCATCCTCATTTGACTCATTTAACTCAATGGAAATCTCACCTTGACCTTCTAGTGGCGGTGAGGTATTGTGAATGACTTCTTCATTAATATTTGGTGGAAAAGTTGATGATGGAGCTCCATCTTCATCTAGTAGATCAAAAGCATTTCCAATTCTAAAGTAAGACTATACGGTAACTCTATATTTTTGGTGTTTTGATGGCCTCCCAATCCCTTCACCACCTTGTGGAGTCTTACCATTGCTTCACTTGTTGCTCAACATATTGATCTCTCACTTCAAATAAAAGCTAGAAAAAAATGTCTTCTTGTTTAAGAAGGAAAGAGAATATAGATCAGATTCCCTACTCAATATCATCTTTAAGATTGAAGCAAGAATGAAAAAGTGATAAAGAAATCTTATAACACTATGCAGAAATGATCACTCACCTTTAAGTTTAGGTTTTCATTGACTTGCTATTTGTTAATGCAGGAATGCCTATGTTGTAAGTTTGTAACTTGCCTATGATCAACTTCAAGGTTCCATGTCCAACTTCTAAATTGAGAGCTTACAATTTTAGAACTAAACAAAATGTGTAAGAATAAATGATAGTTTCAATTGTATTTATATCAATCCATATTTGGAAAATTTTGTGGGATTTTTAAATGGTATATTAAAAATTTTGTGAATCTCGCATGATTATACAATGATATGTTGTAGTTTTCAAGGCGATTATGACCCTACAATTAGCATGGAGATGTCACAACAATTGGTGAAATGTGTCCTCAAATGCAATTATTTTTTAATGTTATTGGTTAAATGGATCCTCATAAGCAACTATTTGTAAATTTTAATTGGTGAAATGGGTCCTCCCAAGCAACTATTTGTAAATTTTAATTAGCGAAATGGGTCTTGATACACAATGTTGTTTTAATAGTATTGGTGAATATGTAGGTGTTTTATTACATGCTTCCGAGATTCTAGGGGAAAATATTTGAAATGTGTAGTTTTTTATGGTTAATTTATTACTTAAATATGCCTTATAAAAAATTGATGGAAAATGGACATAGATTGGAACAATAATTCATAAAATCTGGGCAATTTGGCCACCTTGTTGGGTGCGATTAATTCACCAATTTTGAATTGGCTGATATCTAAAATTTTCCAATTCCTGAAGATTAATCACTAAAGTTATCCTTGATTTTTAGGTGCCAAAGATAAAGTGGGAGATTGGGAAGTTGACCCCACACTAAGCTTAATGAAAAGAAAGCTATATGCAAATGAGAATTTGGATACCATGCCTTCAAACTCAAAAATGTTTGAACACTAGTATCATATACCACTTTTCAATAAAGCTTGAATATCTTCATATAAATCGCTTGTAATTATAAAGAACCCTTGTGTATAAGGATGAAGAACCAAAATTATTTCCATAGTAATGGTTTCTAATATTTTGAAACCCAAGCATGTAGATTAGTAAGGTTGGGCCAATTTTAAAAAAATGTACAAACCAAACCAACATCACAATAGTTTACAATATCTTCCACAACCTCCATCCCAAAAAATAACCATAGAAGAACTATTATATTTTTTAATGAAACACATAGGGACATGATGATTAGAAGAAAAAACTTCAACTATAGGTATAACGGGATAGAAGGATCCTTAATAACCCCAACATCATGACAAAATTCTATAGAAGACTCCTTGAATATCATAGTACAATGAAAAAAATAAAACACCCCTCCCATTGATTCATTTAAACCAAACATAAGATTACAAGCAATAATCTTAGATGTAGAGAGATTTCATAGAAGAGGTTAGGAAATGTCTTGAAACAATCCAACTTGAGTCTAAAGTAGTGACTGCTGAAGGTAAAGGTAAGTAAAAATAGATAATAGAAGCATGTCCTAGGCTGTATTAATGCCCAAATTTGAAGACCTTAGAATTAACAAAAAATACTTAAGTCCCTACCTTGTTATGCCCATAAATTATACCCAATTGGAAAGATTTTTTATTTAACCAAAATGTCTCTTTGTTTTTTTCCTTATACTTATGTTATTTTCCAAAATTGTCAAAATTCAAAATTTGGCCAAGTATAATATCACATCCCCCACTCTTAAAGGAAATAGGAAAATGGACGAGGAGATAAGGCACATGCATGGATGAAGAGGGAGGTTTATCCTCCACACCATAATGGATGAATGACATCCCCCAATCTACATTAACCACCTACAAGAAGGGACAAGAGAAGGGTAGTAGAAACTGTGTAGGAAGACAAATATGGGAAAAAATGTGAGGATAAGTTGAATGTGTAGTGAAAGGGATGCCTAATCTATAGGACATGGCATCCCACATCTGGTTATCCAAGTCATACATAGAAAAAAAATGAGTGGCACGTAGGTCAAGCTAACAAAACATTAGCAATGGAGCATCACACCTCTTATGCCAAGACTATGTATATAATAGTTATCTCCAATCCTAGTTTCTACAATATTATAAAGGAATTATAGAATTTGAAAACCTTGGTTTTTTGTTAAACTTTTATTTAAGGTCCCTAAATTTTTTATCCATAGCTTAGAAACAATATACTCATTCCAATGCGTCTAAACTTAATTTTTAAAATGTTGAAGTAGAAAGATTGGATACATCTCAAAATATATTTGATCCTTCTCAGATTCTTCTCCCATGACCAATGTCAAAATGATGTGAGAGAACAATTGTTTTAGATTTGGACAACATTGTTGCCAATGAAAACTCATCTCATCCTCCAAAGTATGACTTTACCATTTTTGTTTAGCATAATCATGAGAAAAAACTAACTTACTATGTGCAACAAAGTTTTGGTATCAATCTTCTCTTGTTTTACTTGAAGATTTATAGATATGAAATCATCATTTTTACATTATCTAGCAAGGATTATGCAAATACTATTTTAAATGGATTCAACATTGATGGAGGTGTTGATCATTATACTTATGGATATTCTTGCAGTTCAATCCTTGGAAGACGCGTGAAAGACCTTAGAAATCTTGGTAGGGATATGAAGAAATTTTTCATGGTAGATGATTGTCCTAATTGTTATCGACTCGAACCAAAAAATGGGTTTCTTGTGAAGATGTAAGAGAAGCCCTAAAATGTTGCTCAAAGATTGAAAGGTGTACAATAGGGAAACAAGAAAGAGAAAATGTTAGACTAAGGGAACAAGAAAGAATGGCTTCAATTTAAATAAGTGTTGATATGGCTTAACCTCGAGAAAGAGAAAGAGAAAGAGAGACTCTTGAAGTTGGAATTTGTAGAAATCAACCTAAAGAAAAAGTGAAAAAAATATTCTAAACTTAGTGTTGGAAGGTTCCAACCTAAGAAAATAGCCTTTGAAACTTCCAACGATAGTAATGTAATGGATAAATCTAAAGAGAAAAAGGAGTAATATTGAAGGATGTTGGTAAACATGTTCAAAGTAGAGAACAAAAAAGATGAGCTCCTCATGCTGACCTTGATAAGATTCAAGGAAGGAAACCACAAAGAGGTCTTCCTACTATTGGGACTACTAAGGTTCATCCCAAAAAAATAAAGAAACAAACTTCTATCATGGGCCCCAACAAGGTAGAGCTAGAAAGAAAAAATTCTAATAATGGTATTGCTAAGGTTGAATCTTTACAAATATAAAGATGTTCTAGCCTTAGTTTTGGTAAAGGTCAATGTAGAGAGCCACATAAAAAACCTTGTAATGTTGGGGTTCAACATAAAGAACCTAAAAAGATAGACTTATGATATTGTGGTTCAATGTAGACAACTAGAAAATAAAATTATTGGTGTTGGACTTGACAAGGTTCAACCTGGTGAACTAGAAAGGGTAATATCAGAGGTTGGCTTCAATATGATTCCAACTAGTGTAGTAGAAATGAAGACATCTAATGATTTTTTTTGTATTTGATAATAATTTTTAGCATATATAACCAAAAATGGATAATGTAAATGTTTTTGAACAAGAAAACTCCCAAGGTAGCTAGGATATGGATATGGATATGTTAGAAAAATTATATTCAAATACTTCCAAAACTAGCCTTGATGGGTTTAAACCAAGAAAGAAAGAACCCAAAGCCCATAAAGTTGGCCTTGACGGTTGTGACTCTAATAAGTTTCTACTTAATGAGGAAGATAATTACAAAGTTAGAAATGATTTTTTTCAACCCTTTGAGGAAAAACTAGAGTCTTCTAATGCTATACCCAATGTTAGCAATGATAGCATTCAATGTAGTGAGTCAAAAGTATTAGAGACTTCTAGAGATAGTTCTTACATTGTGTGCTCTAAAAACCTAAGAGGATGGAATTACATCGATGGGCTTGACATGCTTAGTAATAATGAACTAGAACAAGGGAATTCAAATGTTATCAGTGATAGCTTGGATAATAGTGACTCAAAAGTAGTAAAAAGTTATAAAATTAGAATTGATAACTTCCAAACTAGTGACCCAAAAGTTGATAGCTTCCAAAATAGTGACTTAAAAGTTGCAAAAAATTCTACAAATAGCCTTATTGGGTGAATTATAATGACCAAAATGAAGAGGAATTCAAATTTGGCCTCAATATGGCTTATCCCAAACAACAAAAAAAAGAGGCATCTCAATGTAGCCCTTATGATGTTCAACGAAGTGAACAAAAACACAAAATCCTAAATCTTATTTTCCCTTCAAAAAGGAAAATAAAATCATTGTATTAGATTTTGAGGTAACCTTAATGAAGAGGAACATCTCCTATTGTACTCTTCCAATCTATGATTTTTTTGTTGATTTTCATCACCTTCCAGTAAGCAATTTTGTCTTGAAAAGATGTGGGATGGATCCGTTTTTGTCCAAATTGGCCAAAAAATATGAACTGGTTGTTTTTAATGAATCACCTAGAGAAACTATTGAAGATGGGTGTTTTATCACCTTCTCAACACAAAAAAACACAAGTGTAATGTCTCTCTTGAAAGATAATTCCCTGCAAATAAGTTGCAGAAAATATCCCAAGGTCTCGTAGATGACTGTGCAAAAATGACTCTGTGTGGATGTGTGATTTGTTGGTAATCAAAAGGGGCCTTTATGGTTCACAAAGCATGGAGGTTTTGGGTCTGTAAAGAAGTTTTAGAATTATGGAAATAATGAATAGTAGCAACAATTTTATGACAACCTGAAACTCATCTTGTTTATCATATTTAACATTACTGTGATGTTGTGATTGGTTGTTTAATTTAGATTTAAAAGAAAGAGAAAAAGATTGAAGGGTTTATAATTTATTCTAATTATAAATATATGAAGAACAACAACAATGGCCAATATTACAATATACAGACTTCCCAAAACTAGATTATGCTTAACCAAGAGTAGTCTACAATATCACAAAACTAGTGCAATCTTCTAAGGGTCTTTGCAGATTTTTAGATAGTAACATTCACCTATTAAGCATGAACACACAATTGAACTTAAGTGCATCACGTAAACAAGCTTAGACTAAATTTACACAAAAAATTATCATCAATAAATTACTAAAAGTATGAGTTGGATGTGCATCAAATACTGCAACCTACAATCACCCTTAAAGTTGTCCACTAACTAAGATGCTGAAAATGAAACAAAATAGTAGGTAGGCTAAACTAGAATGAAATATGGAGGCTGAATCATGCACACATAATAAGAAAACTTGAAGAAACACCAAACTTCAATGTTTTCTTATATATTGTTGTAGAGTGGATTTACACAACAAGTCATCTCTCTCTTGAAAATGAGAGGATGCCCCTATTTATAGCTTTCAAAAAGTAGAATGAATGGCCAGAATTAATTCACAATGAATGACCCAGATTCTTTCTAACCCAGGGTTTTCACATCACCCAATATAAGTATAATATTTTATAATATAAAAATGGCTATTTGTCTTTTCCCTATTTTGTACTCTAGCCAATTTATCTTGTAGCTAATTTTCTAATTTAGCTATTTTGTCATTTAGTTGCAAAACTATAAGTATTTCTCATCTATTATAATATTTCCAGCATCCTACTGCAAAACAACATATTGAACAAACTTCTTTAGAACCGCCAAGAGCTTGTCCTAGTTTGGGAAAATAGATTTGGAGACCTAGAAGGTGACCCTTTTGAATTCCTCTATCATTTAATTATGATTCCTTACGCATGTATCTCCTACCCAAACCATGTATTTTGATTCAAACAAATCCCACACAAAAAAATCCATAAAGTCCAATGACAAAGTGTTGTCGGTTCCTTGTTCTATTTTCTTATGGAATTCTCACTTTGCAAATTCACAATCTAGTTCTTGGGCTGGCATCTTGGATCCTATCAACAATTCTAAGAGGTCATCACTTTCAGCCAAGTGGGTGACAACATGGGCATGAAGAGCATCCAATTCAATAAGAGATTTATCTAGAATCCCCTTTTTGATTTCAAAATTAAATAACCATGCCTCGGGTAGCCAGTTGTCTTCTTTTGGCAGAGCCAATTCTTTTTCCCAAACCTTTGTAGGTAGCTTCAGAATGCTCTTCAATATGGGAAATGTCTTGTCATAAAGGCTAGGGAAATATTTACGTACCTCTACGTCCTTGTCAACCTCTTTTTGAAAAACCAAATAATGGTTATGCATTTTGATAGCATAATGAATTCCCTTATTACCCATGTCTATGACGCTTTTGAACTAGTCTGATGTGGACTTGGTCCAACTCCTCATTCTCTCCATTTTATTAATTTCTTCTTTTGACAATAGGGAAAGTGTTAGGGATTCTACTAGAGCTTCTTCTTGAATTGTGTTCCATTGTTATATGAAGGAAGTCAAATCTACCACCTATGCTTTCAATTCCTCCTTCATAGCCTAATCCTTGTCTAGCTGTTGCAGAATTGTGGTGACACATCCTTGGAAGTCATCAATTTTATAGGCTCAAGAGGTAGGGCCTAAGTTGATGGTTGTTACTTGGAAATCTTTGGCCTGAAGGGTGCTAACATCCTTGTCTATAGCTAGAGTTGCTACTTGTAATATGTAGTAGCTAGAGGAGTCTGTTGTGATGTGAGACCCAACCTTAAATTTTTTCTTCTCTTGTGTCTTCACCTAGGCTTGAGCCAACATGGCCTCTAGGTGAGCTTTTGGTTCAAGGAGCACATGAGATTTTCCCTTCAATTGTTGCTCCAGCCAAGAGGGAATTTTTTCTTTTTGGTCATAGGATGTAGTGTTGAATTCATTATTTGTATCCTCTTGAACATTTGAAAGCTCCTCCTCCTCATGTGCAGGAGAATCTTCAATATTATTTTCTCTTTCACCTTTCCCCTCTTCCATTATTGTTTTTCCTTTATCGAGCTCAATGGACTCTACATTTCTTCTGTCAAAATTTTCTTCCTCTCGAGTGAGCTCATCTTTCTTTTCACCCTCACTTTCCTTCTCTTTATCCTACTCTCCATCTAGAGGAACTTCTTCATTTTGCAGGCCCTTAGCTTTGTTGTCCTTAGGGAGTTCATTAGTTTTCTCTACATTGACTTTTGTCTCAATTTTGTCACTTAAAGTGGTGCTCCTTTGGACTTACTTAATTGTCATCATGTTCTTCATTTTTTTCATCCTTAGTCTCCTAATCTGAGGTCTCCACATCATAATGGGTATCAAACCCAGTCATTTCCCCATCCTTGGGCATTTTTTTCCCTTCTTCATTCAAATCTACTTTGTCTAAATCAATCCTTAATCCCTCTTCAACATGTTGAAAGTAATCCTCTTGGTCTATCTTAGGCTCCTTAGTACTTTCAACTATTTCTTTAAGTTGTTCCTCAATCCTCTTCTCCATTTCTTCACATATATGCATTGTTTCCTCCATTTTGGGTGGATTAGTAGGAGGTGGAGGGATGGACAATGATGTAGTGAGTTGTTCCATAAGTAGTTTGACATGGGGATTCAAAATAACTTCTAAAAATTGGGGTGGCATGTTTTGTAGATAAGAGACTAAAGTATGGAGAAAACTGAGAGATGCCATAGAGGTGGTGGGCATAGAGGGTGGCAAGGTGGAGAGAGCAACAATGGAGGTGAGAGAAAAGAAGATGATAGTGGAGAAGTAGTGGAGGAAGAGGAATCAACCATGACCATGAGATAAGTTAGGGAAGCAAAGGTGAGATGGACAGAGATGGCCACAATGGGTGGGGATGAAATGAGCAATGATGGTGGAGTAGATGGAGATGGTGTAGTGGTGGCAACTGGAAGCATTATAACATACCAACCCTTGATTAAAGTGAAAAATTATAAGATTTCACCTTTTGAGTAAATTAACTAAGTAACAAGCCATTGCAATAAAAAAAATCTTTTCTTTACTAATAATTTTCATTCAAGATGCATAACATATTACAACATAAATTCCTTTTCTCTTCAACAATTCCATAGTTACAAAAATACAAGAAAGCATACACTTACATACATAGCTCAGTGAGCTTTAGAACAAATAACTGTAAGACGGTCTAGGGTACTTCCTTTCAAATCTTGGTTCTTCTATCACTTGCTATGGAGGAGAAGCATCACTCAAGCACTTTTCAACCAACCACAGACTCTTAATGTAGTCTTCTATACATCTATCATTTGATATATGACCCTTCCCTTTGATGAAGAGATTGGTAGAGTGATCGATAATGACAACCAACTAAGCATAGTGTTGTGTCCTACATAACTATAACCTTGTAATCCCACAATATCAAACTAGCATGTAATACTCGACAACAATGAACTGATAATGGAGTCTCAGTGTACATAATTTTCAGTGGAGTGTTCAAGCATTCCCACTACTTTGGCCAAAGTCTTCCATTCAATATCTTACATACTTGGAATAAACTTACTTACAAGTAGTAAAAAAACTCCCTCCCATACTGGATTATCTATCCTAGGAGTAAATACAAGCTTTCCTCATTAAATCAATAACTTATCTAAGTGTATCATATGTACCATTCATGTTCAATCATATACCTAGTATATAATACCTATGATAGAAAATCATCTCCTATTATGGAGTACTTACAAGAACCATATGAAAACAACATATAAGCTTCAATTTCCTTTTCAAGAAACTCTAATTTCTATAATATAGATATTGGAAAAGACATTTCAAACATGCATGCAAGACACATCATTCAAAAGTAAAATAACAAAGAAGAAATCCCCATGCCTGTTATCGCTTATCCGGTCAAATGGAAGCAATACAAGCCTTTTCAATAGCAGCAAGCTTCATAAAAAAATTCTCAAGAATGTCACAAATAAAATCTATCTCTCAAGTTGATAGCTTACTCCTCTGAAAAAAAACTTCCTCACAAACTAAATAAAACTCACTCCCTTTCTCTCTCAATGTAAAACAGAGTACAAAATGAAAAATTTCAAAAGATGTGTAATCTTGTGGAAGAATGCATCCCTTCCAAATGAAATGGCTTAGCTATTTATAGAGTAGTTTGATAACCTCACAACCTACAATTTAGGAATTTTAATGGACAACAAGCTCCATGAAACACAACAAAAAGGTGGAAACTTCTTAAGTTAATACTCAACATAATCACCTATAGGCCGACTTACAACAATGACAACAATTACAAGTCTTATTCATTCTGCATATTACCAATTTGAATTATCTCATAAAATAGACATCTACAATAACTTGGTTTTAGAGGAGGCACCAATTCATTCTCTCTCCTTGTTTGGCATGGTTTCATTACCAAAATAAATAGTCAACTACCATTTCATAACAAACATCCATCTATTTCCTTAAAAGGATGATTCAACTAAAGCATTTAAAACATTTGAAAAGGTCAAGGTTAATCTTATCCAAGGTGTCAATCCAATCCATGCTTAAATATCGACATGAGATAACAACATCAAACACAATACAAATGTATTTATATCATGTGATATTTAGAGTGGTAATCGGTTTCACACAATAATCATAAGCTATTCTATCAGCCTCTTAAAACATATTTTAAAGTGACTATAATCGACCTCCAATATCATAGTCTATATCAACTATAATAAGCCTTTATAAAATAGCTTATAAAACAAGTGATAGTTGATTTCTATTAACATGTATAATATGTTAAATATATATATATATATATATATTATATATATATTTAAATACCATAATGTATTTATATATATATATATATATGTATATATATATATATAACCGTTAATATATATTTACATATATAACATAAACCAATAATGTAAGAATACATTTGATATATATATATATATATATATATATATATATATCAGGAAAGATAGTATATATATAATAAAAACATTATCTTGAATGTATGCTATATATATGTATAAATGTATATGCCTCTATGTACACATATACATAGGTATATCTATATTGATGCATCCACATGAGCATGTCCATTCACCAACATATGCATGTATCGATATACATATACATATGGATACATGTATATACTATATATATGTTCACATCTAATTCACATATAGCCATTTAAAATCACCATTATATTGATAAGTGTTTATGTGTGGTACATCTATACATGTGCATATACATGTCATTAGATCACATTGACATGTATTTACATCCCATCAATTGACATGTATGTGCATATATATACACGTACTTCCACATAAATTCCACTTGTTAATACAATCGTAATAGTACAAGAAAGATCTCAAAAGCTCAATAGATAAACATCACCCCATAATACATGTAGTAGTAAAAAAGACTCTCAAATGCAGGCATATTAGCTAAGGATGACTTACCAACTACCCACAAATTGACTCAACTCAATCATTCTAATGTGTTGTGTGTATATGCTCAAATAGTTTATTTTTATTAGTTACTCGATCAAGATCTTCTCTTGAATGATATTTCCCTTTTGCTTGGAGAAATGGAACATATACCTACATCCACTAACACATTCACACAATAGTTAAATGTTCACAACATATGTAGTATACATAAAACATCTCCAAAGCTAGAATAATAATTAAATAACCATTTATTCACATATATGCAGTAATTCCCCATGAAATAACATCAACTAAGATAACTTCAAATGAGATAACATCAAATGAGATAACTTTCGTATTTATAACAAGGTACGAGCATAATTTATTCATCTCCAAAATTCACTTTACATGCATATTGACCCTATGTAGTGATAGTAAATAGTAACTACACAAGTGGGGTGTAACGTACTCCCCCCTTGTGAACCATCATCCCCGATGAATTTAGGTATTATTAAAACATAAAAACTAACAACATAATGTTCAAACATTCTCAAAATCATTAAGAATTTGAGGAAATTTTTGTTGAATTTCTGCATAGTCCTCCCAAGTGGTTGAGTCTTTTGCATACTAGTCCCATTGGACTTTGCATTGCAAGACCTCTCTATTACACTGTAAGCATAGCTTACATGTTCCTAGCACCTTGATGGGCTCGAGAGTTACTACTCTGGGGTCTTGTACCTATAAAGCATTCCAATTAATTATATGATTATCCCCTAGTATGTACTTTTTAAGGTAGGACATATGGAAGACATTATGCATTTTGGAAAGAGTTGGTAGCAATGTGATTCAATAAGCTATTGGATTCACTTCCTCTAAAATTTCAAAAGGTCCAACGTAACTCGGGGATAACTTAGAATACTTCTTAAATTGAATGGAGCTCTTGTGAGGTTTTTCTCTCAACAATACTTTTTCACCTATGGAAAAATTGCAGGGCACTCTATTAGAATCAGTGTAGCTTTTTTGTCTATCGTTAGCTTCAACTAATCTTTACTTAACAATCTTAACTTGTTCATCCATTTCAGCAAACATCTTTGGCCCAAGACTCACTTGATCCTCAAGTTTATCTTAACTTATAGGAGTTCGAAACTTTCAGCCATACATAGCTTCAAAAGGAGCCATCTTAATCACAAAATGATAAGAGTTATTGTAAAAAAAATTAACTAAGGGTAAGTAATCTTCCCACTTGTATTTCTATTCCATGCAATACATCCTAAGTAGGTTTTTCAATACTTGATTCATCCTTTTAGTTTTTCCATCCATTTTTGGATGATAAGCTGAGCTAAAATTCAACTGAATCCCTAGTGTAGTAAACAAGGTTTTCCAAAACCTAGAAGTGACTTGTGCATCCCTATCTGAGATAATATTCTTAGGAATCCCATGCAACATAAGCACTTCTTGCATAAATTTTCTTGCTATGACAGGTGCTCCATCAGTTAGATTCCTGAGTATAAAATGTGTTACCTTGGTAAGCTTATCTACAACCACAAGAATGGCATTATGCTTATTCCTTAACATAGGAAATCCTTGCACAAAGTGCATACTTATGACTTGCCACTTCCTTTCAGGTATATCATGTGGGTATAACAAGCCTACAAGATGATGATGCTCAACTTTCACCCTCTGACACTCAAGACACCTAGCCACAAAACTATTAGCATCTCCTTTCATTCCCTTCTAGAAATATAATGGTTTTACATCAACCATCATTTTTGTCACTCCAAGATGTCCAGAGTATAGTGTTTCGTGTATTTCCTTCCATACTAGATTTCTCAATTCCTTTACATTAGGAATGTATACTCTACTCTTATATCTAAGAAATCCATTAGGTTCAAATTGAAAACCTTCATACCTAGAATATTGTGGATTATCATCGAGTGCTTGCTTGAATTGCAAGTAATACTCATCCTCCTTTCAATTTTGGAGTACTTTCCCCTTAAAATTGGTTTGAATTATTACCATAGAAGCAATGTGATGTCTTTGACTTATTTCTTCAACAACCCAATTTTCTTTCCCTTTAGTATAATTGATATTAAATCATCAACTATTAAATCTAACCATCTTCTTTGTCTAGCATTCAAATTAGGTTGAGTAAAAAATTACTTTAACCCGTTAAGGTCAGTTTTTATCTCAAAGGGTTTTCCTAACAAATAGGGCCTCCATATTTCTAATTCGTGAACTAGAGCTGCCAATTCTAAATCATGCGGTGCATAATTCATCTCATAAGGTTTCAACTTTCTAGATTCATAAGCAATTACTTGTCCATATTTCATTAATACACCTCCTAACCCTTCTCTACATGCATCTATGATAACCATAAAGTTACCCTCAGGATTTGGTACTTTTAAGATCAGTGTATTGGTTAACTTTTCTTTGAGTAGGTAAAAATCTTCTTAAAACTTCTCATTCCATTCAAATCTCTTTCCTTTCTTTCGAAAAGCACTAATCGAGAAAGTAATTTTAGAGAATTTTGCAACAAACTTCCTATAATATCCTGCTAAACCCATGAAACTTCTTACCTCTGACACATTCTTAGATACAATCCACTGAAGTACTGCTTTGATTTTAGCTGGATCCACAACAATTCCATCTATTGGGATCACATGACCTAAATAATGTACCCTCTTTTGGAAGAAAGTACACTTGGAAAGTTTACCATACAACATCTTAGACATTGTAGGACCATTTCTAAATGCTTGCAATGTTCTTCCTCACTTCTAGAGTAAATCATAATATCATCTAGAGAAACTAATATAATTTTTTTGAGGTAATTCTTAAATACATTATTCATCAAGTTCATGAATGCTACAGGTGCATTTGTTAAACCAAAGGGTAAAATGATGAACTCATAGTGTCCATATCTGGTTTTGAATGCAATTTTAAAGATATCTTCATCCTTAATCCTTAATTGGTGATATCCAGATCTCAAATCTATTTTAGAGAACATGGTGGCTCCCCTCATTTATCACAAAGGTCATCAATGTGTGGAAACATATACTTGTTCCTAGCCGTAGATTTGTTAAGCATACTATAGTCGATGAACAAACACAAGTTACCATCCTTCCTTTTGACAAAGATAACTAGTGCTCCCCAAGGTGATACACTTGGTCTTATCAGTCCTTTCGACAACAATTTGTCCAATTGTGTCTTAAGTTCCATAAGTTTAGTGGTTGTCATCCTATAGGGTACCTTAGAAATAGATTTTGACCCTAGAACTATATCAATAGAGACATAAGAAATTTATTTTTAGAGGTAATCTTGGTAACTCATCTAGAAACACATTTGAAGACTTTCTGAATATTGGATATTTCTCTATATTCATTTTTCTAGTTTCGTCTATTTCACCATCTTCTAGTTTCTGTAAACTCTAGAACTCTACATCATCACTATCCTTCCCAAGTTCTTCAATATTTATGGCAAATATTTTACACTCTTTCTTCTTAGCTCTTATAAGTTTCATTGTCATGGTTTATCGAATCATAACTTCTCTAGGTATCCCTTGAAATTCAACTTGATTTCCAAAATCATCTAGGCATTCTACAGTTTTTCCATGGCAATCTACTTTAACCCTATGTTTCCACAACTAATTCATACCTAGGATTACATCATATGATCCTAGAGGTATGACATAAAGGTTTACTTATGTAGAAAAAATAGGTAGTTATATCCTAGCCTCGAATAGACATTGATCCACCTTTTCTCTTGTTTAGTTTGCATATTCTACATCCCAAGACATTTCCATGTGTCCCACATTCCTAGATAATTTTTTACCTATTCTAGGTGAAATGAAATTCTCAATCGTACTAGTATCAATAAGAACAAAAATAGGTAATCCAAACAAAATACTTGGCATTTCAACTAGAGTTACTTGGTACTTTTCCTGACGATCATCCACTACTACATGTATCTTCTGCTGGAAAATTTCTTGTTGGGTGGGTAATGGATTACCACATGGTCGTGATCTAGAAATTTTATTAGGGAACTCACTAGAAAAGTGATCCCCTCTACATATAAAACATCTTGTAGCTGGACCTCTTTTCCCTATGGTTTCTCCAAAATTGTTTACATTTTCATTAGCCTTATTGGTATTACCCATGCTAGAATCATTCCTTTTATGCTCTCTTCTAGATTCCTTTCTATTATTATGGAATCTCTTTCCCTTTTTCCTTGACACATTTTGCACTGATCCACCTTCTTTGGAGCTATCTTGTCAAGAACTTCCACATCCTTCTTTTGCTTCCTTGTTTCTTGATGAGTGGAGTTAGCCCTAAGATTTTGCTCTTGTTTAATTTCTTTCTCATATACAAGATCCATTGTTGTTGGATTATGTATATCCACTTCTCCTCCAATCTGTCTGTTAAGTCCCATTATAAATTTCCTAATACGGAAGTGCTCATCCTTATGATATATGGGAGCATAGCACTAGAGTAGGGTGAACTTCTCCCAATAGTCGTTGATTGTCATGTTATCTTGTTTCCTAGAAATTTGAGAGTTTTTGGTCATAGTATAGTTGTGGTAACCATATTCAGTGGAAAATCTCCACAAATTCTCCCCATGTCAACTCCCATGAGTTGATATTAAGTTATAACTTCTTGTTCATCCACTAGTTAGAGGCTTCTCCTGCTAATTGATGGACACCCCCATGCCACTTTAGTAACTTCATCATAGTTTTGTATTTCAAAATACTCTTCCATTTTGACAAGCCACACTTCAACCTCATCACCTCCATCACTACCATCAAATTTATGTGGAATAACCTTCTTCATGTCCCTAGAAATTTTGGAAGCCACAATCTTCTTATTACTTTCAACAGATGGCATAGGTGATTTTTCCTTATCATTATTATGGGTTTCATTATGCCCATGGGAAGATTTTTCTCCCTCACTATCATTAATGGGTAATTTCTTTTCTACCCTATCCTTAACTCTTTCTTGTTCAAGGTTAACCAACCTTACCAAGATTTTTTCAATCCTAGCCTCAACTCTAGTGGTTCCTTGTCCAACCTCCCAACTTCCATCGAGATTAGTTCAAGTCCTTACCATCCTTACATGATTGGTTTTTACCTAAATGTTTATCCATGTTATACTAAACTATGTTATCAACTATCTTATGGAAAACATGAAAAATGGCATTCATATGCACACAAATAATTCAATATAAGACTAAGCACACACTTTTTTTGGATAAAAAAATAATTTTATTCATTTCATAAGGATTTCAATATCCTTGATTACATGGAGTGGGTATTTAGATAGTCCAGTGGAGATTATCATTTGGATTCACTATTTGACACATAACTTAAATGAGTATAACCTACAAACTGAGATGGTTGTTGTTCCCTATCTTTTTGTTCACCTCTCATTTTGTTCACATAATTATGAGAACCAATATCAATATGGTGTTCATCAACAATGTAGTCTATCCTTTTCACATAAATTTGTTCATGAGATCATTTCTTGTCTGTCGATGTCTATGGTACATATCCCTCAACCTTGTTACTCAAAGAAATTGCAATTAATTCAACTAGTGGTAGAACTCTAGGATCCCTAAAAATGAATGTTGGACTAACTCTTTCTTTTGAAGGCATATCCCTAGAAACAAGCAATGACTTAGACATTTCTGGTGAGATGGTTTGTAGGTAGTTGTACACAACCTCCATCTTTATTTTCCTCTTCACATTACTGATCTGAGAAAGTGTTTGACTAAAGATTTCAAAGTCACTCAACCAAATGACATGGTCATATTTTATTCCCTCTATGGTTCTAACGATGTCTTCCCTTTCCTTCTTGGCCTTAAGGTAGTGCCCATTTTTTATTACTGACTTTTTGTGTCGTTAATTTGAGACACACTATCCTAGCACAAGAATTCACAACATTAGATAACAATGGATGGAAAGAATGATGAGCTCATAGGTTTCAAAGCTAAACTTGGTAGCTCTGATACCACATGTAACACACCAACCCTTGATTGAAGTAAAAATTTATAATTTTTGACCTTTCAAGTAAATTAACTAAGTAATGAGCCATTGCAATAAAAAAATTTCTTTTCTTTATTAATAATTTTTATTGAAGATGCATAACATAATACAACACGAATTCCTTTTCTTTTCAAAAATTCCATAGAATAAAACAATACAAGAAAGCATACATTTACATACATATCTCAATGAGCTTTAGAACAAATAGCTAGAAGACAGTCCAAGATCCTTCCTTTCAAATATTGGTTCTTTGGTCGCTTGTTGTGGAGGAAAAGTATCACTCAAGCACTTTTCCACCAACCATGGACTCTTAATGCGGCCCCCCAAAAATCTATCATTCGATAGACCTTCAATGAAGATATTGGTAGAGTAATCGATAATGATAACCAACTGACCATAGTGCTATGTCCTACATAACTAGAACCTTGTAATCCCATAATCTCAAATTAGCATCTAATACTCGACCACGATGAACTGACAATGGCATCTTGGCGTACACACTTTTTAGTGGAGTCTTCATACATTCCCACTACTTTGGCCAAATTATTCCATTTAGTATTTTCTACGTAGGGTCATCTATCACATATACTACTTAGGGCTGATTTGACTTAAGGATATCTTAACCTACGCATAGGTATTTCATTCAATGGATAGTCCATCATCCCAGAGATAACCTATCACCATATTAATCTACTTGGAATAAACCTACTTAACTAGTATGTACACAATCTAGGTATTTCTTTCAATGGATAGTCTATTATGTCCCAAAGATAAACTACATACTTGGAATAAACTTACTTATATGTAGTACACGAACTCCCTCCCATACTGGATTATCTATCCTAGGAGTAAACACAAGATTTCCTAGTTAAATCAATAACTTAGCTAAGTGTATCATATGTACCTTTCATGTTCAATCATACCAAGTATATAATACCTATGATAAACACTCATCTCCCAATATGGAGTACTTACAAGCAACATATGAAAGCATCATATAAGCTTCAGTTTCCTTTTCAAGACATTGTAATTTCTCTAATACATACATTGGAAAAGACATTTCAAACATGCATCTAAGACACATCATTTAAAAGTAAAATAACAAAGAAGAAGAAATCCCCATGCCTGTTATCGCTTATCCAGTCAAATGGAAGCAATGTAGCCCTTTCCAACAACAACAAGCTTGATAAAAAAATTCTCAAGACTATCACAAATAAACTCTATCTCTCAAGTTAATAGCTTACTCCTCTCAAAAATAACTTCCTCACAAACTAAATTAAACTCACTCTGTTTCTCTCTCTCAATGTAAAATAGAGTATGGTTGGTAATAACATGCAGAATATATAATTGCAAAAGATGTGTAATCTTGTGGAAGAATGCATCCATTCTAAATGAAATGGCTCAACTATTTATAGAGTAGTTTGATAACCTCACCACCTACAGTTTAGGCATGTTCATGGACAAAAAGCTTGATGAAAAGCAACACATGAAACATAGCAGAAAGGTGGAAACTTCTTAAGTTAATACTCAGCATAATCACCTACAAGTCAACTTGCAACAATGACAACAATTGCAAGACTTATTCAATCTGCATATGGTCAATTCGAATTGTCTCATAAAATAGACATCTACAACAACTTGGTTTCAGAGGTGGCACTAATCCATTCTTGTTCTGTCTTGTTTGGTGTGGTCTTATTGCCAAAATAAATAGTCAACTACCATTTCATAACAAAAAGCATCCATTGATTTGCTTAAGATGATTCATGAATCGACTAAAGCATTTAAAATGTTTGAAAATGTCAAGGTTAATCTTATCCAAGGAATTGACCTAGTCCATGCTTAAATATCAACATGAGATAGCAACATCAAATGCAATACAAATTTATTTATATTGTGGGACATTTAGAGTGATAATCAGCTTCACATAACAATCATAAGCTATTCTATCAGCCTCTTAAAACATAGTCTAAAGTGACTATAATTGACCTCCAATATCATAGTCTTTATCAACTATAATAAGCCTTTATAAATTGGCTTATAAAACAAGTGATAGTCAATTTTTATTAACATGTATAATATGTTAAATATATATTATTATATATATATAATATATTATATACATATATATATTTAAATACCATAATGTATTTATATATATGTATATATATAATTGTTAATATATATATATATATATATACATGCAAGATAGTATATATATAATAAACACATTATATGGAATGTATGCATATATATATATGTATGTATGTATGTATGTATGTATGTATAATGTATATGCCTCTATGTACACATATACGTAGGTATATCTATATCAATGTATTCCTATGAGGGTGTCCATTCGCCAATGTACACATGTATCAAAAAAATATACATATGGATATGTGTATATACTATATATATATATGTTCACATCTGATTGACATATAGTGATTTACAATCACCATCATATTGATAAGTATTTATGTGTGGTACACTATACATGTGCATATACATGTCATTAGATCCCATTGACACGTATGTGCATATATACATATTCTTCCACATACATTCAACTTGTTAATATAATTATAATAGTACAAGAAATATCTCAAAAGCTTAATAGATAAACATCACCCCCTAATGCATGCAGTAGTAAAAAAGACTCTCAAATTTATAGTCATATTAAATAAGGATGATTTACCAACTACCCACAAATTGACTCAACTCAATCATTCTAATGTGGTGTGTGTATATGCTTAGATAGTTTACTTTTATCTATTATCCAATCAAGATCTTCTCCTGAGTGATTCTTCCCCTCTACCTAGAGGAATGAAACATATACCTGCATCCACTA
Source organism: Sequoia sempervirens (assembly GCA_007258455.2). Classification (NCBI taxonomy): domain Eukaryota; kingdom Viridiplantae; phylum Streptophyta; class Pinopsida; order Cupressales; family Cupressaceae; genus Sequoia; species Sequoia sempervirens. The sequence continues at coordinate 214,202,686 of VDFB02000003.1, read as the reverse complement.
ACACATGCAAATGACAATTAATTGTTCACAACATATGCAGTATTTCCCCATGAAATAACATCAACTAACATAACTTCAAATGAGATAACATCAAATGAGATAACATAAAATGAGATAAAATTCATAGTGATAACAAGGTATGAGCATAATTTATTCATCTCTAGAATTCAAATTACATTCATATTTACCCTATATAGTAATAGTAAATAGTAACCAAAAAAGTGGGGTGTAACATTCAAGTGGGGTTGCTTAGCTTCCTCCTCCTAGGGTGGGGACCCTTCATCTTGAATAATGGGCATATTGGTAACAAAGGTTCCCATTCTATTATCCTTCTTAGGCATCCTCTTCCCCTCAACTATCTTTTTGGTATATAACTTTTTCCTGGGCTACCACTTTGATACCTATTTTCTCTTCTTTGATCAGGTGATAGGCGAAGACTTAGGAGCCTTTCCTGAAGAACTTGCACCAAAACCACTATCCATTTTTCTTTCAATGTCATCTTCCAATTCTCCATATGTTAGGTTCATGCCCTGTTGTTGTAATTGGGCCACTTGATCATCTAACCACTTCCTTGTCCTTTTCTCTATTGGACGAGTGACTATGTCCAAATCTATAACCTCTAACTTTGTCTAGTCGATCACCGACAATGGCACATTGGCAAGAGCATTGTATCTCTCATCAAAAAAATTATCGTGTTCAACTATCTAGTCAAGGATTGAGAAAAAATCAATAGATTTCACAAATTTTGTTGTCATTCTCATATAATTTCTTCTTCTGACCTCATGGTCATCATCACAGTTGGCCCAAAAATATTCAATATGGGGTCTATCAGCATACTATCTTCCAACCTACTTCTTTATTTTCCCCAAAGGATCCAAGCCTCCTCTCTGTGTGTGTAATTCTAGGTTATATTCTGCAAGTTCCTCTTTTGAATTTTTTGCACATGGGACAGTAGGGCATAAATATACTCCTTGGCAAAGAAAATGGGATATGGAACCCTAGAACAATGCTTTTCATGCAACAAATAATGGAAAATTTGCAATTGTTGGGTTAACTCCAATAGAATTACCCTATAATTAGGGTACCTTGACAAGCGATACGAGAACCCTGAGAATCCTTCAACCCTTATATAAGTAAAATTAGGGAACTAAATAAACCAATACCCAAAAATTTTAACCAACACCTTCACTCTATGAGCGATTCTTCTATGATAATCATTTGATAAGGTGCAAATGATGTGCATACTGAAAGCATCATTGACCTGCCTATGATATTTCTTGTAATTTTAGTATGGTAGTTGAGGCTAGTAGTCATAAATGAGGTTTTTTCCTTTCTTTGTTCCTAATTCACCAACAAAATCCAATCCTTTGTATGGAAAAGTGACTACCAGAAGATATACAATGTAGGAAGTCACACAGAACTCCCTTGTCTTCTTTACTGCAACAAATTGTTTGTGCAAATTATCATGATTATCTTTACCAAGTGAAACCTAGCTTTACCTTGGAGGATTTCTTCTACAAAGTACAACATCCATTCCTTGAAGATTGATGAAGTGGGGAGCCCCATTACCTTGCTCAAGAGTGTTACAAGGTCATTGATCTCCTCTGTGAAATCATTTCGGTATAGCTTTTGAGGTACTTTGTTGGAACTTCCACTTTTCTCAAGTAGCCATGTCTAGTTTATGGTTCTTTTTTATCTTGTGAGATCTGCTTTCCACAAATTCAGAGCATAATCATTTTTAGTCTCTTCCATTTTGTCAAATAGGGTGATGCTAAATGTTCTTCTGATCAACATAGGGGTCAAATGAGGTAGCACTCTTCCATCCACAGTAACTATTCTTCTAGTTTGTTGATGATAGCATTCTCGATGTGCAAAAGATCAACTCTAGGCTGATTAGAGCTAGAGAGAAACCTACTACTTTTTCAATTCTACTCTTCTTTATCCTCAAAGCCTCTTCAATCTTCAGATTAACCAAGACCCATTTCCTAAATTCGTCTATGCTAATGTGACCTAAGTTTGTATCTATTACCTTATCCCAATTGGAGGTAATCTTTGAGCTACATTTTACCCCATGGAAATTGTACTTCATTTTGGCCTTTTCTTTTTCTCCTCTTGTAGCTTTCGTGCTCTTCTTTCCCTTATCAATTTTCTTAGTTGGTTCCATCAATCTTGCACAAAAAGCATGCAATAAATTCCTCAATAAATAAAGAAAGTGAAATGCTTAATTAAATCATGCTAAAATATCATTAAATGCATCCACATACCTCAAAAAGATCCTTTCATTCATAAAATTTCATCATTTTATGCTCGTTTGTAAATTTTGTAACTTTACAGGTTTGATGGTGTGGGTTACTACCTTGCAGAAATCGTCGAGGTTATGGCTGCTAGAAATAGCTCATGGAGAATGACAACCTGTAAATGGAGTTTTGCAAGGGAACCTCCACATTGAAAAAATTGCAAGTTATTTTGGATGTGAACTAATTAGGTCATGTGGGGGATGCAAATTATAGAATTTGGGATCATTTTTCTTGGTCAAACCTGCTTCTTTGACTATACCAAAAAATTATGGCATGGAAGCCACCATTTAGGAAACAATTTAAGTTATGCCACTAGCAATGACCTTGTGGCTACGATGTTCAGCAAATGTAGTTTCACAAGATGAAACCTGCACTAACATTCACTTGGCCAATTCTAGTTAGGTTAACTTCAACATGCTGATGATAGGATCGAAGATCATATTTGATCACCCCTTTGAAAATTTCATCACTTTTTTGAATTACAAAAATTTAGTGTGTGGATACAACTCCGAGCTTATGGAGATCCACAAGTAGAGCTCCACATAGGGAATCTTGCAAAGGCCTAAGGAATCAATAATCTAAGTTTTTTTAGCTAAATGACTCATTTTGGCACGTGAGAGGATAGGCTTGGATTTGAATTTGAGCTTTGGGTGACAATTAGAGTGATGTGGGAAGGGACAAGTTGGTAGCTGCAAGGTGGAATGCAGTTCAGGTTTTGTCGATAGATAATGGCTTAAGGCGGATGGCATTTCACGGATGGAGTCCTGCATAGAGGAACCCGCATAGCATTTTGACCTAGGGTTTTCACTTTTTGCTTGAGAGATTCAAAGTGATAATGCCAGCTTTGGTGCTTACATCATCAAGGATTAGCTTTAAGCACATGCAAAGAGTTCATGAGTGGAAGCCACCAAGTGAAATTCTATGTATGATTTGTCATTAAACAATGACTTAAGGTGGATGGTCCCCCATTGATGACAACCTACAAGGATGGACCCACAAAGACATTGGACTTGGTAATTTTCAATTTTTTGGTTTAATGCATGTGGACATGGTTAGGGTGGAAGTCGTTGATGGGAAAGCCACATGTAATTCACCGTTGGACAACAACTTGAGCCAGATGGCATTCTGCCAGAGAACATCCACATGGATGTGTCCATGAGGGTTTAAATTTAAAGTGTAACTTATTACTCTTAAACTTCAATAGTGATGATTTTTCTATGGTAACATAAAAAGTAGGAGTCACTCATGCCTAAGCCATTTTAAATGGCACCTTGAAGGCTTCTTCACATGGGTGAAAACCCACGAGCAATTTCACAATTGGTGACTTTAGTTTTTGCTAGCAACTAGGGTTTGGAATGGTGTCACTAACCTTCAATTTAGCCACATTTGATGTAAGCCTATTGTGTTTTTTAACCCACCAAATAGCCTTTAAATACTTTCCTTTAAAACTCTAATCACTCGAAAATCATGGAATAACACAAAAATGAGGAATGAGGTGAGCAATTCCTACTTGCTGCCACACACGAGGGGGAAGATGAATGATCACACTCCAATTGTCAAACTCATTAGCATAGACAAAAACTCACTTTATAATTTCAAATGTACAGAGGTGAAAATGATAGGTCATCCCCCCTATTTATAAACATCGGCGCTATTAATGCGAGCATTAAATGGAGTGTTTTTAAAAAGTGGGTGCGGAGTATGAAGTATTGAAAGATGAGGAGTGAAAGATGCATGTGAGAAGTTCATGCAGAGAAACAAGGTGCAAAAGTAGTGTGTGAGAAGTCCATGCGAAAAGGTGGAGGGAAAGTGAAAAGAGGGGGTCCGTAGTCCAAATGGGGTGTGTGTGTAAAAGGAATAACAAATGGAGACTCTACTGAGGGAACGCTTTTAAGCATTTCAAGGATAAGGCTTCATCTGGAACCTAGAATCTCTAGTTTTGTAGACCAGGAACAAGCATCATCAAGCAATCTCAAGGCTCAGAGGAGAGTGAAATTCTTAATGGAATCAATCCACAAGCATCTCAAAAGTGTGTGTGCATGGTGAGTTAATTCTCCTCCCTTAGAAACTATAGAGACGAGTGACCAATCAACCAAGACAAGCTATGTGAATAATCTAACTCTAAAAGTAACTTGGACATTTCCTCGCTGCTAGTCAGGCATCCATAGCCTTAATGGGGTTGTCACTGCAATTCCCATGAACATTTCCCTACTTCCAGTGGGGCGTCCACAACCTCGATGAGTTGTTCGTACACCAACACAGTTTCCTAATTATCTATTTCCTTCTTTTCTTTTTCTCTTTTCTTTCTTTTATGCTTTTGTTTTAGTACTTTCTTGCTCAACTGAATAAACCGTGAAGCTTATAGAAGGGTTTGGAGATTGCAGTGGTCACTGAAGTAGATTTAGAATTTTTTCACTTGCCAAGGCCTCATGATGATCACCATATAGCCAGTTAGGATCATTTAAGATATGGGTTACATGAGATCTAAGATACATATGAAAGGATTTAGACAAGGGTTTCATTCTAGGCCAAGCAAGAGTTTGGTTGATGAAACTTGACCTAAGGAAGCAAACAAAAAATCCCTAGGTACTCATGAATATTTATCCATGGAGAAAACATGAACATGCAACAAAGTGGGCCTTTTAAGTAGGCCAAGCACAACCACCACATTAAGACTGAACAATTCCCTCAACAAAAATTGGAAAAACTAGTGAAAGCAAAACACAAAGAAAAGCACCTACTCTAACTATGTCTAGGAGTGAGCTAGAATAGCTCAGGCTGCAAGGAAATAATGCTTCAGGTATTTCCCATTGACTGGAAATGGGACATCTTCTCCAGTGAGGGTCTTCAGGCGGAAGGCATTGTCTCATAGGATTTCAAAAATCTGAAAGGGGCCAAGCCAAAGCTTGTTGAATTTATCATGTCCCCCTTTCTTCTCATGGTCCTTATCCCAATATAACACTAGATCAACAATTCTAAATTCCTTGACTTTGTTTTTTTATCAAACCATCATTTAACTATGCCCTAATGTTTGGTGAAATTTTCTGCGACTTCATCTCATTTTTCTTCTAAGTGGAGCAACTTAGCCAGATGGGATTTAAGATGTTCTCCCTCCTCATAGTAGGTGTGAATAAATTATAATGTGGGAATCTTGAGGTGAACCAAGAAAAAAAGTTCTAGCCCATAAATAAGGTGGTATGGGGAATTTCTTAAGGCTACTTTGTGTCAGGTACAATCTACCCATAGAGAAAACTGTTATTGGGTTTGCCAATCCTTTGGGTTCTTATCTAGAATCTTGTAGATGATAGTCAACAAATTTTTGTTAGTGGATTCAACTAACCCGTTACTCTGGGGATAGTAGTTTGATTAAAAATTTACCGTAGTTCCATAAAAAAAATTCCAACCCAAAAATTTGAGAGAAGCGAAGGCCATAGCATTATCACACACTAATGCAAATGGGCATCCAAAATGATTGATAATGTAACTTTCAAGAAAATTAAGCACTAACTATGTTGTACATTATCTATAGGAAATAGCCTCCATCCATCTAGTACAATAATTAGTTATAGTTAGAATGTACCTATGTCCTATAGAGGATGGTGGGTTGACCAAAGCAATGAAGTCTAGTCCCCACTGGGCGAATGACCTTACCTTGGTAACCGACTGTAATTGAACAACATACCTCTCCCAAGTGGTGTCAGTTTGGAAAACATGACATGCCCAAATGTGTTTGTGAGCATCCTTGAATAGTGTCAACCAATAGTATCCAACTCGTAAGATTTGGTGAGCTATTGAAGGACCTGATCCATTCCCTGTTCCAAATTTATCATGAAATTCCCTAAGAATTTTGGCTATCTCAGCTTGTCTAAGGCATCGAAGGTAAATCCCTTCATGATTATTTTTGTACAATATGACACCTTTCAACATATAACTATTATTTTTCAACCACGTGGCTCATTTCTAGATTCCTAGCAAGCATGGTGGGCACTTGTGGTTTAGCAAATAATACACAATGACATCATACCATTCATCTAGATAGACATCCTCCAAGTGATACTACTAGGTAGTGAGCTCTAATTCTGTTTCTACCATTGTGTGTGTAAGAGCCTATCCTCGAACTAGCTTCATTGGTCGCATCTACATATCATACTCTTACAGTAGCATAACCCACTTTTCTCGCCTTTCCCTTGGCTCATTTTGCATCAAAAATATCTTAATAGTGGGGTCTGGGACAATAGAAAATACCTTACTTCTTAGGATGTAGTGCCTGAACCTCTTAACTCTATAGACTAGAGCATATGCCTACATTTCAACATTGGGATAATGCAACTCAACATCCTTCAATGGAGCACTCATGAAGGCAATAGGATGCTCACTTGCTTTGTCATCTTTCTGTGTTAGCACGCTGGCACATGAGTGATCTGAGGCAAATGAATATATATAGAATGGTTTAGAATAATCTGGGCTTACTAAGATAGGAGTGTTTGTGATGGCTCTCTTTATTTCCACAAAAGCTTGTTTGGCTTTTGGCATCCATTCAACCTTCGCATCCTGCTTAAGCATATCATTTAATGGCTTCATTATCTTAGCAAACCTTGTGATAAACTTCCTTATAAAGTTAATCTTCCCAAAGAATTACTTCATTTATTTCTTGCTTTTAGGAGCTTGAATCTTTAAGTTAGCCTAAATGCATTCTAGATCAATTGATATTTCATTCTCTAAAATTACATGTCCTAGTAGTTTTCCCTCAGTTACTCCAAAGATACACTTTTTGGGATTTAATGAAATGCCAAAATATCAGCATTTTTGGAACACCTTGCATAAGTTAGAGACATTATCTCCTCTCTTCTTTGAAAACATAGTGAGATCATCCATGTAGATGATGATGCATTTACCTATCAGATCCTTAAAGGAAATGTCCATGGCATGATAAAATGTAGCTCCCATGTTGATCAAATTGAATGAAATCCTTCTATATGCAAATGTACCTCATTTTGTGGTGAAGGTAGTCTTGTGTCTATTTTAATACTACACCATCACTTGATTGTAGCCTAATTATCCATCAAGGAAGGATATCATATGTGAGCCATTAACAATTTGCAACACTTCATCTAGTGAAGGCACTAGGTAATTATCCTTTTCAAAGGCTCGATTTAATTTCTTGAAATCCATATGCAGCTTGATCTCCCCATTCTTCTTTTAGACTAGGATCAAATTGGCTATCCAAGTGGAATTTCAGACAAGGAAGATGATGTGTGTTGACAACAACTTCTTTACTTCATTAAAAGTAATGGGTTCCAATAGTGCATCAATTGAACGTTGTCGTTGCTTGAATGGCTTCACACTTGGCTTGAGGGGAATGGTGTGGGTAATGATTGAAGTATCATACATCTTGAGGTCCTCATATCTCAAAGCTATCATGTCATGGTAAGTATCTAGAGCATCAATTATTCCTTTCCTTTCTTCCAAAGTATAGACTTTACCAATAAAAAAATTATTTGCATCTTCTGTTGTACCTAAATTATGCACATCACATTGACTATTTATGGATTCCCTCTTGGTCTGTTGGTCTTGATCCCTTATATGGTTGAGTTTGAATATTCTTTCTAATTGAACCATACCATTGGGTGTTGTGTTGTTCTTTAGATTAATGACCACGTCTATATCAATCTCTACTTCCTCAAGTTCTAATTCTTCTATAATTTAAGAAGCAAACACATCCAAGCTTATAATGAATTCTAGGATATGTTTTTCATCCTCAAACACTTGGAAATTAGTCACATTATTTGGCATTAATGGGGTGGGGGTGAGTTCTATTGTAAATTTATTTAGGCCAATTAATAATAAAGGTTGCAAGTTGCTTGTTGCTTGTGCTAATGCATTAGCGGTTTGGTTTTTTTCTTGGGGAATTAACTAGATATTAAATGCATCAAACCCCTCTATTAAGTCCCACACTCTATGCCTATAATTAGCTAACCTACAATTGTGACATGAGTACAATTTTCTGACCTATTTGATGACTAGGTCTAAATCCCCAAATAATTGCAACATTTTAACTCTTTTTCTTAATGCCATAAGTAGCCCATGAACTAATACGTCATGTTCAACTACATTATTGGTACAATAAAATTGCAATCTATGTGCCACAAAGAAAGTCTTACCCAATGGGCTGATTAGCTCGAAACCTGCTCCTACTCCTTCCTTGGATTTGAATCCATCAAAGCACAATGTCCAAAATTTGTAAGGTATCCCTCCTTTGGGGCTGATAGAGCATATATCCTTTTTGAGTAGCACATCTATTCCTTTACCCTCAAGCAATTTGAATCCAAACTAATTTTGGTTTTTCTTTCTTTTCCATAGAAGCTTTTGTTGGAGTGATCTGTCTCCTGGTGTGGTCCACCACTATTTGCATAAGATAACACTCAAACTCAGAATTAGACACATTGTGTGTTCGATACCAACTAGGAAACAAGAGCTCCTTGAAATCCATTCTAGCTCCTTTATTGAGTTGATCTTGTACTCACTTTTGCATGAACTCTTGAAAGCCATTAAAAAAACCTAGGTTATCATCTTTCTAAAAATCTTCATTATCAGATTCAATCAAAGCTCCCATGCTACTAGGAGGGGTATTCAATTTTGAAGAGGTTTGATGCAACACAAGAACTTCTAACTCTTCTTCACGCTCATATGTAACCGAGAGATAGTTCCCCATTCTATTTCAACTCGAACAATACTTCATTTGTCTTGTTTTACATAGTTATCATAAATCTCACCTAGGCTCACATTCAATCTAGATTTGATTGGGTAGGCCCTTCCACGATAGTCAAGCATACCTATTGAGAGCCCAAGTGGATTCTCTTCCTAATATGATACCATAAGTATCAAGGATATCTACTACTTGGATATCAATGACCTGTTGTACCCCTGGGTCTATTACAATCTGCATTTGGATTCTATTTAGATCTCCCACCATATTGACCTTAGTCTTATCTAGCTAGGTTACCTTACGCTTGGATGGGGTATGGGTTATCCCCAATGCCTGGCATACTACAAAGGGCATGAAATTAGTGGAGGCCCCAAAATATAGTAGGAAGTTATGTATATTTTTTCCAAACACATGAATGGTTATCAAGAAAGGAGGGGATTCTAGCCTTCCTTGTAAAAAATCTACAGAAGCATTGTCTTGAGCTACTTGAGCCTTATTCTTTTCATTGCCTCTATCCTTTGTTTGTATCTAATTTTGTTCCCTCGTTGGTTGCTTATCCAGTCATTGATCCTTATTAGGTTGGTAATCAAGTTTTTCCCCTATGATTTCTCTGATCACTGGCTCATTGCTAGAGGTATCTAATGAGACCCTCTTTGTTGCTGCATCTAGGGATGGTTTTGATGGTGCAATCCCATTCAACAACATGAAGAAGGAATTCCTAATAGTGGGTATTCTTAGTAGTTCAAAAGATGATAGGCTCACTTTCACCTTCTTTAACTCTTCTGCCACATACTCTCCCATTTGTTCAACATCCACCTCAGATGGATTTCTTTTGGCAATATCAGTATATTATTCTTTGGTAGGACCAGGCTACCTATTCCTATTTAAATATTAGGTAGGTCCCCTAGGGTAAGGTGACTTATTGCTAGCATTTGGATTTGGTGGTGTATTGAAATTTGTTGGTGGTATAGAGGTCATGAATGGACCACTAGCTTGTCTATTTTTCAAGTTATAAGGGGTTGGGTGTTGGTGGAACATGTGATCCTCTTCCTCTCATTGTTCTCCTTGTATTTAGGACCATAATGTATTGAATCAAACATTTGAGATAAAGTTCCTTTGTTACATACCTCATTTGCTTCGCCTCCCTTTTTTGTAGCCTCCTTTTTGGGTTCATTCTTATCACCTTGAGGGAAGGGTACTTGGTTGAAAACCAAGACTAAATCATATGGTTTTGAGGGTACTATTTCTCTATAGCTTAAACTGTTAATAGTGTTTTGCACCTCCACTTGAAAGATAGTAGCAGTAGTTTGAAACTATGGACATTCGAGCTGAAAATGCCTATTGGTCTGATGGATCCTACACCATCTGGATAATGCCACCTCAACCAAGTATACTCTAGTCATTGACTTATCTGCACTACTAGGTGGGTCAAGCAGTGTAGGCACTCCTCCATTGTTGGGCCTAGTATTGCATGTTCATTTTTTCCTTTGGGGCTTCCTTCTTTCAAATCTTTACCTAAAATTCTGACCTCATTCATAATTTTATCCCAAAGGTAGGCATGAGTCACAATTATCTCTATGGTAGTTAGCTTGAATGATTCTTTGAGATGATTGCAGTTGATTGTTCTAGTTTCTTAAGTAACTTCAGTAGTCAGCTTCTTTACATGTTCAACTAATTCATCAATTTGTTCCTTGTCTAAATTGCTCTACATTGGTACAAAATTTTGGAGAAAAATAGGAAGAGCTACAAATGGGTTCTAGTGAGCCGTTGAAGCTTCAAAATTTTGTAGGTATGAAGGTATGTTGTGCTGTTGTAGAAAGGTCTGCTAATTTGAAGTTTGTAGATAATTGGGTATGGGTGGAGCCTAATTCAATGGAGGCCTGTATGTGGCACAATAGGTAGTTGGGGAACCTAATTCATCACTGGAATTTGATTGGGTAAGGCATGGCTGAGCCCATGTACTTGTCCTAGATTAGCAGTAGGTCCCAGAAAAGGTAGCGGGCCAGCCAAATGTTGTCCCAAATTTGTGCTTTCCTTCACTGCTTCTACATAAGCATCCATCAAATGTGTCGGAGGCTGATGCATTCGCTTGAGTAAGGTTGATGTGAGATTGTCTAAGGTAGCATAGTATATTGCTCTTGCTGAAGCATCATCAACCACACAGGGTTGCTATAATCTCATATATGCTTGATGAAATATATTGTTGAAGGAGCTGGTTTACTCATTAACTTCCCTCTTGATAGACATGAACTACTGGTATACGTCTGTGGGGCTGACTAGATTTTTGAATTTCTATAAGAATGTATCCTTCATGAGGTTCCTTGAAGTGATTGATCCCATAGGTAGATGTGTGTACCAATAAAATGCCTCCTCTCCTAATGAATAAGGGAAGAGTCTATAAGCAACATCTTCAAGTTCAATTTTTCTATCTTTGAGGGAAATTTGGAAGATCTTAATTTGTTCTTCAATTGTTCTTTGAGGATCATTTGTGTATAACTTTGAGTAGAAATTTTTAGGATTTTTCAGCATGTCATGGTAGTCATTGAAGGATAATGGTGAGGGGTTGTTTCCCAACCAAGCCATTTGTGGAGGTGGGGGTGGTAATGGTTGAGCTAAAACAACTTGTGGTTGAGATATGATGGCTACAATATTTTGGATGTGGCTGGTAAATAGAGAAAAAGATAGTTGGAGTGAAGAAGTTTGAGATGGTGGGGATGGATTAGATAGAGGTCGAATAAGTGGTGCTAATGCTAAAGCTTCCCCTTTCTTGTCTCTCCTAGCCTAGTAGGGGTCTTTAATTCTTGAAATTATCCTTTATCTAGTGTGGATCTGGTTACATTCTATAATCTTTGTGGAGAGAATGGTCCTATTCAATCTAGCTTCATCTAATGGTCGCCCTCCTTCTAGTGCTAGTTCTGTTGATGGGCATTTTGCACCTTCTCAGCATAGAAAAACACAAGTGTAATGTCTCTCTTCAAAGATAATTCCTTGTAAATAAGTTGCAAAAAATATCCCAAGGTCTCTCGAATGTCAGGTCACGACTGTGCAAAAATGACTCAATGTGGATGTGTGATTTGTTGGTAATCACAAGGGGCATTTATGGTTCAAAAAGTATGGAAGTTTGGGTCTATAATGTAGTTTCATAATTCTAGAAATAATGAACGGTAGCAACAATTTTATGACGAAAACCTAAAACTCATCTTGTTCATCATATTTAATGACTCTAGGAAAATTCATCACCAACAATTCATTGATGGAAAATTCATCGCTAGCAATTCATCATGAGAAAATTCACTGCCATGAAAAAATCATCGTGGGAAAATTCACCATCATGAAAAATTCACCACCAAGCAAAATTCACTACCAACAATTCATCAAGGCAGAAAATGAATAGCCATTAATGTTTTTTAATATATATTTAAAAAACTTTCATTATTTTTTTTGCAAAAGAATAATTTGATTTATGATAATAAAATAAATAAATAATGGCATTAACTTTAGAGAATAATTTGATCTATAATCAATTATACATATGAGAACTATATAATTTAATAATTGGTATTGTTAGCTATACCCCACAAGTAATCACAAATATTGTTGGTTTCATCATACTTAGCCACTACATTTTTTATCTGTTCAACAAAATATCTATTTTTTTCTTTTTTTGCTGCTCTTGACCACTTAAATATTTTTCAATTCAAACCTCATTTATGCTTTGTTCTCTTTTAATTTTGTCAATGAATTTCCAAATATTGGGATGATGTGCTGAAATTTGTTGTTTGAATCCTCTATGCCAACCTTCAATTGAATTAATAGTTTTGGGAGAATCTTTTGAAACTCGGGCTCATAATAATTCCATATTTCAATTGGGAATTTTGGTGGCCATTTTCATTGACGTCTATCAGGATGTCCAATCCATGTATCCTCAAAATAATCAACTACACCTTGAGCTTGAGGAGGTATAATATTTCTCTCACATAGTGTGTTAAATGCATTAACTACATCACACACAAGTACAAATTCTAAGGCAGACAACAAGTGCATACTCAGAGCAAATTCAACATCATTTTCATAATGATTCTTTAATCTGTGAGCTTGTATTTTGCAAAAAATGCATTGGAAAAAATGAAAAAAGCACCCACGTAATGTTGTCGTTGGAAACACTATTTTTGTTGTGCTTATCATAGCTTTTTCAAAATCTATTTTTATTGATCTTGGTGATGCTAATGGTACCAACTCTTTTATTTTTTGAAGTAATCGTATATACATATGTTCAGTCTTATCAGGAAATAATGCATATACTAAAGGTAGACACATTTTTTTGTAGCCCAAGTATAGTATATAATTGGTAAAATAGTTGTAGAATAGTTTTAAAAGTTCCATCAACATACCAGTGTTCTCATTGTGCCAATACTTGGAGATTTCTTTCGATATAAAATATTAAAATCCTATTGCTATCAGGTCTAGAATCAAATAGCAAAAATAGCTCTCCATGATGTGTTTTTGTATATTCTTCAAGAAAACTATGTTTTCTCGATGCAATGGGATAGCAGGCCCATCATATTAGCTCTTATATTTCTTATTGTTCTCTTCACGGTATCCATAATTGGAATTTTAGTAGCTACTACTTGGCTGCATTCAACAACAACACTTCCTATTCCAAATTGTAGTCTATCATGAGTATTTTAGCACTATCACTAATATCATTCAAAATTTTAGTGGCTTCAATTTTCTCGATATCTACAATATGGTTATGTTCATTAAACTATTTAATGATCACATCACCTTCAGTAGTCACGTGAGCATGACACTTGGTTTTTTGATAATCTTCACTTCTAGTGAACTTTGTTTTCAGTTTGATTTTCTTTATGATAGAAATAACCATCAAGAAACAATTTTTTCCTACCTTTTTCAGTTTGATAAAATTTAAGTGGCATTTTTATTTTTAAAACCTTACACATATCGTTATTATGAAACAATAAAACAATGATGAAAATGAAAGCTTATATACCATGTGTGCAGTAGAAGCACACTTTGGAGGATAGTCGACTGGCATAGAAATAAAAAAATTAAAATAATGCAAATGAAAATACAAATTACTATGAACCAAATCTAACACAAAAATAACATAGGTGAATTTTTTTTTTTTTTTAAATTCAAAGTTTACAAAATATATATTAAAAAAATTAATGCGGTTTAAAATAATGCAAATGAAAATAAAAATTACTATTAACCAATTCTAACACAAAAATAACACAGTGAATTTTTTTTTTTTTTTTTAAATCAAAGTTTACAAAATATATATTAAAAAACATTAATGTCGTTAATTTTCCACTTCAATGAATTGCTCGCGGTGAATTTTGCTTGACAATGAATTTGTCATAGTGGTGAATTTTCCCACAATGAATTTTTCATGGCAGTGAATTTTCCCACGATGAATTGTTGGTAGTGAATTTTCCATTCATAAATTGTTGGCAATGAATTTGTGGTATGCCATATTTGACATTATTGTGATGCTATGATTGTGTGTTTAATTCATATTTAAAAGAAAGAGCATAAGGTTGAAGGGTTCAAAAGTTATTCTAATTCTAAATCTATGAACAACAACAATGGCCAATATTACAATAGACATGCTTCCCAAAACTAGTTTTTTCTTAACCAAAAACAATCTATAGTATCATAAAACTAGTGTAATATTCTAAGGTTCTTTGTAGATTTTCAAACTGTAACATTCACCAATTAAGCATGAACATGTGCAATTGAAATTAAGTGTAGCAAGCAAAAAAGCTTAGACTAACTTTACACAACAATTTATCATCAATAAATTACTAAAAGTATGAGCTAGAAGTGCATCAAATACTGCAACCTACAATCACCGTTAATGTTTTTCACTAACTAACATGTTGAAAATGAAACATAAACAATAGATAATTTGAACTAGAATGAAATATCCAGAGGCTAAATCATGCACACACAATGAGAAAACTCAAAGAAACACCAAACTTTGATGTTTTCTTATATATTGCTGCAAAGTGTCTTTACAGAACAACTCATATCTCTCTTGAAAATGAGAGGATGCCCCTATTTATAGCTTTCAAAAAGTAGAATTAATGGCTAGGATTAATTCACAATGAATGGCCCAAATTCATTCTAACCTAGGGTTTTCACATCACCGAATATAAACTTACAATATTTTACAATATAAAATTGGCTATTTTGTCTTTTCCCTATTTTTTTCCTCTAGCCAATTTATCCTATGGCCAATTTTTTCTTTTAGCTACTTTTTCCTTTAGTTGGAAACTATAAGTATTTCTCATCTATTGTAATATTTTTGACATCCTGTTGCAAAACAACATATTGAAAAAACTTCTTTAGAACCACCAAGAACTTGTCCTAGTTTGGGAAATCAAAATTTGGAGATCTGGAAGGTGATCCTTTTGAATGCCTCTTCCATTTCATCATGATGCCTTACACATGTATCTTTGCTTGAATCATTTTTTCCAATTTAGAGAAATCCCACACAACAAAATCGATAAATTCCACTAACAAAGTGTCATTTGTTCCTTGTTCTATTTTGTTATGGAATTCTCACTTTGTAGATTCATGATCTAGCTCTTGGGTTGGCATATTGGCTCCTGTCAAAAATTCTAATAGGTCATCACTTTCAACCAAGTGGGTGACAAAATGGGCATGAATAGCATCCAATTCAATCAAATATTTCTCTAGAATCCCTTTTTGAGTTCAAAATTAAATAACCATGCCTCAGGTAGCTAGTGGTCTTCTTTTGGTAGAGCCAATTCTTTTCCCCAAATCTTCACAAGTAGCTTCAGAATGCTCTTCAATCTGGGGTATGTCTTATCATAAAGGCCAGAGAAATATTTACACACCTTTGCCTCCTTATCAACCTATTTTTGTAAAACCAAATAATGTGTATGAATTTTGATAGCATAGTGAATTCCCTTATTTCCCATGTCTATGACCTTTTGAACTAGTCCAATGTGGACTTGGTCCAATTCCTCATTCTCTCCATTTTATTAATTTCTTCTTTCGACAATAAGGCAAGTGTTGCGGATTCTATTGGAGCTTCTTCTCTGATTGTGGTCCACTACTGTAGAATTGTGGCTCAATAGATCCTTGGAATTTGTCAATTTTTTGGACTTGAGAGCCAAGACCTAAGTTGATGGTTGTTACTTGGTAATCTTTGGCCTGAAGGGTGTCAACATCCTTGTTTGCAGTTGGAGTTGCTACTTGCAATATGCAGGAGCCCTTGAGGCATCTATTGTGATGTGAGACCTGACCTTCAGTTTTTCTTCTCTCGCGTCTACACCTGGGCTTGAGCTGGTGTGGCCTTTAGGTGGGCTTTTGGATCAAGGAGCGTAGGATATTTTCCCTTCAATTGTTGCTCCAGCCAAGAGGGGATTTTTGTTTGTTGGTCATGGGATATAGTATTGAATTCATTATTTTTAGCCTCATGACCTTTTGAAAGCTCCTCCTCCTCATGCCCAGGAGCATCTTTGATATTCTTTTCTCTTTCATCATTCCCCTCTTCCATTATTAATTTTCCTTTATTAGGCTCAATGGAATCTACATTTCTTCTTTCAACATTTTTTTCCTCTCGTTCGAGCTTATCTTTCTTTTCACCCTCACTTTCCTTCTCTTTATCCTACTCTCCTTCTAGAGGGAATTGTCCATTTTGTAGGACCTTATCTTGGTCTTCCTTAGGGAGTTCATCACTTTTCTCCACATTGAATTTTGTCTCAATTATTTCTCCCTTGGAGTGGTTATCCTTTGGACTTGCTTCTTTGTCATCATGTTCTTCATTTTTTTCATCCTTAGGCTCATGATATGATGACTCCACATCATAATAGGTATCAAACCTAGTCATTTACACATCCTTGGGTGCTTGTTTCCCTTCTTCATTTGAAGCTACTTCATCTAAATCAATCCTTATGCCCTCTTCAACATGTCCAAAGTAATCCTCGCTGGTTGAATCATCAGGATCCTTAGTAATTTTAGCTATTTCTTTAAGTTGTTCCTCACTCATGTTCTCCATTTCTTCACATATCTAAATTTTTTCCTCCATTTTAGGTGGCTCAGGAGGAGGTGGAGGGCTAGGCAATGATGCAATGAGCTAAGCCATAAGTAGTTTGACTTGGGCATTCAAAATAACTTCTAAAAATTGAGGTGGCATGTTTTGTAGATAAGAGATGAAAGTCTCAGGTAAGGAAATAGGTGCCATATAGGTGGTGGGAATAGAGGGTGGCAAGGTGGAGAGAGCTGACAATAGAGGCAAGAGCAAAGAAGATAATAGAGAAGTGGTGGAGGAAGAGGAATCACCCACAACCACGGGAGTGGTCAAGGAAGTAGAGGTGAGATGGAGAGATATGTCCACAGTGGGTGGGGATGAAACATGAAATGATGGTGGAGTAGATGAAGATCATATAATGGTGGTAGTTGGAAGCATGAAATTGATGCATGGAGGTGATTGTGGTTGCTCAACTTCCTCCTCCTGGAGCAGGGACCCTTCTTCTTGAACAAGCATATTGGGAATGAAGGTTCCCGTTCTCTTAGCCTTCTTAGGTGGCCTTCGCCCCTCAACTTTTTTTCTATTATATACCTTTTTCTTGGGCTACTACTCTGATACCTATTTTCTCTTTTTTGATTATGTGATAGGCAGAGACTTAGGATCCTCTCCTAAAGAACCTGCACCAGCACCGCTATCTATTTTGGTTTCAATGTTACCTTCTAATTCTCCATATTTTAACTCCATGATAGCTATTGTTACATAATTGGTACACTTGATCATCCAATCAATTTCTTTCCATTTTCTCTATTTGATGGGTGATTATGTCCAAATATGTAACCTTCAGCTCTATTTAGTCGATCACTGAAAATGGCACATTAGCAAGAGCATTGTATCTCTCATCAAGAACATCATCGTCTTCAACTATTTGGTCAAGGACCGAGAACAAATCAATAAACTTCACAAATTTTTATGTCATTCTCATATAATGTCTTCTTCTAACCTCATGGTTGTCATCACAGTTGGCCCATAAATCTCCAATATGGGGCCTATGAGCATAATGTCTTCCAACCCGCTTCTTTAGTTTCCCTAGAGGATCCAAGCCTTCTCTCTCTGTGTGTATTTCTAGGTTGTATTCCACAAGTTCCTTTTCTGATTTTTTTGCACATGGGGCAGCAAGGCACAAATATACTCCTTTGAAAAATAAAATGGGGTATGGAACCCCAACATGATTCTTTTCATGTAGCAAAGAATGGATAGTTTACAATTGTCGTGTTAACTCCAACAAAATTAAACTATCATTAGGGTACCTCGGTAAGCGATATAGGAACCCTAATATTCCTTTAACCCTTATATAAATAAACTTGGGGAACTAAATAACCAATACCCAAAATTTTTAACCAATGCCTTCGCACTATGAGACATTCTTCTATGATAATCATTTGATAAGGTGTGAACAATGTGCATTATAAAAGCATCGTTGACCCGCTTATAATCTTTCTTGTAATTTCTATATTATAGCTGAGGGTGGCAGTCGTAAATGGGGTTTTTCCCCTTCTTTTTTCCTAATTCACCAACACAATCCAATCCTTTGTATGGAAAAGTGACTTCTAGAAGATATACGATACAGGAAGTCATATAGAACTCACTTGTCTTCTTTACTGCAACAAATTGTTTGTGCAAATTATCGCTAATTATCTTTGCCTAGTGAAACCTAGATTCACCTCAGAGGATTTCTTCTACAAAGTACAACATCCATTCCTCAAATTTTTTTGAAGTGGGGGTCCCCATGACCTTGCTCATGATTGTTACAAGGTCATTGACCTTCTCTGTGAAATCACTTTGGTATAGCTTTTGAGGTACTTTGTTGGCACTTCCCCTTTTATCAAGTAGCCATGTCTAGTTTATGGTTCTTTTGCAGCCTATTGGATGTGCTTTCCACACATTCAAAGCATGCTCTTTTTCAATCTCTTCCATTTTTTCAAATAGGGGGATGCCAAATGTTCTTTTGATCGATATAGGGATCAAATCAACTAGCATTCTTCTATCCACAATAACTATTGTTCTAGTTGGTTGATGATAGCATTTTGAACATGCGAAGATCAACTCTAGGATAATTAGAGCTGGAGGGAAACCTGCCACTTTTTCAATCTTTCTCTTCTTTATCTCCAAAGCCACTTTAGTCTTGGAATTAACCAAGACTTGTTGCCTGAATTCATCTATGTAGACATGACCTGAATTTGTATTTGTTACCTTGTCCTAAGTGGAGGTAATATTTGAGCTACATTCTACCTCATGGAACTCATACTTCATTTTGTCCTTTTCCTTTTCTCCTCTCATATCTTTCGTGGTCTTCTTACCCTTATCAATTTTCTCAGTTGATTCCATAAATCCTACACAAAAAGCGTGTAATAAATGCCTTGATAAATAAAAAAAGTGAAATACTCAATTAAATCATGCTAAAATGTCATTAAATGCATCAACATACCTTGAAAATATCCTTTCATTCATCAAATTTCATAATTTTATTCTTGTTTGTAAAGTTTGTAGCTTTTTTGGGCTAATGGTGTAGATTTTTGCCTTGTGGAAATCATTGGGGCTATGGCCGTTAGAAGCGGCTCAGGGAGCATGTCAATCTGCAATTGGATTTCTATAGGGGAACCTGTACATTGAGAAAACTCTAAGTTATTTTGGATGTGAAATCATTAGGTCATGTGGGGGATGTGAATTGGAGAATTTGGGATCATTTTTCTTCGTCAAAATTGCTTCTTTGACTCTTACGAAAAATTATGGTGCGAAATCTACCATTCAAGAAACCATTTAAGTTTTGCCACTAACAATGGCCTTGAGGCTATGACATTCAACAAATGAAGTTCTGCATGACAAAACCTGCAATGAATTTCACTTGGCCAATTCTAGTTAACTTTAACATGTTGAGAATAGGATGAAAGATTATATTTGGTCACCCCTTTAAAAATTTCATCACTTTCATGAATTGTGGAAATTCAACATGCGGGTGCCATCCATGTGGATTCCATTAGGTCTTCTATATTTAGGATATGGTCCCAAGCTTGCAATGATCTACAACAAAACTCTACATGGGGAACCCCACAAAGGCGTAACACATCAATACTCTAAGTTTGTTTAGTTGAATGACTCATTTTGGCACATGGGATGACAAGGTTGAATTTGACTTTGAGCTTTGAGTCACAATCAAAGTGATGCGAGAAGGAACAAGGAAGAAGCCACAAGGTGGAATGAAGTTCAGGTTTTTTCATTAGATAACTGCTTAAGGTGGATGATGTTCGACGGACAGAGTCCTACATAGAGGAACCTGCATAGCACTTTGACTTAGGGTTTTAACTTTACACTTGAGAGAGTCAAAGTGACAATTCCAACTTTGGTCCTTTCACCATCAAGGATTAGCTTTAAGAAGATGTGGAGATTTCATGAGCAGAAGCTATTAAGAAAAATTGCATGCATGATTTTTCGTTGAACAATGACTTAGGGTGGACGGTCCCCTGCCGATGATGACCTACAAGGATGGACCCCCAAAGACTTTGGACTTGGTATTTTTCAATATTTTGGTTTAATGCATGTGGACATGATTAGGGTGGAAGCCATTGATGGGAAAGCCACATGTAATTTTCCATTGGAAAATGGCTTGATCCAGATGACATTCCACCAATGGACATCTGCAAGGATGTGTCTATGAGGGTTTAGATTTAAAGTGTTTATTACTCTTAAACTTTAACAGTGATTATTTGGCTGCAATAACAGAAAAAGTGGAAGCCTCTAATTCCTAAGTTGTTTTGAATGGCACCTCAAATGCTTCTTCATGCATGTGAAGACCTATGAGCAAATTCATAGTTGGCAAGTTTAGGTTCCACTAGCAACTAGGTTTTGGAATGGTGTCACTAACTTTCAATTTAGCCACATTTGGTGTAACCCTATTGTGCATTTTAACCCACCAAGTAGCCTTTAAATACTTTCCTTTAAAGCTCTAATCACTCAACAATCATGGAATAACACAAAAATGAGGAACGAGGTGAGAAATTCCTACCTACTGCCACACACGGGGGGGGATGAATGATCACGCTTCAATCACCAAACTCCTTAGCACTAGTACCAACTTGCTCACTTTCAAATTTCAATGCTTGGAGGTTAAAATGATAAGTCATGTCCCCCCTATTTATAAACATTGACACCATTAATGCAAGCATTAAATGCAGGGGTTTTGAAAAGTAGGTGTGGGGTATAGAGTGTCAAAAACACAAGGAGCGAAAGACTCGTACGAGAAGTCTGTGAAGAGAAATGAGGTGTGAAAGAAATGTGCAATAATTCCATGTGAAAAGGAAACTAATGGGTGTTGTAAGGAATGACGTCGAGGAGATGACATCATGCGCACAGTGACCTGTGAGTAGAAACCCATAACTAGAAACTCTTAGATGACCAAAGGATGAGCGACTTCTGCATGACAGAAACTTGCAAAGATTTTCTCAGAAATGCTTGAGATCTCCTGAAACTTTGGAAAATGCTCATTCATTCTAGGATTTTTAAATTTCAAATCATGTACTCAACCTAGATCCAAAACATGGGCACAAAAAATGAGGTGAATGTGAATGACCCAGTGAAGGAAAAACAAAAAGAGGGGGTCCTTAGTCCAAATGGGGCATGTGTGCAGAAGGCACAACTACTAAATGCATTCTTGATAGATTAGATACTAAACATCATATTACTTGGAATTTTTATGGATATTCATGCAAATCCATCAATGGTAATTATGTAGTGAAGGAACTTAGTGTTCTTGGGAAATATTTGAGGAATGTACTTATCATTTTGGATAACCCATTGTGCTATAGTATGTAGCCTTGAAACATAGTTGCTATAAAATACTTTAAGGATAGATTGGATGATAGAGGATTGTACAAAATTTTACCCTTTTGTGATTCATTAGATAATTACAATGATGTAAGAATTTTCATAATGAGGAAAACTTGGAAGAGGGAGGTGTTTGAAGATTTCCCAAGGGGGACATAAGCGAGTGATGGTTTCTAGGGTTTCTTTGTGTAGTGGCAGTGGGGGAGGCATGACCCTCCCCCATGTAGGGTTGGCTTCTTGTAGGTCCTCCATACTACCATGTTTATGACCTCATTTATTGGTGTGCTTGTTTATGTGTGTTTTATTGCTTTCATTGTATGGGGCATTCTATTCTACTTTGGGCTTGGTTATTCTCAGGCTTGAAGGGTTGTCTTGAGTGTGTGTGTTTTTTAATGGAGGGGGGTATGAACCCCACTCACTTCTTATGAAAACATCTTAAAGGATGTGGATAGTAATACTAACCACACTAAATCCTTTCAAGATGCTCTTGTCAATGAGCCCTTGCCTTGCTCTATGGAATCAAATTTCTTTATCCAACCATGTGGTTGTGAAGGGAACCTATAACTGATGGAGGGAGGCAAGGTGAGTGCCTCTTTGGCCCTCCAAACTCTATCATTATTGCTCCAAATAAAGAAGTGTTTACTTCTATTTTCAAAGAGAGGAAAATATTGTCTGGTGTTGCCATTTTTCACGGTTGTCATTAATTGTGCTAATCTTCCTATAAGAAAATTCTTAGTTAGTTGGTTTAATAATGTTTGGAAAAAGAAATTAAATGTGAAAATTTCCTTTGGTAGAATGATTTAGTGTTGTTGGATATTGCTGATATGTGGTTGCCATTGATTTCAACACTATTGGCATTAATTTCTTTAAGGTTGTATATGTTGAGGATATTGAGAAAATTGTAATAAAATAAGTTGAAGGTTGTCGGTGATGCAGTGAAGCTTAGTATAGCCACCATACTGATGGCTAGATTAGTGTATTGATGATAAGAGGTTGTGGATTAAAGGGTTTGTTGTCAAGTACTTCTAGTTTATCCACATGAAGTTTTAGAGGTTCACATGAAGATTTGTTGGAGTTATGAGTATCTATGTTCTAATACTTGTTCAGTTGTTCTAGTTGGTGTTCCTAAAAGAAGATGATGTGATTCTGGTAATTTTAGTTGTTGTGGATGTTTCTATGGTGATTCATGATGCTTGTGTATTTTTTTAGATTGTGCTCTATTTGTGGTGTACGTCTGCATTAATCATTGTGCTCGTGATTGAAGATTTTATTTTTTGAGTTCATGTTTTTCATGTTCATGGCCAACAAGGTGATTGTAGTATGTTGTGGAGCTTCGTGGCATAATTATTTAAGGTGTTTTGAATTCAAGGATGTTATGTTGGGTCCTTACTATGTTGTGGCTAACATTTTTTGGTTCGCATTGATAATTGTTTATTGTTTTGGGTTGACAGTTTGTACACATTTTATATTTTATTGGGTTGACATGTAGTTGATGTTATTCTTGGTTGTGGATATATATGATTGATTGGTTATACCATTTGAAGGTAGTGGTGTGTGTGATGTGTGTGAATAATGTTCTAATATTTTGAAGGAAGAAGTACAATGTGAAGAAGAGTGAGCAATTTTTTTTTGCTTAATCGGAACTATAAGCGGGCATTAGTAGATGTTATTTTCTTAGTTCAAATCTTCCAGATATAATCCAAATGTTGTTGTAAGACTGTGAGTCTTCCTTTGGGAAGTAAGCCTTCTTGTATTTGAGTAGTGAGCTATAGGAAGTGTGCCTAAATGCATGTGCATTCCACATTTACAATTTTTTTATACTTTTAACAGAGTGTAATCTTGTGGACTAACCTCCACCATGGTTTTTCCCCTAATAGGGTTTCCACGTAAAAATCTTGGTGTTATGTGTGTTTTTGATGTGGTGATGGTTTATGCTTTCACGTTTATTTATTAGATCTGAGAATAAGTTTAATAAGTATAATTTATGTGACAACTAATTCACCCCCACTCTTAGTTGTTTTCCTTTTTGTTGCCAACAATTGGTATCAGAGTTGGTTCCTCAAAAGAAGTTTAATAGTGTGAGGTGATCTAGGATGGAAACATATAAGAAGGATAATTTGAGATTTGATGGAACTAATTATTCTCTATGGAAGGCTCAAATGGAGTGTCAAATAAGATGCATTGGTGAACCTTACTAGAACATTACACATAATAGGTATATCATCCCACTGAATGGTCCTTCTACTGTAGGTGAGATCAAGGAAGCCAAGTATAATATTAGGGCCAAGGAAGCATTTTTGAGTGCTTTGACTGATTCTAAGATGACAAATGTAATGAATCTAAAGACTGCTTATGAGATTTGGAAAAATTTGGAAACTTTGTATGAAGGTGATACCCATGTGAAGATTACTAAGCTGCAAAGTTTGAAAGGGAAATATGAAATGTTGAAAATGGACGAAGATGAAAAAATCACTTCTTTTATGCATAGAGTGAATGAACTTGTGTGTAATATCAAATGTGTTGGTGGAACATTGGAAGAATTAGAGATTGTTGCTAAAGTGTTCAGATTCTTGCCTGTTGCATACAAATGCAAAGTTGCTGCTATTCAGGAGATCTAGACTGTGACAAATGTAACTAGAGACATGTTGATTGGTAAGCTTAATGTTACTTTTTAGCTAAGTGAGCTTGGTGGATCTCTTACTAAGACCAAATCTGTATTCAAAGCTACTACCTCCAAAAAAAATAAGTAGAGATATGATCTGGGAGAAAGTTCTTCTAGAAGCTTGTCCAAGTATGAGCAGGAAATGAGAGAGTGAAGAAGAAAGAAAACTAGATGAGCTTGAAGCACTTATTGTCAAGAGGGTACCTAGAGGAGAAGGTAAGTATAGAGGGAAATTTCCTCTTAAATGTTTTTCATGCAATAATATAGGCCATTTCTCCTCAAGGTGTTTGAAAAGAGTTCCTAAGCCAAGACCTAACAAGCCTAGATTCCAAAGAAAGTTTTATTATGCTGCTGATGAATGCATGACAGATGATGAAATTGAGAAAGGGAATGTAAGTGAAGATGAATGGGTATTTATTGCTATCAAGGAAAATGATCCAGTACCTACTGAATCTAGTAGTTTCATGAATGTGGAGAAAGTTCTAGTTGCAAGAGTTGAAGAAAAATATGAATGGGTGATTGAAAGTGGATGCTCTCATCACATGACAGGTGATAAAAGTAAATTTGTGAGCTTGGAAAAGTATGATGGTGGTGTTGTAATATTTAGTGATGAAAAAGCTAGTGTAATCCATGGCAGAGGATCCATTTCTCTTGATGGTGAGAATAATACTGATGATGCTTTATATGTGGAAGGTTTGAAGCATAATATTTTAACTGTTGGGCAAATGGTTGACAAGGGATACAATCTTCAATTCAAGGATGGAAAGTGTAGAATATTGGGAAGTTCTAGAAATGTGATTACATCTAGTAAAAAAACAAAAGGTAATATCTTTCACCTGAGTGTTGCTAGTAAAAGTTGTCTGATTGCTGAATTTGATGCAAGTTGGTTGTGGCATAGGAGATTGTGTCATGTAAACTTTGATAATATTATCAAGATAAGTTCTACTTAGGCAGTGTGAGATCTTCCTAATTTTATAAAACCTACTAATACCATATACAAGGAATGTCAATTAGGGAAGCAAACTAGAGTTTCATTTCGAAGTAAACAACATTGTTCAAATGAAGTGTTGGAGCTTGTGCATACTGACTTGTGTGGTCCTTCTAGAGTCAAAAGTTCACAAGGAGACAGTTATTTCATGATACTTATTGATGATTATTATAGAAAGACGTGGGTTACTTTCTTGAGGGAAAAAATTGAAGCTCTAGAGAAATTCAAGATCTTTAAGGCTATGGTTGAGACAAAGACAGGTCTAAAGATTAAATGTATGAGATTAGATAGAGATGGTGAATTCACTTCCATTGAGTTTAATTCTTTTTTTGAAGAGCATGGGATAAAGAGAAAATTATCTGCTTTGCAAACCCCTCAAAAAAATGGGGTTGTGGAAAGGTAGAATTGGACAATTCAAGAAGTTGCTAGGACAATGATGTTGGAAGGAAATGTTTCGCATATCTACTGGAGAGAAGTTGTGAGTACCACCATTTACACTATCAACCAAATACATGTCAAAGGTGATACTAGTAAGACTCCTTATGAGCTATGGTTTGGTCATAAGCCTACTATTAGATATTTCAAAATATTTGGGAGTAAATGCTATATCAAAAGAGATGAAGATATAGGAAAGTTTGATGCCAGAAGTGATGAAGGAATATTTCTTGGTTATTCCACTAAAAGTAAATCCTACCAGTGCTACAACAAGAGATTAAGGAAAGTAATTGAAAGTGCTAATGTCAAGGTTGATGAAGACATAGTTAGACCATCCAGAACCAACAGATATGATTCAGATGGTAAAAATGACAGTTCAGATAAAGGAAAGAAAGTTCAAACTCAAAATGAAGTTCAGATCATTCCAGTCAATCAGGAAAATCAAGAGGAAGGAACTAGTGAAAGTGCAGAAGTGAGATCACAAGAGCTTGAAGTTCAAGAACATCCTAAGACTCCAAGGTATGTAATACTAAATCATTCAGAAGACCAGATTATAGGCGATACTTAAACAAAGGTGTTCAAACTAGGAGAATAATTGTAGAGAAATACTATTTGATCTCAAAGACTGAACCTAATAGTGTCAATGAAGCATACAAAGATGAACATTGGGTGGAAGCAATGAAAGAAGAACTACTACAAATTGGGAAGAATGATACATGGATTCTTGTTCCTAGACCTAAGGAAAAAATGTAATTGGGACTAAATGGGTCTTTTAGAACAAACTAAATGAGGAAGGTGAAGTTGTTAGAAACAAAGCAAGACTGGTGTGTAAAGGATATTTTTAGATGGAATATATTGAATTTGAAGAAAATTTTGCTCCTATTGCTAGGATTGAAGTTGTGAGACTATTTCTTGCTTGCATTACTTACAAAAATTTCAAGATTTATTAGATGGATATGAAGTCAACATTTCTACATGGTGAACTGGAAGAAGTGTATGTTCAGCAACCTGATGGATTTCAATTGACTGATTAAGGAGATATGATTTTCTAATTGAAGAAAGCATTGTATGGACTTAAGCAATCCCCAAGAGCATGGCATGCTAGATTTGATAAGTATTTTTTGAAGCTTGGATTTAATAAAGGTACTACTGATAGTAATTTGTATGTCAAGATTGATCATGATAAAGATTTGATTGTTGAAGTCTAATTTGTTGATGATATCATTTTTGGAGGATATAATAGTTTGTGACTGAAGTTTGTTGATGAGATGTAGAGTGAGTTTGAGATGTCTATGATTGGAGAAATGAAATTCTTTTTGGGATTAAAAATTACTCAGCTTGATAGAGGGATCTTTATATCTCAGTCCAAGTATGCGAAATAATTGCTAAAGAAGTTTGGTATGGAAGATTCAAAGCCAGTTGGTACACCTATGGTGATTGGATGTAAGTTGACACATGATGATGATTCTCCTAAAACAAATTAGACTAGATACGAATCCATGATTGGTGGATTGCTCTATTTGACTCAAACTAGACCTAATATCATGAATGTTGTATGCATTGTTGCAAGATTTCAAGCTGATCCTGAGAGGATTTTTAGGTACTTGAAGGGGATAGTTGATTTTGGTCTATGGTATCCTAAAGAAGATGATCTTACCTTGAGTGCTTTTACTGATGCTTATTGGGCAGGAGATGTGGATGACAGAAAGAGTACTAGTAGTGGTGCATTTTTCTTGGGAAAGAAGTTGATTTCATGATTAAGAAGTAGAGTGCCATTTCTTTATCTACTATAGAGGAAGAATACATGTCTACTACTAACAATTGTACTCAAGTATTATGGATAGAGCAGATGTTGAAAGATATTAGAGTTGTGTATGATGAACCTATTGCTATATTCTATGATAATTCAAGTACAATTAACATTTCTAAGAATCTGGTGTTGCATTCAAAAACCAAGCATATATCTATCAAGTTTCACTTTTTGAGAGAGAAGGTGAGTGTTAATGAAGTCAAATTGGAGTATGTGGCCACTAAGGAACAAATTGTAAATATCTTTACTAAGCCTTTTCCTAAGGATACTTTTGAGTATCTTAGAGGGAAGCTAGGGGTGATTACCCCTCCTAATCAGAATTAAGATGCATTGACTTGCATCAATCTATGCATTTCATAATCATATCTTGATCCAGATTAATGTTGTGGTGGCTACTATTTAGAGGGAGTAGTTAGATGTTCAGATATGCGGTTCAGAACTTGTGTGGGAAAAGATAATGTGTATCTTTTTCATTTATGTCAAAGGGTGAGAAGATTCATGTGAAAAACTATGAAAGAGTTAAGGAGAAAAGAGTCAAAATCTAAGGGGGAGAAAGTGCTAAGAGAAAGTTATGTTGATGGTGTTTTCCACATCATGTGTTGCTATCAATGCCAAAGGGGGAGATTGTTGGATATTACTAATACGTGATTTTCATTGATGTCAACACTATTGGCATTAATGTATTTAAGGTTGTATATGTCGAGGATATTGAGAAAATTGTAATAAAAATAAGTTGCAGGTTGTTGCTAATGCAGTGAAGTTCAGTATAGCCACTGTATTGATGGATAGCTCATTTTATTGATGATAAGAGGTTGTGGATTAAAGGGTTTGTTTTTGAGTATATCTAGTTTATCCACATGAAGTTTTAGAGGTTTGCATGAAGATTTGCTCGAGTTATGAGTATCTATGTTTTTTCAGTTGTTTAGTTGTTCTAGTTGGTGTTTCTGAAAGAAGATGAATGTGATTATGGTAATTTTAGTTGTTGTGGATGCTTTTATGGTGATTCATGATACTTTTGGATGTTTCTAAATCATGCTCTATCTATTTTGTAAATTTGCATTGATCATTGTGCTCATGATTGGATATTTTCTTTTGTGAGTTCATGTTTTTCATGTTCATGGCCAATAGGGTGATTGTAGCGTGTTGTGGATCTTCGCGACATAATTGTTTAAGGTGCTTTGAATTCAAGGATGTTATTTTTGGTCCTTACTATGTTGTGGCTGACATTGTTTGGTTTGCATTGATAATTTTTTATTGTTTTGGGCCAACAATTTGTACACATTTTCTATTTTATTGGGTCGACATGTAGCTAATGTTACTCTTAGTTACAGATATATATGATTGATTGGTTATACCATTTGAAGGTAGTCGTGTGTGTGATGTGTGTGAATAATTTTATAATCTTTTGAAGGCAAAAGTAAAGTGTGAAGAAGAGTGGGCATATTTTATGTGCTTTACTGGAATTGTAATCAGGCATTAGTAGATGTTATTTTCTCAGTTCAAATCTTTCAGATATAATCTGAATATTTTTGTAATATAGTGAGTCTTGAAGTAAGCCTTTTTGTATTTGAGCAGTGAGATCTAGGTAGTGTGTCTGAATGCATGTGTATTCCCCATTTACAATTTTTTTATACTTTTAATAGGGTATAATCTTGTGGACTAAGCTTCACCATGGTTTTCCCCTAATAGGGTTTGCACATAAAAATCTTGGTGTTATGTGTGTTTTTGATGTGGTGATGGTTTATGCTTTCATGTTTATTTGTCAGATTTGAGGATACATTTAATATTTCTATGACAACTGATTCACCCCCCTCTCAGTTATCTTCCCTTGTGTTGCCAACAAGTGTGGTCTTTTATTAATCTTTCTTAAGAATCATGAAATGCAAGAAAAGGTTTTGAAAAAAATCTACTGGAGTGTAGGGAAAAGCATTTTTAGGGTTCCTACTTAGTCTCACGGGGCTAGTGGAGATGAAATCATGGAATTGTTGTGCCCTAGGTGGCTTCTTATTAAGGGTGTGCTCCTAGATCTTTGGTCATTTATTCTGCAAGTGTTGGCACCCTTTAGGAACGTCACAAGAGTTGATAAACCTAGGGTTTCTCTCCCCGATTTGAACAGCTATGTTTTCCATCATACCTTATTTATCTTACTACTATCCATTTTGTTTGTCATTCCCATTTTTCTTTGCACTAGAATGATCATTTTCATGAAGGATTTTCCTCTTTGATAATTACTTACTCCACTTGTAAGTAATACTTCACAAAGATAAGTAATAATATTGTTAATAAGGAGATCAACCAAAGCACGAGGATTAATTTGCAAGGTAAAAAATTCCAAGTGTTGCCTTTAGAATATGATTCCTCATTTTAAATATTAGTTTTGGATCTATAGAAATAAGAGTAGTGCATGTATTCAAATGAAGAGTTTGCGTATGAAGAAGTTCAAGATCAAAATATTTTAGATTCTAAAAACCATTTGCAACCATTAATGTTAGAGTATAGTCTAACATTTGGTCTCTTTTTTCAGTGGAAAATAAACCCCCCTTTCAACAATCTTAATAAAAACACACCCTAATAAGTCTATTGCAATAATGGCTGCTTTCTTTTCTTTTGACTTCCACACATGAAGAAGTCTCAAAAGCATGTTTGTTGCCACAAGTGTATTAATTTTGACTTCAATAATAGTCATTGGTGCATAGATGGTTATATATCCATACATTAAGCACATCATGTATATATCAACTAGATCTAGTTTTACCACTATCCATGAACAAAGAAATAAATCTTTGAAATTTTATTTTTTTATTAAGGGGTAAACACGTTTGACCTAGAGCTATGAACTACTGAAGTCACAAATAGGAGACCTTATCCCTAATTTAAACATTCAACAATTACACCCCAATGGGGTTTGAACCTTGATGGAAAGAACACTACCACACTAACTTAACCATCATACCATGTCAATATTGGTAATAAATCTTTGAAATTTATTACAAGCTTCAAGATCCATTTCTTTTGATATTTTACAAAACTATATCCAAATATGCTACAACAACCAATCCCACGCCCTTCATAAGTCCAATCTTATTTGTCTTATCTTTTATATTTTTCTTTGTATACATCCAATCTAACTTCACATGAATATATGTCATGTTGTCAACCCTCTATAGTAGTATTCCAAGGCATGAATGTAGCAATGCAGAATATTCATCATCACCATTACATAGAAAGATGGTCCTAAATAGAAAGATGTTTCTATGAAGGCATGATATGTAAAGAGGAAGAATGTTGCTTCCAAATGAGAAGATTGAATTTCCCTATTTGAGATAGAAGGAATTATGATGATTCCAAATATAATAAAGGTAAAAGGTTAAAACCTTCCTATGTGCAAGTGTTATTACCTCCTAATATGAAAAAATAATTAATAAATGCAAGATAAAACTACACTAGACCACCTCAATATTGGGCTACATTGAACACAAATAAAAGAAAGATAACAAAAAGAAGGTATAACTTTTACTTGTGCTGGTCCTTGGTTGGCCCTTGATGTAGCTTGAGTGTGTGCTCCTTGGATGGAAAATGATCTAAAATGAGATGAAAAGGGGTGAAGATACAATGGAAGATGCAAATGGTGAAGGTGTTTATGAGATAGTCTAAGAAAAATGGATGCAAGAGGATGGGATGAAAGCTTAAAAGTGTGCAATAATGAAGGATGAAAACTAAGTATGTAAAGAAGTGCTTAAAAGGCTTGAGAGCATAAGTGTGATAAAAATGCATAAGGTAAATGAATGAATGAGTAGGGGGGTTATTTATAGAAGAAATTGAATTCTCTATATAATTCAATGGACAAAATTGAGCCACCATGGCCAAGATGGAGGGCTATGGTGAGTTGAGGACTCACAAGACCTCACATATTTCCCTGTGGAGCATGAAGTGTCCAAGGGACATGGTGAGATGGAAAGGGTACAAATGATGTGGAAGAAAGACAAGTACTTTGAAAGTACCTTTGGAGGGGAGAAGATTTCCTCAAAAAAGAACTTGGCCCCAAGTGAGAATGATGGTGACAAGTGAGGAATTTTTAGAAAGTCTTCTCTTATCATCATAGGGATGAGAGAAGTTGTTGAGGGAATAAATGTAAATATTAAATTCACATGATTGCAGGGAAAAAGTGGTTGGGGGAATAAATGTGAATTTTAAATTCACATGCTTGGGAATGTCTAGTGGATAAGACAAGGTTCCCAAAAAGGAGGAATTTGACTCATGTGGGTGATATGACAACTGAAGAAACTTAGAATTTCACAACTTGCATGGGGAAGAGCAATGCATAGAATGAGTAAATGTGAATTTAAAATTCACATGGGGAAGAGGTCAATGCCAAATGAATAAAGTACTTGTGAAAGGTTGACTTGGAGGACATGACAAAGATGTCATGTGATTAGACTAAGGTTGTGCAAAGACATGATTAAGAAAATTAATGGGGGATTATAAACAAGCGGAAAAAGTTGGAGGATGTGACATTAATCCCTAATTAAGGGTGTGCACATCCTAATCATGGATTAATTAAACTAATCCATATTAGAAGAGGATTATGGAGGATGTGACAAGGAGAGAGAAAAAAGGGAATTTAAAATTGATTTAAATTCAAAAGGCTAAATGACTAAGTTAAATAAATTGACGTATATATTTAATTTATAGAGGAAGGGGGTGAAAGGGTAAAGTATTAATTATTAAATTAATACTTTATGAAACTTTAGGAAAAGAGAGGAATATTAACTAAATTATTCAATTTAATTAATATTAATGGAGGATGCGAAATAGACAAATAAAGAGGTGAATTTGACCGTGTGGGAGTGGTCAAATTTAGATGTCTATATTTTTCTCCTCTTTGAAATATTGTTAGAATAATAGTGTTTTGAAGAAAAATAAAATGTAGATGACTCGATAGAGGAAGCAACCAGAACATGATTCCCTAGCATGGAAGAAGTTGCATGAGCTTCCCAAATGGATGGAAATGTAGGAAGATGTCTCAATCTCACAAGAAAATTACTGTGATGGAGGAACAGATAAAAATGGTAAGGTATGCCCCCTCCAGAGAGTGGTTGGGGAAGAAAAAAGGGCCCTGGAGGACTTCTCGATATGAAGAAATGGAAGGTACCATTGGATAGAGCTTGAAAAATAGGAAAATTTAGCTTTTGAACAGAGTCGATCAGACACACGGTGTGCAAATGGCGGCCCACGAAAGTTTTGGAATTAATTAAGGCCTAAAAGGTTAAATAAAAAGTCAAAATACCCCACTTAAAAGTAATTTGAAAATGAGAGGGAAAATTAATTATAGTAATTTTAGAGTTACTATTCCTCATTTGTACACTTGGTAGTTGAAAAAGAGAGAGAGGAGAGGAGATAGAGGAGTCGAGGAGACAAGGAGATGAGGATGCTATACAACTATGACAATGGCATCATCTAGCGGGTAGATGAGGTGTGGGCATTCTACCATGAGCACACAGTTCCACGCCAGGTAAGGTTCAAAAACCCTCTTTGTGATTTTAAGCATTTTTTATTATGTTGTAAGTTTTTATGATTTTTAAACACATGGGTTTTGGGATTGGGTAGTTTAGGAAAATGGGTTGGGGGAAAAATTAGGATTTTTCCAATTATGAGGTAGGTAAAATAGTCTATTAGAGGCCATGGGAAGGGGGGAAGTTCCCGAGTAGTGGGTAAATTTTTCCAAAAACTAAAAAAAAGGATTCCCAAAATGGGTTGGGAGAAAAAGGGAAGGGAAAAATTGCTCCAAGATCAACCCAAGACAAGTTTAGCTAAAGGAAAACAATTTGGCCCACAGAGGGGTGGCTATGCCCTAAGGCAGGGGTAGCTGCACCCCTAAATAGGTGGCTACACCCCAAAAGGGTTGGTCAAGCCACAAAAGGAGCGGTCACACCCCTTGAGGGGCGGCCCTGCCTCAGAAGGGGCAATGACATCTGAGAAGGGGTGACCCCGCCCCAGAAGGGGCAACGACACCCAAGAAGGGGCAGTCCCACCCCAGAAGGGGTGACAACGCCCAGGAAGGGGTGGCTCCACCTAGAAAGGGAAAAACGGCCAGACAAGGAAGTGAAAAAGGAGAGGAAAGGAAAGAAAAAAAACGTAAATTGGGAAAATTGGGAAACTTGGCCAAAAGGGGAGGGAATACTAAGTTAGAAGAAACCTGAGGCTGGGAAATGAGAGAAGAGATGAAATGATTGACATAGCATTGTGGTATGGATGCAGGGATTTGAGTAGTTATGGACATGCGAGAGACGGTTTGAGGTGCTATAGACAAAGCTGAGGGTGATAACCAGAGTAGATAATGAGGCCTTGTCATGAGAGGTACTGCTACATTTGAGAGGATATCTGATGGTTAGAGCACATCAAGCTATGTTGACAACACTCATAGAGTGATGGGATTCGTCAACCTCCACATTCCATCTCCTGACAAGGGAGATGACGGTGAATCTCCAGGATGTATGGAAAATATTGAGGCTCCCTATATTAGGGTGCCTAGTGAGTGAGGTGACGTAGATTGGGGAGGAGCTAGATCAGACATTGTACATTTTTTTTGGATGAGAGGACCTTCCTGTTCAGAGGAAGGGGTTAGATGTGGATCGATGTTTGGCAGTGGGGGTGCCAACACTACCACTCTATTTGTGCGGGCTAATCAACGGCTTATTGATACCAGATAGGAGTAGGCAGTTTTGTAGCCTAATTTATATGAAGGTTATTCGACATATTGTCAAGGGGGAGAGGGGTAGTTCTCATGGGGGACATGTGTACTGGCACAACTATATAAAAACATGCACATGGTGTGCTATCGAGGGGGCTTCAACTTGACACAAGTGACCCTATTGCAAGTATGGGCCTGGGAGCACATTAGTGTGACTAGGCTAGGAGTGGTGAGAGCAGGATGAAATGATGATACATCACTAGTATCATGGTGGTATGGGCAGGAGGAGGGCTAGGTTTGGCACTATGAGGGCCTTGGGGATTTAGACGGATGGAGGAGGGCATTGGATGACCTTTGAGAGGAGCATATAGTGTGGAGATCATATATGACACAATTTTTGAGATGGAGGAGGGATGTGGTAGTACACCAAGGCTACTTCAACACCAGATGCTTTATAGTCAGAAGGGAGGTAGGCATAGGCTAGATAGAGTGGTGAGATAGTTTAGGATTGTACAGGACATTCCACATGGACTAGACATGTTTCAACAGATCTCATGAGAGTGGCCATGGGGAGAGCTAATTTTTCTAAGGTTTTCCAGAGAACATTGGGAGACATTGCAGTTAGTGCCCTACCTAAGGAGGACTAGGGGGGAGATAGAGGTAGGGGTGATAGTACGATATGTTGAATGGTTTCTTAACCATAAGTGGGAGAGGATTACACCATAGGAGCTGATTACAGAGGCATTAGGCTTTGGACTAGATGACGAGTTGAGGCTGGAGGCATAAAGGAGAGGGAGGGGGAGAGCCTAATAGAGGGGAGGTCAGGAGGTAGTTAGGGTGGCAGGACAATAGGAGAGAGGACAAGAGGAGGCAGGGGCCGAAGGACAACAAGAGAGAGGATAGGAGGAGGTAGGGGCCAAGGGACAATTGACAAGGGTGGCGAGGAGGACACAATGGAGGAGGTAGCAAGTGGTGCTCGATCAAGAGAGAGAGGTCATGACGTGGAGATGATGGAGGAGCCTAAGGTGTAGACGAGAGATGTAGGATAGCAAATGAGGGTAGGGAGGAGGAGACAACTGAGGAGAGCTTGGGTGGAGATTAGGGCCAAGTAGGAGCATGATGAGGCAAAGATTGAGGTGAGGGATGAAAGTTATTAGTAGGAGAGAAGAAAGGAGGGGGAAGTGGCCACTGGACAACTAGAGAGGGCGGTGAGAAGGAGTAGACAGTGGAGGAGAGCCTAGATGAAGATCGAAGCTAAGCAGGAGCCCGATGAGCCAGATATTGAGATGAGGGAGGAGATAGATGAACCTGAGGGGGAGGTGAGGTTCGTAGGATGGAAGATGAGGGTGGGGAGGAGGGGATGGCTGAGGAGAGTTCGGGTGACGATCAAGGCTGAGTAGGAGTGTGAGCCATAGGAGGATGCTATGGATGTGGACATTCTCGTGGTGTAGTTGTTGGTGATGATACCATATGTACCACCTAAGGACCTTATCGTATTGTTGAGGGGGACCCAAGTGAGGTTACACATGATAGAGTAGAGGTTGAGGGTTGTAGAGGATAAAGTGTACAAACTTGGGGCTAAGGAGAGCAGGCTTCACGTAGAGGTAGCTAGGTTACAGGCCAAGGGACAAAGGGATTATAACTTCATTGTTGACCACCTAACCTCATAGGTACGGGATGCATAGAGGAAGAGATATGACCTACAAGCAAAGGTGTAGGGAGTATGTAATGAGCTAGCCATGGTGAATTGGGATTAGGATAGACTACAGGAAGAGATGACTGTATCACAGGCCAAGGGATAGCAAGAGCCTAGAGGGGTAGAAAATCAAGTACCAACAAAGGTTCAACAACAGTTAGAGAGCAAGATGGAGGAGTTGAGGGTATAGGTGACAAGGCTACAAAGGGAGAGGATTGAACTCCAGGATAGGGTATCTGTGGTAGAGAAAATACTTGGGGATGTGAGGTTGAGGGCAGAGGCATCAGAGGCTCAATTAGATATTGTGTAGAGAGAGAGGGACACGATGCATGCCCTCTAGGGTGAGAGAGATAGAGCATAGACATAGGTATAGGTGATGTAGGGGGAGAAGGATGTTGCACATGCATTGGCTCAGGCTATGCAGGGGGAAAGGGATACTATATAGGCATAGATAGTGACATTGCAGAGAGAGAGGGATGTCGTAGAGGCACGGGTAGTGGCTACAAAGGAGAATAGAGATACAGTGAGAGCGACTATAGGAAGAGATTGACCAGTTAAGGATGGCCCATGAGGAATGGGCATAGGAGAGGAGAGTCATCTATGGAAATCGATACAAATATAGACATGAGTGGAATGGATCCTAGTATCAGGTTGTAGAGAAAGATGAGAATATGAGAGAGGCGGCCTTCTAGATGGTCACTTATCAGCATGTGGTTCCAGATTTGGCACAACACATGTTTCATTATGTCCCAAAGGACCTCAAATTATGACACCATCCCAGTCACTAGGGAAACAGACTCAAGGATATAGTGACTCTCAAGCAACCCTCCCTCGTAGAGGGCTGGTGCCTGACTCTCCACAGAGGTCAAATGTGGGAAACTCTTTTGACCAATGACAAGATACCAAATTTTGATAGGTGCAGGGTGGATGGACAATACAGAGTAGTAATGGTTACATTTGATTCAAATCCTTGTACTTGTAGTTTATTTTGTGATTATGATGTATACGATGGGTATGTATTTAGATGATATTGATGGACATTATTATGCACTATGTGATGGACATTTTATTTTGATATTTATATGATATGCAAAATCCCTTATTGACACCATGTTATGTATATGATAGATGATTCTATTTATGTATATGTGTATGTTTATGATTTTATGATGGGTGATCATGATGATGTAATACATGTACATGTTTATGATGTTATATATTGATGCTTATATGGATGCAACTAATGTGTATAATGCAAGATCTGATGCATGTTTTATGATTTTACTGATGATGGATATGGACCTAACAATTTGTGATGTAGGTGGAAATGCATGTAATATGTTAATGATATAAACTAATATGGAAATGTATGAATGATTAGAATAACCAAACATGATTAATGTAAACAACTTAATATGAAATGATAATGTACACAGGATAAAATGCAATGAACCTATAATGGAACATGCAATGTGAATTGACTTCATTTGTGATCATTCTTTTTTTAGCGTATAAAATAAAATGAAATGCAACATGAACATAAATGTCAATAAGAACTTGCATGGGAATGTGGGTAGATGGTGTGAAACTACACCTATCAAAAACCATTGACATCTTGAGAAGAATGGGAGAGAAAATGTGAATATTTGTACAACCAAAAACATAGGTTAATAGATAGGGATGAATGCAATGCAATGTAATTGATTATGAAATGCAATCCTAATTTAATTTTTCATCTTTGGAGCACTAATTTTTTCCATAGCATAAGACACTAGGTGCCAGGGTATATGAAAACAAGGAAAGTTAGTGTCTAACGCATAAAAAAAACACAACAGACAAGAAGGCTATCCTAACACCCTAAAGTGACAAAGACTTTGGTCAAGCCAGGCATTGGGATAACCACAAGCACAAAGGGATGCCCCAACATAACACAAGATCTTGAAGATCCTAGTGGGTACTACGTGGGATAACCTAGCAAACAACAACGAGAAAAGATTAAGATATGCCCCTATGTTAACCAATCAAAACACACCATAATATGATAGATCATGGTGACCTTGACTAGTTGTAATAGGGAGCTCAAACAATAAACAAAATCCAAAAGCATCAAAAGATCACAGTCAATTTCAAATTTCCTTTTCCATAGGATCAAAGGGGATGGATGGGATTGATGAGGTCTATTAGGAAGGATGCATCCTATTGAGACCAAAGATGGAAACTAAACTAACATGACCCACATGACATAGGATATTTGATACTAATAAGATCTCCTAATAATAAAGGATCTTGTTTATGAAGAACCAGCTAGATAGGGACACACTTGACAACATGATGCAAGACAGAAGACTAACACATCCTATAGACCTAGGGGCTTGGGGGTTGATCATAGATTAGCCTTTCCTACGTGAAAGTGCAAAGCCCTTGTAGTTTAGAAAAGACCATGGATAAAAGTAGAAAGAGGACAATGGAGACCGATGATGGATGATGAAATACACAACAAACAAATGCCCCAAGGGAGGATCAAATGATCAACCTTTCCTATGTGAAAGCGCAGGGGCAACGTAGTTCAGAAAATACAAACGATGAAAGATGAAAGACCAACACAACAAAGCAATGAGGGACAAATGAAGGAAAATTAATGTTGATGACCAACACGATAAAGGACTTGAGATGATGATGTGAATCCGACATAAGCTCAGATTAGGATGAAAATGCTCTGGATTATAGATAGCTGATGATCGTCCAATAGTCAATCAAAACATACCACGCGGATAAGGATGGGATGCAGATGAAGTGATAGGATAGGATTGGATGTTAGGAATTGGATGTGAGGATAGGATGGATGGAGACATGCAGTAACTAGGACACAAGGTAGATAATGATTAAGCTCTCTACAAATGAAACTTATTACTAGGTTTTCACCAACTGTACTTATCCAAGGAGCCACCAAGGGTGGTTTTCACCAGAGGAAAAATTATTTCTTTACTATCTTGGACTTTTCTAATTTTTTGATTTTTTTGTACTTTTGATAACTTTTTACCTTTTTTGTATTTTGTTGATTTTCGCAGGATAGGACACCCTAGGTGACTTAAGTGTAAAACCTTTTCAGGTGCATGATATTAATGGGCTGCTCTAAGGGCTCTCCTTTAGGTGTGGAAAGTCTATATGCCCTCAATCCATATTTTTTTGTGATGACGTAAGGACCAAGCCAATTTACTTCAAGTTATGCTATTTTTTCTTGGTCCTATTGAGTGCGCTAATTTTCTTTGAGGAATAAATCACCAACATTGAACTGGAAAGGATGGACCTTCTTATTGTAGCTTATTTTTAGATGATTTTGATAGGCTTGCAAGTGGTCATATGCTTTCATCTATCTTTCATCAAGGAGTTCTAGCTGGTTGAGTCTGGCGACTTGGGAATCTTCATTACTGATAAGATTCTTCAAGGATATTCTTAGTGATGGGATTTCTACCTCGATAAGAAAGATAGCTTTAGAACCATAGATGAGAGAATATAGAGTGGCACTAGTAGGGGTGTGGATGGAAGTGCGGTATGCCCAAAGGGCAAGATGAATGTGAAGGTGCCAATCTCGACCAGTATTGTTAACTACCATTTTAAGGATTTTGATGAGGGTTCTATTGGTGGCTTCTGCTTGACCATTACCCTAGAGGTAATAAGGCGAGACCAACGATGTTGGATATGGAAGGTGTTTCATAGCTTGATTCTTGAAAGGCTTTCCATTATTAGAAATGATGGTGGAGGGTATTCCATATTGTCCATATCTGTAGAGGATATGGAAGAGGATAAATTTAGAAATCTAAGTATCTATGATTTGTGAGAGTGGCATTGCTTCCACCCACTTAGTAAAGTACTCAGCTGCAATGATGAAGGTATGGCCACTGGATGATGGGGGATATATATCTTGTTGATTAGGTCAAAACCCCATAGAGAGAAGGGCCACGATGCTACAAGAGGTTGTATATCCTGTGCTAAAGCATGTATTAGATCGATATGCTTTTGATAGGGTAAGCACTTCTTGATGAACTCACAAGAATCATGTTCTAATGTAGGCTAGTAATATTCTGCTTGGAGAATTCTCTTAGCTAGGGCCATGCCATTTGAGTGGGACCCACATACACCACTATGTACTTTTGTTAACATAGTATGGGCTTCGGTCTCATTTAGACATCAAAGGAAGGTTCCATCATACCCACGTCGATAAAGTGTATCACCTACGATGGTGAAATAGGATGTATGTTGGATGAAATATTTATATTAATTTTGTGTGAGATCAGAAGGTAGGATATTATCGCAAAGGTAGGTGTAAATATCATGGTACCAAGGGGATGTGGGACATACAATGTCACACAACATCTCACTTTTAGGGATATCATACTATGGCATTAATATTTGTTCAATGAGGAACTCACACTCTATTTTTTCTTTGGGCATGTCAATTAAGGAACCAATGGTAGCCATGGCATTCGTTGCTTTGTTCTGAACTCTTGGAATCTATTCAAACTAGATGGAAGTGAAATACTTCATGAAGTCATTGACCATGTGTTTATAGGATAGTAACTTATCATCTTTTGTGAGAAACTCATCGTTGACCTGTTTGATGATTAATTGAGAATCGCCAAAGACTCTTAGGTGGGTGATATGCCACTGGATTACAATTTTGAGGTCAGTAAGAAGAGCTTCATATTCGGCTATGTTATTTGTGCATGGGAAGGCCAATCTAAATGATTTTGGTATATAATCCCCTTGAAGGGTGACAAGCAAGATTCCATCCCTCAATCTATTGTGTGTGTATGACCCATCAAAATACAGTGTCCATGTGGTCACTTCTATTACTGTGAAGACTCCATCCATAAATTTTATGGTCAGAGGATAGGCATCTACAAGGGGTACATCCGCTAGCTGATTAGCTATCACTTGTCCTTTAATAGTTTTCCAATCTACATATTCAATATAAATTCACTTAGAAGCATGACCCACTTAGCCATATGACCTATCAAAATTGTCCTAGATAACAAGTATTTAAGTGGATCGACCTTGGAGATGAGCTTTACTAGATGACTGAACATGTAATGTTAGAGTTTTTGCAAATTGAAAACCATGACTAGAGAATATTTTTCCATTGGGGAATATTTGAGCTCATAACCCACTAGGGTTCAACTAATGTAATAGATTTCTCTTTCTTTTGATGACTCATCATGTTGTGCCAACAATGCTCCTTGTGCCACTAAAGTAGGAGAAATGTATAACAAGAGTGGCTTACCAAGAATTGGTGGCACAAGGATAGGTGGGTGAGCCAAATACTCCTTGATAGTTTCAAAGCCGATTTGACAATGTTGATTCCATTTAAAGGCATTATCCTTCCTCAGGAGATGAATGCAAGATTGGCATTTATCAACCAATTGAGAAATGAACCATCGAATGGATTGTAGTTTACCTTGAAGGTTTATTAGTTGTTTGAGGTCATGTGGTGGAGACATTTCCATGATTGCTTTTAGTTTTGTTGGATCTACTTCTATACCTCTTCAAGAGACAATGAAACCCAACAATTTTCTTGATGTAACTCCAAAGAAACACTTTTTAGGATTTAGCCTTAGCTTGTATTGCTCTAAACACTCAAAGATCTTCTTGAGGACCACAGGATGCTATTCCCTTGTTATTGACTTCCCTAATAGATCATCAACATAATCTTTCATTATTATGTGAATGAGGTCATGGAAGATAACAATCATAGCTTGTTGATAGGTTGCCCCCACTTTTTTAAGGCCAAAGGGCATAACATTATAACAAAAGGTGCCCCATGGTGTGGTAAATTTTTTTTTATGTTGATCTTCAGGGGAAATCTTGATTTGATTGTATCGAGAGAAACCATCCATAATGGAAAGCATCTCATGCCCCACAGTGAGGTCAACCAACATGTCAATGTTTGGCAAATGAAAAAAATCTTTTGGACAAGCCTTGTTGAGATCTCAAAAAATTGTACATATTTTGATAGCACCATTTGGTTTGGCCATATGCACTATGTTGGAGATCTAGTCAGAATAATCAATAGACCTTATGAATCCAACATCTAATAGCTTTTCCAACTCCTTAACAAGCAAGGCTACCTGAGGGTGCATCTTTCTTAGTTTTTGTTTGACAGGTTTGGCATTTGGATGGACATCCAAATGATGGACTACAAATGCAGGATCAAAGCCTGGCATGTGAATATGTCCATGCAAAATTGATTATGCCTTCTTTGAGAAGCTTGGCAATGGTAAAATGTTCTTCCTCTGACAGTGCTTTGGCTACATAAGTGATCTTGGGATCCTCTTTAGTTCCCAAATTTATCCCTTGAGTTTCTTCTATTAGGATGGATGATTGTTCAAAGAGCTAAGTTCCTACAAGGGGAAGATGAACATCCCCATCTTCTAGCACCTCATTGAGGTTTTCTCCATCATATACAACCTTTTTTTTAATTTTTTCTAGTTCAAGAAGCGCCTTAGAGAGGTTTTTGCCAGGGACCATTTTTTTTATTTCTTTTTACTTTTGCGGTCAGGCTATTCATCTTCCCCCAATCCCATTAGATGTACGTACTCATCCATTGTAGGGAAAGTATTGATGGGTGCACTACCATGTAGGTCACAATCAATGGTTTCAAGATGTTTGAG
Organism: Sequoia sempervirens; assembly: GCA_007258455.2. Classification (NCBI taxonomy): domain Eukaryota; kingdom Viridiplantae; phylum Streptophyta; class Pinopsida; order Cupressales; family Cupressaceae; genus Sequoia; species Sequoia sempervirens. Next base: position 214,159,829 of record VDFB02000003.1, on the reverse strand, counting down.
GGATAGGATAATGGTGCAGATGTGTAAGCAGTTGAACATGGAAGAGAGGTCGGTGTGATCTACATCATTGTATGTGTATGATGGATTCCTCCTCTGGTATGTCCTCAAGGAAATTTTTACTCTCACTGATGTTATTAGAAGCACTTGACGATGCTATAGGTCCCTTTTTTTTGTGTCATGACCCAAGCCTAAGTTCCTTGGTCTTATTGTAGACTCAATATGGTGTTTCCTTGATCTTCAGCGCCAAGGCCTCCCCCTTGATAATTGTAATTTTTTGTGAACTTAGATGGCCAAGGATAGTTCTCTTGGAAATATTCTTTCAAAGGAGGGGAGGGATCAAGTTCTTCATAGTAGACCCATTGGCTTATGTCATCTTCTAGAACATCTTGTCTTAACCCAAGAGAGTGAAAGGTGTTGGATCCCACATTCAAAACATTAAAGGTGATGGTTTTGTCTTCTGGTTTTGGTGTAGACTGCAAAGGTTGGCCATATGTATGCATTGAGGGTGACATAGTTGCCACCTTCAAGGTTGTGTTCATCTCATATTCACCACATCCCTTGTCAATGATATGGACATTAGTGAGAGTGGAATTTGATGTAGAAGATGGAGTAGATGAGGTGGTGGGTGATGGATTAGATGATGGATTGGATGAGGATGCTAGTGGTGGTCCCATTTCCACTCTTGGAAAATAATGGGAATGAGGGAAAGAAGCTTCAAGTGAATGACAATATTCAAATGGTTGGGGATCAGCTTGTGTCATAACTTCCATTCCATTAAATGGGAACTTCAAGCATTTATGATAGGTAGATGGGATGACTTGCATGGCATGGATCCATGGTCATCTGAGAAGAAGGTTGTAGGGGAGGTCTAGATGAAGGACATGACAAGTGGTGAATTGTATAACTAGGCCAACTTGAATTGGAAGATCAATAACCCCTTCATAATCTCTTTTTGCATTATCATAAGCCTTTATAGTGATGATTTGATTGCTTAAATCAGCATGGGTATATCCTACCTTCTTTATGAACTTTAATGTACAAAGATTGAGAGCTAAGCCATTATCTATCAAGACCTTCTTTACTTTATGTTGAACGATGAGAACCTCTATATGGAGGGGTTGATTGTAATTGGAATTGATGGTAGGCATGTCGTTTTGTCTAAAATCTAGTTGGTAAGTTGATGAAAGGTGTCCTACTAGAGCTTCGAGCTATGTGGGGTCGATGTCATTCGGGACACGGGTATCTTGTAAAGCTTTCGTCAAGATTTCCTGATATACATGAGAAGACTTTAGCAAATATAGGATAGATATTTGCATTGTGTTCTTTCCTAGATGGTCAAGGATGTTATACTAAGAGCTCATAGGAGGTGATGGGGCTAACACAGAGGCTCCAAGGATAGTAATGTGAGTGCAGTGAGTGGTAACAACACATTGAGGCTCCTTTCCTTTGACATGTATCATAGACACACATGGTTCTTCTTGCCCAATATGCATGATGAGAGTCTCATAGTTAAGTAGGACATTCTTGTAGGTGATATCATTAGTGTTGTTATCCTAGTTGTTATTGTTACTAGGTCCAAGATTTGTGTTAGATGTGCTAGGGCCTTGGTTATTCTTGGGGAGATAATTTTGATATATCTGTAATTGAGCGTTCGATGACAAGGCCTAGTTGGCATCCACTTGGATATCTCCTCGATCTATAAGATCTTGGACATATGTTTTTAGACCTTGACACTTGCTTGTAGAATGACCTTTGATCTTGTGAAAGTCACAATACTCATTTTCCTTGTACCAAGTGGGTTTAGGTTTAGATTCATCAAAAGGTTTAGTCACCAGATATTTGATGGGGTAATTGACCTACAACAACCTATTGAAGAAAAATCTCAAGGGTTCTCCTAATTGAGTGTATCGATGTTTACCGTTTCCTTGATTGTTTTGATTAGATTGTTGAGGGGGTCGAGGTGCCCCTTGTGGCACATATATGGCATTGGGCATGGATGGTTGTTGCCTCTATGAGGTATTGGCCACTTGAACATGTTTAGTATCAGTGACACCATCATTGGTTGCATTGTTGTTCTTATTCTAGTAACGGGATTTGTCACCGGATGACTTGTCCTTATCCAAATTGTACTATTTAATTTTCCCTTTAGTGACAAGCAATCTCTCAATGATGGGGCCCTTTTCGATAACCTCTATGAAGGTAGTGACACAATGAAGATTAAGAGCATGTGCCATTTCAGGATGGGAATTAGCCACAAAAAGGGTGACCATTTCTTTCTTGTTGGGAGGGGGTTTCATACATCTAGCTACAACTCACCACTTTTGTAGGTATTTAGAGAAATTTTCTCCATCACGTTGCTTCTCCTTCAAGAGGTCCAGAGTGCCAATGTCCTTCTCCAAATTAAAGAAGAAATATCTGACAAACTATTCAAAAATATTAGCGAAGGAAGAAACTATCCACTTCCTGAGACCCATGAACCAATCTAAGGCCGACCCTCCTATTAGAACTGTAAAAATCTGATGCTTTTACATATTATTTCACTCTTGAACTTCCTGATTTTGCCCTACCGTGTGCATATTCCACTCATTCTGTCCATTCTGTCCGTTATATTTCACCTATGTATGCACTTTCTTCATCCTGGTTCATATCGGCATAGGTCTTCATTGGTCTCCCCGACCCACTATGTTTCTATTGCTGAAATCTTTTGTTTCAGGTGTATCGGCAAGACACTTCTCTTGTTATGGTGACAATGGATTTCCTATCGGCATGAGTTTTTGTGTTCGGGCAGAGGTCTCGGCGATTTCTGTTTGTTTGGCCGACCGGCGATTTTGGTGGTTCGTTGGGGTAGGTTGCGGCTATCGAGTTGATGTCTCCCTAATTTTGTAGGGTCTTGCCAAATGAATTACGATGGTAGGCTTGTCAGAAGGACCATATGATTGTCACAGCGAATGTTATTTACTTTCAAGATAGTCGTCATGACTCTTACCTTGTCTCGGTGACCGGTGATAGGAGGATTCACTTCGGTGAAAGTTAGGTTATGTCGGGGTGATGTCACATCGAACACCATATGTCTCCCCGACCACAATGGCCATAAGGATTCATTTCAGTGTGGGTGATTTCTTTCGAAACGAGGTCATAGCGAGGTATTGTGATCACACCGATGGACATGTGGTGGATGCACATCGCTACAACTTATAGCTATTAGGGAAATATCATAGCAAGATCTCATTGTCTTACCGACCGTTCAGAAAAGGGATTCATTTCGGTAAGAGTTGGAGCTATCGGGTTGAGGTCTCCCCGATTGGGATGTCTCCCTGACTTTGTGATCATTTCGGTGTGAGTTTGTTTTATCATTGGGAAGTCTTAGTGACTTCGCTATGTCACACCGACTGATATGCAAGGGTTTCCAATTGGTGTAAGTTATTCCTTTCGGTATGAGGTCTCTCCGAAGTCAAGAGGTCACATCGACACATGACGAATGGGAAAACAACCCTCGGTAAAACATAATGTTGCCAATTGGTATGGGGTTTCCCTCGGTGTGACAAATGTATTGCTACGGTGACTACGAAAAAAACTAATGGATGTCGGTGTGAGATTAGTATTCTCTTGGCGATATGATGTAATTCAGAGGCTTTTGGTGTAACAAGCAAGGTGCTACAGCGACATGAAAGAAAATGATGTCTTCGGTGAAGCTTGGTGAAATCTCTAGGATGTCACCCCGAGGTCAAGATGTCATAGCGATATATGAAGAGGAGGAATGCTCAGGGATAGGACTATGTGGTTGATATGATATCTCACCGACCTGAGAATGTCACAGCGACTGCGATGAACAGGGGCGCGCAGGGAAAAGCGATTGAATTGCTTTCGGCATGGTGAGGGGAATGTCTTAGCGACTGTTCCGATGATGAATAATGATGCTTGATTGTTGTGGCCGACATGTGGACTCAATTAAATAGTAGATTACTATTCCTGTGGCTGACGTGATGAATTATTTGATGACGGTTACTGGCCGACATATTCTGAGCCCGAATCTTGTGGAGGGCAGACATGATTTTTCAAATGTTTTATTTTCTTAGTGTTGGCTATAAATATGCCCCGAGATTGTAATGCATGGGGATCAAATTTTAGATTAGAAGCAGAAGGTAGTCAGATGGCTACAGTAGGATAATTTTCTCTTTCCAGAGACTATGTGCATGATTTCAAATGGTGGTTTCAATGAAGATCAGCTGGTGTGGCATTTTACTTCTAGTGTCAATTGTATGTTGAGTTTATTGAAGAGTATTATTAAGCTGTCTCCAAGTTGATTTTTCCTGGTTGTTTAAATTGAAGTAACAAGTTTATTTTCAGTTTATTAGTGCACATTTTTTGTATCTGTGTGATTAATTGACTGGTTCTCTCAAGTAGGGATTAAATCCTTTTTGTTGATCACAGTAATCAGGGAGATTCATCTAGATTATTAAAGTAGATCTCAGTAATCATAATCTTGCATTGTTCATACAAGTTATGAACAGATCATATGACTGCAATTCGATATTTTTCCAAAATAAGTTGCCCATTTCTGTTTTATTTGACTCTGCATACCCAACAAGGCACTGGTCTCTGCAATGTCATTATTCAAATTCACTCAATCTCTTTTATCAGTTAATTAAGTATTTTAGGTTTTAGATCTGCAAGTTGCTATCAAGTTTGCTTTCATTTTGTTCACTGTTATTTTCCATTGTAGACAAAGCAATTCAGAGGGATAATCATAAGATAATCCTACTCAATTCAAAAGGTACACCCGCCTAGGTTTAGTAGCACCTAAAGAGTAGAAGGTTGAGTTCTCTTGACCTTGTTCTGTTACCCTAAAATGTACCAAGAGATTGGCAGCCTCTTGAGGCATTCGGCCTGTGTTTTTAAGAGCTAACAAATTGGCAACTCCGCTGGGGAATAACTTGAGAAAATTTGGTGGTAGACAGCCTTTCCTTATAGAGTCATACAAATTTTTAAATCAGGTCTTCAAATAAAGATTCATAATTGTGTAGTTTGTAGCTCCCCATCCGAGTCACACAACGAACAAATTGGCGACTCCACTGGGGATTATATCAAAAAATTCAGTTGAAGACCACATTATAGTCATTGGAGGAAAAGTTGTAACTTGAGAAATTTCAGAAAGGGTGATTCCACTGGGAAAAGATAAAAAATAATGATTTTCCCACTTTTGGAAAAGTAGGTGGCGACTCTGAAAGATTTTTTGCAATTTTTTAAACATAAATGGAGGAGGATTTCAGTTCAGGGGAGGTCATGCTGGAGCTCCTCATGCTCAGCAGTATGTGCCATATTATCATACACAGTACTACGGTCCAATGTAATAGCATCCGTACCCACATAATGCTCCCCCTTATCAGTATACAACCATGATTAGACAATTTGATTTGTCAGGGATTCAGTTATCCCCTTATCCAATGGATAGCAGTTCGAGGGTTATTGTTCCAAAGTTTACAGGAAATGATGCAATCACTGCTGAAGATCATTTAAGAAGTTTCAATGCTTTCATCCAAGATTTGGGTGTGCCCTACGAAGATTTACACATGAGGCTATTCATGATATCACTTATTGAAGATGCTAGAGATTGGTTCAACAGCTTACCAGTTGTCTCAATTGATTCTCTCCAAGGATTTCAAGATCAATTCCTTGAGCAGTTTGGGAATCTAAGTGCACCATATTTTGCTCTTCATGAATTATTGCACATTCAGAAAGATCAAAGTGATACAATTTATGATTTCAATCAGAGATTCAATAAGTTGCAGAGTAGGATACCTATTGGATCAAAGTTGCCAGATTCTATAGCACTGAGTATTTATTTGAATGCATTTGATCCAAAGACAGGGTATGAGCTGAGAAATAAATTCCCAAGAAGTTTGGCTGAGGCACATAAGATAGCACAAACAATTGAAAATAATAGGAAGGCTACTGGGATAATCAGTAAAAGAGATATTCCTAGGGTTTCTCAGCAAAGCAACACATACAGGAATGAAAGGCTGAGGTTGAATGGCATGCCTTATAATACAGACTAGAAAGACAACAAACCTATAACAGCTAGGCCTGGAAGTGAGGGAGCTTCTGATCCATTGAGCAAGAAAGGAACCTATATGGTAAATAACAATTACTTTTGCGATTTTTGTGATAAGCCACATTTCCCAGATTATTGTGTTGTTGCCCAAAGAATACAAGAAGAGGGAATGCTGATGGGAAACAATGAAGAAGATCACACAATATTTTTGACTTCAGATACTTTTCACCATGTTGTGGGAAAGTATTCATCTTCAGAGGATAAGGGTTATCAGCATGATGCTTCAAATCAGAAATATAATGTTCATATGCCTAAACGACAGGTCCTTTCTGACTATGAAGAAGATTATACAATGCCACATTTTGTTGAGGTGGCTGCTCAATATAGTATGAAGAGACTTACTGAAGAAAAGGTAGAAAGACTAACTGTTGCTGATCAGAAGGAAGAAAACAAAAGAGAGACATTGGAGCAGAAGAAAGGGATTGAGGCAGAAGGCTCCTCTTTTAACTTCATTCAAGTGTTGTCCTAGGGAATAAGGTATGAGAACATTATCAAGGTTGATTCCAATGATTGTATTTCTGATAAGTATAGAGAAATTGATCAAAAGATGCTTCCAATAGAAGATGAGATATGTGCAAGTCAGTATGATTCCTGTGATAGCTTGCATAATGAAGATGAAGGTGTGAGACATTTCTCTTGCATAACAGATTGTGACATGGAAAGTATTGCATGTGGTGAGGAATCCAATGAATATTCAGATTCTGATGATGAATCTGAGGATTTTGGTCTATAATCAAGGGATTCTTTTACTACTCATGAAGATCTGGAAGAAGAGGCAATGGTACATGATGATTCATTTGATAGTAAGTATACAATACCTCTGGCTGTAGTTGAAAACCATGAAGATACATCTAATGAAGAAGAGGTATGTACATTTGAAAGTGATTTCCAAATTTTTTCAAACTCATTGTATGATGAAGAGTTAAGTGAAGATCAGATGATTTTTTGCCAAGGTGTTTCAATGAGTAAGTTTCAGATATTTTCAAATCCATTCTATGAAAAGGAGGAAATAATTTTAGACAAGCAAAATAATGGAATAAGTAACTGCACTGATGATGTTTCTGATTTCCCATTCCCTGATGGTATTGAATTTCTGTTTGATGATGACAAAAATAAGAAGTATAACTATAGTGATGAAAATGTAGAGACTTGTTCACTTAGTTGTGAACAGATGGCAGATTTTTTTATTTCTGAATGCCAGGGATGTGCACATGATCAAGATCTTGAAGTTCTATCTTCAGCTTACTTTTGTTTTGACAGTGAAAAATATTTATGTAAAGATTCTTATGACTCCCTGTGCATTTTTTGGAATGATGGAGATAATTTTGGTGTTGATCAAAATTCTGCTTCCATTCGGGATGAGGTATGTGATTTTGAAAATTCTAATTCATTTGAAGCAGACAATTGTTTGCATACCAAGGATGATAAAGATTCAGCTTTGATTGGTTCATATATGATTGATATTGAGAATATGAGTCATGATTCAGTGTTATCTCTGAATAGAGATACTGAAGAGATGCAAAAGGTTTTAGATTTGCTTGTTTCAGATAATGTTGGTTTGACAAAGTTTTTTGCTTTTCATGTGAAGCACTTTGATTGTGAAATTCTTATATAGCTGGGAGAGTGTTTCAGAATACATAACAGTGAGGGAGATACTGAGGAATATTGTAGTTCATGTATATGCATTTTGAATGTTGGATATAACAGAGTTTTATCTAATGATGGAGAATATAAACTACTGAATACAGTTGGGAAGTTGGTCCAGGCTGAGCTTGGTGGTTTTCTCAAAGTTTGCACTTTCAGTGACAGGATGAATTGTATATGTGTCTTCAAGAGGAATCTGCTGAATTCACAAGAAAACCAAGTTTTTGACAGGGGAAAGTGGTCGGAATTTTAGATTGTAATAGCTCAGGACAAGAGAAGTTAACACACAGAGGATTGAGGGTTGCCAGTGCATGGACAACTCTTATTTTTTCTCTTTAAAATTATTTTCCATGCACAATAGTTTAGGGCTTTGCATTCACCTCCATCTTGCATTCATTTTGCATCATGCTTTTGGTTCACTTCCACTCTACTTCTAGCTCATTTTGTGTTTGGTCTAGTCTGCTCACCCAAAGAATCTGGATCCTTGCAATGATCTTACTCTCATTCATCCCCAAACAGAGCCATTGTTAGAACTGTAAAAATCTGATGCTTTTACATTTTATTTCACTCTTGAACTTCTTGATTTTTCCTTGCCATGTGCATATTCCACTCATTATGCCCATTCTGTCTGTTATATTTCACCTATGTATGCACTTTCTTCATCCTGGTTCATATCGGCATAGGTCTTCATTGGTCTCCCCGACCCACTATGTTTCTATTGCTGAAATCTTTTGTTTCAGGTGTATCGGCAAGACACTTCTCTTGTTATGGCGACAATGGATTTCCTATCGGCATGAGTTTTTGTGTTCGGGCAGAGGTCTTGGCAATTTCTATTTGTCTGGTCAACCGGTGATTTTGGTGGTTCGTCGGGGTAGGTTGCGGCTATCGAGTTGACGTCTCCCCGATTTTGTAGGGTCTTGCCAAATGAATTACGATGGTAGGCTTGTCGGAAGGACCATATGATTGTCACAGCGAATGTTATTTACTTTCAGGACAGTCAACATGACTCTTACCTTGTTTCGGCGACCGGTGACGGGAGGATTCACTTTGGTGAAAGTTAGGTTATGTCAGGGTGATGTCACATTGAACACCATATGTCTCCCCGACCACAATGGCCATAAGGATTCATTTCGGTGTGGGTGATTTCTTTCAAAACAAGGTCATAGCAAGGTATTGTGATCACACCGACCGACATGTGGTGGATGCACATCACTATAAGTTATAGCTATTGGGGAAATGTCATAGCGAGATCTCATTGTCTTACCGACCGTTCAGAAAAGGGATTCATTTCGGTAAGAGTTGGAGCTATCGGGTTGAGGTCTCCCCGACTTTGTGATCATTTCAATGTGAGTTTGTTTTATCATTGGGAAGTCTCAATGACTTTGCTATGTCACACCGACTGATATGTAAGGGTTTTCAATCAGTGTAAGTTATTCCTTTTGGTATGAGGTCTCTCTGAAGTCAAGAGGTCACAGCGACACATGACGAATGGGAAAACAACCCTCGGTCAAACATAATGTTGCCAATTGGTATGGGGTTTCCCTCGGTGTGACAAATGGATTGCTACGACAACTACAAACAAAACTAATGGATGTCGGTGTGAGATCAGTATTCTCTTGGTGATATGATGTAATTCTAAGGCTTTCGGTGTAACAAGCAAGGTGCTACAATGACATGAAAGAAAATGATGTCTTCGGTGAAGCTTGGTGAAATCTCTAGGATGTCACCCCGAGGTCAAGATGTCATAGCGATATATGAAGAGAAGGAGAAACGCTCGAGGACAGGACTATGTGGTCGATATGATATCTCACCGACTCGAGTATGTCACAGTGACTGCAATGAACAGGGGCGTGCAGGGGAAAGTGATTGAATTACTTTCAGCATGGTGAGTGGAATGTCTCAGTGACTGTTCTGATGATGAATAATGATGCTTGATTGTTGTGGCCGACATGTGCACTCAAATAGCAGATTACTATTCCTGTGGCCAACGTGATGAATTATTTGATGACGGTTACTGGCCGACATATTCTGAGCCCGAATCTTGTGGAGGGCTGACATGATTTTTCAAATGTTTTATTTTCTTAATGTTGGCTATAAATATGCCCCGAGATTGTAATGCATGGGGATCAAATTTTAGATTAGAAGCAAAAGGTAGTCAGATGGCTATAGTAGGATAATTTTCTCTTTCCAGAGACCATGTGCATGATTTCAAATGGTGGTTTCAATGAAGATCAGCTGGTGTGGCATTTTACTTCTGGTGTCAATTGTATGTTGAGTTTATTGAAGAGTATTATTAAGCTGTCTCCAAGTTGATTTTTCCTGGTTGTTTAAATTGAAGTAACAAGTTTATTTTTAGTTTATCAGTGCACATTTGCTGTATCTGTGTGATTAATTGATTGGTTCTCTCAAGTAGGGATTAAATCCTTTCTGTTGATCATAGTAATCAGGGAGATTCATTTGGATTATTAAAGTAGATCTCAGTAATCATAATCTTGCATTGTTCATACAAGTTATGAACAGATCATATTCCTACAATTCAATCTTTTGCCAAAATAAGTTGCCCATTTATGTTTCATTTGACTCCGCATACCCAACAAGGCACTAGTCTCTGCAATTTCATTATTCGAATTCACTCAATCTCTTTTATCAGTTAATTAAGTATTTTAGGTTTTAGATCTGCAAGTTGCTATCAAGTTTGCTTTTGTTTTGTTCACTGTTATCTGCCATTGTAGACAAAGCAATTCAAAGGGATAATCATAAGATAAGCCTACTCAATTCAAAAGGTACACCCACCTGGGTTTAGCAGCACCTAAAGAGTAGAAGGTTGAGTTCTCTTGACCTTGTTCTGTTACCCTAAAATGTACCAAGAGATTGGCAGTCTCTTGAGGCATTCGACCTGCATTTTTGAGAGCTAACACCTCCTAACCTTCTAGGGAACAGGTGCAAGAAATAATTGTCATTATGTTGTACATCCTAACATTGTGCATAGAACTACTATAGATGGGCCTTTGGATCTTTAGTTCCCATATACTTCTTGAACTTGGGTATCTCAAAATGCTTCGGAAAGGGAACAAGTGAAATCAAAGAATCAAACGGATATAGGAAAATCTCCTCAAACTTGAAGGATTTTTTGGACATACCCGCTTATAGGTATTTCAATGTAGCTTTTAGCTCCTCCATATCTTTATTGGCAGGTGGAGTTGGATTAGACAGATTGGGTGGATATTGTTGATGTGATGAATATGGGATGGAAGCATTGGGATCGTATGATGGTGTAGGCTGAAACTGATTAGCATAAGCGGGTTGCAGATTAATGTAATGCAGATAGGATGATGATGAATTTTGGTAATAAGAGGTGGAGGGTGTTTGTTGCTGAGGTGGCCGCTGTTGATAATATGAAGTGGATGATGCATTGTGTGGAGCTTGGAAGTATGAGGATGTGGAAGCGCCCTATTGTCATGATGACGATTGTTGGTAGTAAGAGGTGGATGAAGCACCCTGTTGATAAGGTGGTTGCTGTTTAATGTAATATGGAATAGATTAGTAATTATAGGCAACATTTAGCTATTGTGCAGCATACAGAGATAGTTGCGGATTGACAGTTTGAAGGTAGGGATTAGTGTATGATTGTGGAGGATTAGTGTAAAGTGGTGGTTGAGTCCATGGTGGATTTTGAGAGGCCACATGGATATTTAGATTAGCATATGCAATGTATGTGTTGGACGAATGGTAGAGATATTGTGCAAGAGAATTACACTACATTTGTGTGGGAATGTGTGTATGTGATTGTTGATAAGGAGGGTGAGATGGGATGTGTTGTTGTTTTGGGACTAATACAGATGCACCATGAGGTGTTTGTTGAGGGTGTGATGCAATTTTCATTTCCTGATGAGGAGGTTGTATATGTGCGATAGCATGCTGTTGTGGGTTCGAAAAAAATTTTGTGGCATGTTTTGTTGCATAATTAAAATGTTTTGTTGTGGAGGTTGTTGATGATGTTGTTGCATGGGGACAAAAATGATAGTGGTAGGTTGTGGTGGTGCTTGCAAGGGGATAGTTGCATGCTGTGGTGGTGCCTGTGAAGCAATGGATTGATGAGGATTAACGGGAGGCTGTTGGAACACCATAGTGTTACCATGAGGGGGCAGTAGGAGATTTCCTATGGGTATAGGTCCTTGTGGTGGTGTCAATGCGAGAAATGGATTGCCCCCAATGTTGATAGGTGGTTGACTAGGATACTGAGGTGGGAGTGGTGAAGCATACGAGATGTTTTGTGGCATGCCATAGGCATATGGATCATAAGGTGTCGTAGACACCACAGATGGAAGGGGAAGATAATTGACAATTGATGTATCACAACATTTCCAAACTCAGGATGATACCAATTATCTATGGGTGTACCCTCAGGAGCATAGGAATTTCTAGGAACATTTTCGGTTCTTAATGCATTGGTGGGGTTTGGGTGTTGGTGTACTGTGACATGTCAAAACCAGATGGTGGTTTGAATCCCTTCATGAGTAGAGTAGCGAGGATCTTATCTCCACCCTCGTCGAGGAGGCGATCTATCATCTGAATGTTAGTGAGATTGCTTAGGTATTCATCAATGGTGACTTCAGGTTGATTGATCATGTTTACATCACCGGGTAGTGAAGTATTTTGACTATCGGTGTTAGATTGTGATGAAGCACAATTATCGGGACCTTAAGGGATGTTCACACTATTGTTAGGATCTTGAGAGATGTTTTCCCCATTGTTAGGATCTTGAGGGATGTTCGGTTGGGAACCTTGACCTTGTTGTTGTGTCATTTGCTTCTTGGTTTGTGATCTAGTCTGAATGGGCATGAAAATGAAAAACTACTGGGTGGACTAAGATGAGACTAGATTCAATGCAAGGATGACCTAAATGACGGTTGGAAGATTGATTGGATTGGATGATGAGATCGAATAATTGGATAAGGATTGATTGGTAAAATGGTTGATAGGATTAGATGATGGATCAGGATCAATTGATGAAATGACTGACAAGATTAGATGATGGATGATGTAAGGGATTCTAAACCCAGTGTGAAAATCACCCTAGGTGACTTAAGGCATTAGTTTCAGATCGGATTTAAGGACAAATAGATGATTATGGTATTGAATTCACCTCAAGATGGAAATGGATTGATTGGGTTGAGGATGATGACTTATGACACTTAATCCACCTCAAGATGGAAGTGGATTTATTGGGTCAAAGACAATGACTAATGTGTAGGATAATGATCAGATTCAGACGCCTAGATCAATTTAGATAATAACCTATAAAACAACGTTTAGGGGATTTGGATTGAGAGAATGATGATGAACAATGCAACCTAGAGATGCTCTAAGAGTGCCTAGATGATGTAGGTGATGACTGAATGACCTTTGGAAAGTGAAAATGGACTAAAGGATGAATTATGAGTGAACGAAAGGGGATGAAAGTGTTTAGATCATAGTAAATGACAAGGTTTTAGGTCCCCAACTGTTTGACTCTCTGGATTGGGTAGGGTTTCCTATTCAAGGGGTGAGGTCACCTTTCTAAGGATCATGGTCACCTATTCCCAAGGCCTAGTCGCTTGACTAATTTTTGAACTTGTTTAAATTAGAAACAAGGTCAAATGAGCTATCAAAACAAGCAAACGAGCCTGAAAAAGTGGTGAAATAGACTCACTAGATGATGGAACGGTTCCCTAAATGGTGAAATGAGATTCCTAAACAATGAAATGGATTCCTCGAATAGAAAAACAAGTTCCCTAAATGATGAAATAGGGTCCCCGAATGGAAAAAAGAACTCTCTAAATGGATGAAGGGGTTCATAGAACGGGAGAATAGACTCTCAGAATGGGGAAATAGACTGACAGAATGACATAAAAGAATGCTTAGAATGAGAAAATGGACTGATGTAATGACGAAACGGGAGCTCAGAATGGGAGATGAAACTGATTGTTTAGAGTGCAAAATAGTTGTTTGGGTAGGATCACCCCTATTCTCGGCCTGATCACCCCTTTGTAGGGTGTGGTCACCCTTGGATAGATCCTAGTGGCCCCTATTTAGGGCGGGGCTGCCTATTTGGGTGAAAAGTGAACAATTTTGACTCAAAATTAACTAAGATAGAGGGCAAGGTCACCCTCTTGAGGTTAGGGTCACTCCTAGTCAGGGCATGGTCACCTCTATCAACATACCTAAACTTGAACTAGGCAAAAAAACTATGGAAGAGGACATAAAACACTTCAAGAAACAAGCAAAAGGCAAGACTAACTTGGCTAGTAAGATATGCACTAGTTTTTCATAGAAAAAATAGTTCAAACAACATAATCCTATGATTAGTATGAGGGGTATGGACAACACAGTCCTCTAACTAGGCTAAACAAGTTGATTTAGGGAGTCCTTAATATACACTCAGTATGTGAGGCACAACTATGAACACCATCCTATCACAAGCATGAGTCAGGAACCACAATGAGATATTGAAGGCTCAAACCAACTCTTCATGTCTATCTAGGTGTCACCCTAGCTTTGATGCTCCACTAGAGATGATGTGACTGAATTGGGGTACAAATTTGGCCTCCCCCCTTGAATACCCTGTCGGTACATGTGGTTGGAATTGTCCATTGGGGTGATGAAATTCCCAAGCAGGTCCCACTAAGAAGATAACACTAACTATTTTCAACTACTCCCTAGGCTCACACGAAGTGCAAGGGAAAAGCTTGAACGATGTAATTCCCCCTTGCGTAACACAAATGACTTAAGTGAGCTAGGATTTCTCTTCACCCAGGATCTCTAAATAGTGCAAGGGGATTAGATACATCAATAGCTTACTTACAAAAAAAGTACACAATGTATTGGATCCCCTACTTAGACTATGTGCCTAATTAGTGCAAAAATGAAAGCAAACAACTAACTAAATGCCTTGGTCCTTTCATCCTGCAATAAATTTGTTAGTAGTTTTAACCTCCATTCTTCACCAAGTGTGAAATAACTGCACAAACATTAGTAAAAACCTTAACAATCACTAACAACACAAGTTAGGGGGTCAGTAATAACCATAACGACAAAAAAAATCTGTAAAAATGATTTAAAATGTTATTTTTTCCTTGAAAAATTCTTTGTCTGGGCCTAGTCACCCCTGTTCTAGGCCTGGTCACCCTTGTTAGGGTGTGGTCACCCTTCTGCAGGTCCTGATCACCTTTGTCAAGGCCTAGAAGCTCCTCTAGTCAAAACAGATAGTTAAATTGGTTGTAATGTCTCAAACAAGTGTTTGTGTCTAGGTGGGGTTGCCCCTCTATAGGTCTTGGTCACCCCTCTAGTCATAACAAAGAGTTAAATTGGTTGTTTTGTCTTAGATAGGTGTTTGTGTCTGGGCAGAGTCACCCCTCTACAGGTCCTGGTTGCCCCTTTGATCAAAACAAAGAGTTAAACAGACTATTCTATCTCAGACAGACGTTTATGTCTCGGTGGGGTCACTCTTCTACATGTCTTGGTCGCCTCTCTATAGGTCCTAGTCGCCTATCTAAGAGTGAAGCTACCCCTCTATGACTTCTGAACCTACAAAATATCAAAAAATAACAAATGTAAGAGTAAAAGGACCCGTATGTGGGTCCCACCAGGTGTTCCAGAAATGTGTTCAAGTGTTATTACCTCATAATATGCAAAACTAATTAAGAAATGCAAGATGAAACAAAACTAGACCACCTCAAGATTGGGCTATGTTGAACACAAATAAAAGAAAGATAAAAACAAGAAGGTATACCTTTTACTTGTGTTGGTCCTTGGTTGGCCCTTGATGCAGCTTGAGTGTGTGCTCCTTGGATGCTAAATGATCTAAAATGAGGCGCAAAGGGGTGAAGATGCAAATGGTGAAGGTGGTTATGTGATCTAGTCTAAGCAAAATAGATGCAAGAGGATGGGATGGAAGCTTAAAAGTGTGTAATAAAGAAGGATGAAAACTAATTATGCAAAGAAGTGCTTAAATGGCTTGAGAGCATAAGTGTGATAAAAATGCATAAGGTAAATGAATGAATGAGAAGGGAGGTTATTTATAGAAGAAATTGAATTTTCTAAAGAATTCAACGATTAGGATTGAACCACCATGGCCAAGATGGAGGGCTATGGTGAGTTGAGGACTCGCAAGCCCTCACATCTTACCATGTGGAGGATGAAGTGTGCAAGGGACATGGTGAGATGGAAAGGGTACAAATAATGTGGAAGAAGGACAAGTACTTTGAAAGTACCTTGGGAGGAGAGAAAATTTCCTCAAAAAAGAACTTCTTGTCCCCAAGTGAGAATGATGGTGATAAGTGATGAATTTTTAGAAAGTCCTCTCTTATCATCATGGGAATGAGAGAAGTTGTTGGGGGAATAAATGTAAATATTAAATTCACATGATTGAAAGGAAAAAGTGGTTGGGAGAATAAATGTGAATTTTAAATTCGCATGCATGGGAATGCCTAGTGGATAAGATGAGGTTCCCAAAAAGGAGGACTTTGACTCATATGGGTGATATGACAAGTGAAAAATTTTATAATTTCCCAACAACTTGCATGGGGAAGAGAAATGCATAGAATGAATAAATGTGAATTTTAAATTCACATGGGGAAGAGGTCAATGCCAAATGAAGAAAGTACTTATCAAAGGTTGACTTGGAAGACATGCCAAAGATGGCATGTGAATTAGATCCAGGTTGTGCAAATACATGATTAACAAAATTAATGAGGGATTAGAAGCAAGTGGCAAAAGTTGGGGGATGTGACATTAATCGTTGATTAAGGGTGTACGCATCCTAATCATGGATTAATTAAACTAATCCAGATTAGAAGATGATTATGGAGGATGTGACAAGGAAAGAGAAAAAGGGAAATTTAAAATTGATTTAAATTCAAAAGGCTAAATGACTAAATTAAATAAATTGATGTATTTATTTAATTTAGAAAGGAAGGGGATGAAAGGGTAAATTATTAAATTAATACTTTATGAAACTTTAGGCAAAGAAAGGGATATTAATTAAATCAATCAATTTAATTAATATTAATGGAGGATGTGAAATAGACGAATAAAGAGGTGAATTTGATCGTGTGAGAGCGATTAAATTGGGATGTCTACACTCTTTATTTGTCCACTATTGATATAAATTTTCTCAATTCTTTCTATCAACTTTAAGATTGGTGATATTTTTAAATGCCTTTGATGGGTTTTCATTAGGTCATAAAGAAGATTCACCTAGATCAATCCATTTAAAAGTATACAAAGATCAAATAAAATAATTTGTTACTCTATTTAGTGCACAAAATCTAAGTGTTTCACTATTAATTGCTCTTGAAATGCTCTAGAGATAACACTTTAATGTGTGGGGTCTTTATTGATTAAATTAATTGAAATAAATATCTTTAAATGCTAGCACATGATATCAAATCACACAATATGTGCTTGGTTAGATCTAGGAAGGATAGGTAAAAGGGATTAGTCAACCAAATTTTGAATTTTAATTAGAGATGGACAAGTTCATAAAGAAAAGGATGTCTTGCAACCTATCTTAGAGCAAATAATGGGTCAAATTAGAGTACACAACAACCATATATTCATATAAGTTTGCATAGGTGTGATAACCAAGTGGATAAGGTGAAAACACAAGGATTTGTGGACATATGGATGAGGTAAATACTAAATATAAAAATGTGTATATATAGAATTAGATAAAGGCTTAGATAAATGAGCCTAACTTTATGGAAGATTGCACTCATTGTACCATGTTCATGTATCAAGATATTTCTTCATAATCGACACAACTAAATGGGTAATAGTATGGGTATCTAGATTTCACCATTCCATAAATTTCATACCAATAATTTTACCATCTTAAAAAATAATGTCATGTAATGTTAGTAAAATATTTTAATATTTATTTATTTATGAATGAATGAAAGAAAAATTATATACAATCTTATACAAATTTTGTAATAAGTCAACAACTATAAAATAATATTACCAACTCAATCAACAATCAAAGATTAATATAATATCCAAATTAATTGAATGAAAGGAAAATTATATACAATCTTATACATTTTGTAATAAATCAACAACTATAAGTTAATATTATCAACTCAATCAACAATCAAAGATTAATATAATATCCAAATTAAACTCAATTAAATGAATAATAATTTAAAAAAAATCTATCTATTAAACAATTACAATAAAATATATTAAAAAAATAATTTATAATAATTAAGAATCAATATATAATGTTTTTCTTAGTAAAATTTAAAAATCTTATATCATTATAAAAGTAAATATGTCTTTGGGGTGGTGGGCCTAACTTGATTGGCTAAAGCATCCTGTTGTAAGCAAGAGGTCATGAGGTCTAGTCTCCCCACCACCCCTGTGGTATCGAAGGTTGCCCCTTATAAGGGAACAGATACTTGACCGATTCCTCCAAATTCCTCTAGTCTAAAAACAAAATGTATATTTATTTGTAATTTATAAATTTTTTAATGAAAAAATTTACTACTTTTAAATTTCTATTTAAAAAATAAAAGAAGATATTTTACATAAAAATTTTGAAATATACAATTAATCAAGCATTTAATTACCTCCAAATTCCTTTAGTCTAAAAACAAAATGTATATTGACTGGAATCTCTTCTAGAAAAATAGGAGCCCCTACAGTATAAGGATGAATATTTCAGCTGGTGAAAATGGGGTGGGGCTAGAAATTGCCCCTACAGTTTAGGAGTTTTGTGTGCCATTTGTCACACATCTCAAACACAAGAAATTAAAAAATAGAAGAAAAAAAATTCTGAGCTTAAATTTTTAAGTAGAATTGCAACATTAAATCCATGGGACCACCAACTTCCTCATATTTCGGAGCTTAAAATTTTAAGCAGCAATGCACTACTAAATTCATGGGACCACCAGCTTCTCTATATTTAGGAGCTTAAATTTTTAAGCAGAATTGCAACTAAAATCCATGGGACCATGTACTTTAAAATATTCCTAAAAAATCTAAGCAGCACCCGCTGAGATTTTTAAGGAAGCCCCCCTCCATAAGACCGCACTCTTAGTTATTTGATAGAAGCGTTATTTGATAGAAGCGGCAATAAGCAGTGGAAACCCTCCAGCACGCTCTCTTGGTCGCCCCTCACAATCATTCCTTTCTCCACTTCATTAGTCTTTTTATCATCTTCGAACCCGCATACGGTAATCTCCCGTGCAGTTAGCCATTCACAATGTTGGGTTAACACACCTATCCATGTACATTTGGCTGCGTCCACAAGTTCTCCCCACCAATATATGTTGGAATTATCAGCACACAATCGCATTCTCGAAGAGCCAGAATTTATAACGAAACAGAGCATCATGGCATTGCCATCGGAGGAACTGTTGAAGAGGTCAAATTTGATTTTTTCATTAGAGCTGAATTTCTTGTTAGCAACTGAGTGCACGACAGAGAGATTGGGAAAGGCTGAAGAGTTTAAAAGTGATCCCGCACCAGCTACTGCCTTTGTACATATAATCACTTCATCTGGCCATTTCTGCCCAAAAAGGAAAGCAAACATTAATCATGATAATGATAAAAAACAAAAATTAGAATTATACATTTTGCAAACAATTATTACCTGAATCTTTTGAATGCAACGCTCCACAGCTGATCTCTTATTTGCTACGAGTTGCACGCTTCTCAGTCTTTGCAGGTGCTCCCAACTTTCTATACCCGACACCTCCCTACAGTTACCAACTATCATAAGGACCTCCAATGATGTGCAGTGTTGTAAACCTTGTATCGTCTAAACTTTGTTGCCCTTTTCTTGTCGAAATCTTTCCAGCGAAACTAATTTATCAAAACTTGGAAGCGTGTCCAACTCTGGACAGTCGCTTATGTTCAGGCAGCGAAGGTTTATTACGCCACTAATACCACGTATGTTCCTTAGCAATTTACAACAGGACACCGTAATATCCTCCACTGCTGTTGGTAGAGTGTCGACCTCCGTTAAATGGTCATTATACCAAAGACACAGAGTTTTAAGGCCGGGACAACAGTCGTCAGAAATTGAAATCTTTGACACTCCTGTTTCACACAGATCTATTTCCTTGAGATTGCTCAACGGAGAAGTAAATAGCCCCTGCCCAAAATCAAATCCGCTGATTGGGCATCTTTGTATATGCAGATTCTGAAGATTAATCAGTTGCTTCAATGATATTGGTGAAGATTGCACTTGTAAATTTATTAATACCAATCGCTCTAAAAGAGTAAGATTCCCCATAGAGTCTGGTAAAGATTGCATCTGGAAACACCCTGCAACTGGACGTATCTCCATCACTCTCAACTTGCTGAGTTGACGGATGTTAATTGGGAGCTCCCTTAACCTGGTTTTGTTTAAATAGAGCTCACTCAAGGAAGCCTGATTTGTGACGTGACGAGGCAGCAACTCCAATTGTGTGCACCAATTAAGATTCAAATACTGTAGCATTCTCATGTTTTCGAGGATGTCTGGCTGTAAGGTGAGCTACTCACACTGGTCTAAATCAAGATGTTGCAGGAGTGTGAGCTGCTTAAAAGAATCTGGCAATATCCTCAATGCTTGGCAACCCCTCATATGTAGATGTCGCAGGTCTCTCAAATTGCCAAAACAGCTAGGCAATGATGATAAACTAAAACAAAATCGTAATTGCAGGTGCTTCAGTGATTGAAGATGACAAAATTCCTCTGGCAGACTCTCCACGTTGCATCTAGACAGGCATATCTTTTTCAAATTCACGAGATATCCTATGGACTTTGGAATTCTTTGATTTAGGGCACCCAGAAATAATCAACACTCTTAACTTTACTGGAGCCTGCAACCAATATTGAATTTAATTAAGGGAAAGATAAAGATTGCAAAGAATATTTAATTCAAATTATAAAGATAGAAGAGAACCGTAGAGGAAAGATACTTACTTCCACCCCATCCTTCCACAAGCCTACTATCTTGTCGCAGTCATAAAGTTCTAAAACTCTTAAATTTTTCAATGGCATCCATGATGGAAGATTTCTATGAGCAATTCCGGTGCAGCTAAGCCTTGCCAACTCTCTTGATAATTTGGCAATGTATAAATTGTTCCCAAAGTCTTCCCCTACCACGAAAACTTTTAATCCATAAGGACAAGGTCTTCTAGTTTTTCTGAAGCCACAAAGCCATATGCTTGTACTCAACAGGGAATTGGAGAACTTCTGGACGTCATTAGTTGCAGAATTCAATATTATTCCTCTTATCTAGATAGAGAAAAGCAAACACAACAAACTTAAAATAGAATGAGGTAAACATACAAACTGACAAACAAACAAAATAGACAAGTTTCAAGTTTCAATTCCATGATTTCTAATTTTCTAGCAGCACAGAAAACAAATGATTAACCTCACCTCCTCCTGTTTGTTAATCACAGTAAGCTGTTCAGGAGACCATAGACGATGAGGTGAAAGGGAACCTGCAATTTCCCTACCTAAATCTCTTAGGTGGTCATGCATTCTTATTTCATTCTCATGAACAAGCTCAACAAGTCACTTATTTACAAGCCTCACCCAACCCCACAGACCACTCCAGCCAGATCCTTCCCATACAGCAATAGCGGTCGGCTTGTTTTTGCCAATGAAGAAACAGGCAATGTCTAAGAACATTTGTTGCTCTTCTTTATCTAGAGCATCATAGCTAACCCTCAGCCTATTTATAATGTCATCGGGCAATATTCTAGAAATTTTATGCAATACATCTTACCATAAATTTTTATTAGAGCATCCATAAAGCTGACCTCCAAATACCTTTAAAAACAAAGTCAACCCATTACTGGCTCTTATGAAATTTTCAACAAGATCTTCGAATCCCAACAATGGAGAAGGTTGTATGAATGCATGCCAACAAAAAAGCTGCCTGGCATGAGACTGATTCATTGATTTCATTTCATAAATGCAGGAGATGCCCCAAACCCTGAGGACTTCCTTGTCCCGTGTTGTAACAATGATCAAACTCCCAGATGCAAGGCTTCCCTTTTCCGGCAGTAAAGCTTCTAGTTGATCCCTATGATCCACATCATCCAAAATGATAAATACAGGAACAGATCTCAAATAATTAGAGATAATCTTTTTGCCTTGCTCTACATTAGTAGGCGGCTGATTATTGAATCTGAATTCTAAATCTTCAAGGAGTTGTATCTGCATTTTATGTAACTTATTTGTACTTGCAGCATTTCTAATATCAAAAAGAAAACTGGATTTTTGTATAGATGAACATTTCTGATTATATAATTCTTTTGCTAAAGTGGTTTTTCCGGATCCGCCCATACCCCAAATTCCCACAATTTGAACATCAGAATAAGATTTCTCTTCACTAATTGTCATTTCAAAATCTATTACAGCTTCTTCAAGACCCACAGGATGTGTTGCTACCTCCAATGGTACTATTTTCATTATTTCTGATACACGATTCACAATATTCTTCAACACCCTTAGCTTCTCTCTAAACAATGATGAATCATGAAACGAAGAAGCATTACTAAACAGTGATGATTTAATAAAGATAAATACATATAAAATAGAGAAATATTGCATGAAATGGAAGGTATGATAACAGATGTACAGAAAGAGAGATTGTGTGTTGCTTACTCATTACTATTGACACTTTCGCCCATATAAAAGGAGACACTGTGGAGTGCCATCTTCCACTCCTCAAGCTTGTCTGTGTTATATCTACCCTTCTCTTGATGCTTCAAAAAGAAATCGGCGTAGATTCCTTTCCCATGAACCAAATGGCGGAGATTTTCAGGTTGGACTCGGTAGAAAACAGGAATAATAGGTGTGCCAGTCTTGAGCATAAAAGATAGCTCGGCAAGACACCAAGGTGATTGTGCATATGTGGGAGAAAATATTGCTACATGAAGAGAAGCACGAGACATTGCTTCTTGTAGTTCTCTAGGGAACAAATTCCCCAACTCAAGATCCTGGGAATCAAGAAAGACCTTCAGACCCATAGCATGGAGGACATTGTAGATATCTCTGGCCAGCTCATGTTTTACATCGGGTCCTCGATGATTAATAAAAACATCGTAGGTCAGCTTCTGTAATGGTGATGAGGATGTAGCAGAAGTAGATGCAGATGGTGGAGCAAGCCCATCAAAAGCATTTACACTGTCAATTTCTGATTGACGAGAAGTGGAAGCCATGGAATCTGATTCAACTGAACACAGAGACAGAGGAAAGCAATGGAAGCAGGGGCGATGGTGAGGAAGTCAAATTACTCAAACTTGGTAGACCAGGGAGAAACAGGGGAGTTTATATAAAGATTAAAAAAAGTAGGCGAATCCTTCTCCAAGAAACGAGGAAGAAGAGTAAAGATGAGGTTTTGGATCACCCTAAAATTAAATATCGAAGAAACGAGGAAGAAGCTTCCATTGACCAAAATTTAAATATCGCTGGCCGGCAAAAATTTGTTGGTGTAGGGTTGGTCTGGTGGATATATATGTATGTGTGTATGTATATGTATGTATGTGAATAATTTGTTGGTAAGTTTTTGACATATATGTATGAGGAATCAATTTGTTGATGTAGGGTTGGTTTATTAGACAATTTGTTGGTAAGATTTTGACATATTAGTACAAGGAATCAATTTGTTGGTGTGGGGTTGGTTTGGTAGACAATTTGTTGGTAAGTTTTTAACATATTTGCACAAGGAATCAATTTGTTGATGTAAGGTTGGTTTGTACAAGAGAGATGTCACAATAATGTGGAAAAGTTCAGAAAAATAGTGAGGTTCTTCAATATTTATCAAAGAAATATAGATTTAAGAAGGTATTAAAATTAGTCTATATCTTAGCTCTTCACTCAAATTAATAATAATTATTAATTTATTTATTTTTAAATATTCTTTTTTTTAAAAGAGTAATATTTTAAATTTATTACGCTTTTCAAGTATGAATTATATTGATTTGAAGAGATTTAAGATATATAAAAACCAATTTACTAATCTACTCAAAAAATATATATTTATTATGAAGAAAGAAAGCATATCCTATAGATTTATGTTCTATAACATCCTAATTCTAACATATAATTCAAATCAATTCAATAATCTAATGTCTTATCAATAGTGTGCAATAATATTGATCTAATTGCAATAGTATGCAAATTTTTGTATAAAGTAAAATTAACACATGAGATAAAGACAACAAAGATGACAATCACATTAACGGTAGAAAAATTGGTTACATCTCAAAAAAATATTTGATCCTTCTCAGATTCTTCTCCAACCAATTTCAAAATGGCATGAGAGAACAATTGTATTAGATTTGGATAACACCCTTGTCAATGCAACCTTATCTTGTCCTCCAAATTATGACTTCACCATTTCTGTTCGGAAGAATGATGAGAAACCATTAACTTGCTATGTGCAGTAGAGGTTTGGTATCAATCGTCTCTTCTTTTACTTGAAGATTTATAAATATGAAATCATCATTTTCAGATCAGCCAGTAAGGAGTATGTAGATGCTATTTTAAAAGGATTCAACATACATGGAGGCGTTGATCACTGACTTTATGGAGATTCTTGCAGTTCAGTCCTTGGGAGCTTGGCAGAGATATGAAGAAAGTTTTCATGGCAGATGATTGTCCTGATTGTTATCAACTCTAGGCGGAAAATGGGTTTCTTGTGAAGCCATTTTTGGGTTGTCCAAATGACAGGGAACTAATTAGAGTTATGGAAATGGCTGAAAAAGCAACAAAATGTGAAGATGTAAGAGAAGCCCTAAAATGTTGCTCAGAGATTGAAAAGTTTACAACAATGAAACAAGAATGAGAAAGTGTTACACTAAGGGAACAAGAAAGTGAGACTTCAAAAATAAGTGTTGATATGGCTCAACCTAGAGATAGAGAAAGAGAGACTCCTAAAGTTGGTGTGCGTAGAAATCAACCTAAAGAAAAAGTGAAAAGATATTCTAAACTCAGTGTTCGAACCTAAGAAACTAGCCTCTGAAACTTCCAAGGATAGTAATGACATGGCTAAATCTAAAGATAAGAAAGGAGTAATATTGAAGGCTACTGGTAGACATGTTCAAGGAAGAGAACAACAGAGATGGGGTCCTCATGCTGACCTTGATAAGGTTCAAGGAAGGAAACCACACAGACGTCTTCCTACTGTTGGGACTACTTAAGTTCGTCCTAAAAAAAATAAATAAATAAACTTCTAACGTGGGCCCCAACAAGGTAGAGTCAGAAAGACAAAATTCCAATAATCGTGTTGCTAAGGTTGAATCTTTACAAGTAGAAAGAAGTTCTAGCCTTAGTCTTGGTAAAGGTTGATGTAGAGAGCCACATAAATGAACTTGTAATATTGGGGTTCAATATAAAGAACCTCAAAGACGGACTTCTGATACTGTGGTTCAATGTAGACAACTAGAAAAGAAAACTCTTAGCAATGGACTTGACAGGGTTCAACCTGGTGAACTAGAAAGGGGAACATCAGAGGTTGGTCTCAATAGGATTCAAACTAGTGATGTAGAAATGAAGACATCTAATGATATTATTGTATTTGATAATAATTTTCAGTCTATAGAACCAGAAAGGGATAATATGAATGTTTTTGAACAAGAGAATTCCCAAGGTTGCCAGGATATGGATTGTCAGAAAAATTAGATTCAAAACTTCCAAAACCAACCTTGATGGGTTTAAATCAAGAAAGCGAGAATCCAAAGCTGATATATTTGGCCTTGATGGTTGTGACTCTAATAAGTTTCAACTTAATGAGAAAAATAATTGCAAAGTTAGCAGTGATATTTTTCAACTTATTGAAGACAAACTAGAGTCTTCTAATGCTATACCCGATGTTAGCAATGATAGCATTCAATGTACCTGAGTCAAAAGTATCAGAGACTTCTAGAGTTAGTTCTTACATTGTGTGCTCTTAAAGACCGAGAAGGTGGGAATTACATCGATGGGCTTGACATGCTCAATCATAATGAACTAGAACAAGGAACTTCTAATGTTAGCAGTGATAATTTCCATAATAGTGACTCAAAAGTAGCAAAAAGTTCTAATATTAGCATCAATAGCTTCCAAACTAGTGACTCAGAAGTCGATAGCTTCTAGATTAGTGACTCAGAAGTTGCATAAATTTCTAAAGATAGCCCTTACAGGGTGAATTATAATGACCCAAATGAAGAGGCCTGCAAATTTGGCCTTGATATGGCTTATCCCAAACAACCAAAAAAAGAGACATCTCAATGTAGCCCTTATGATGTTCAACCTAGAGGAGGGCACTTTAATAAAGAGAAGCATCTCCTATTGCACTCTTCCAGGCTATGTTTTTTATGTTGATTTTCATGACCTTCCAGTAAGCAAGTATGTTTTGAAAAGGCCTGGGTTGGATCAGTTCTTGTCCAAGTTGGCCAAAAAATATGAACTGGTTGTTTTTACTGAATCACCCAGAGAAACTACTGAATGAATTCTGGACAGATTAGATACTAACCATCATATTACTCGGCGTTTTTATTGAGACTCATGCAAATCCATCAGTGGTAATTGTGTAGTGAAGGACCTCAGTGTTCCAGGGAATGATTTGAGGAGTGTACTTGTCATTGATGGTAACCCATTGTGCTATAGTATGCGGCCTCGAAATGCAGTTGCTATAAATACTTTGAGGCTAGATTGGATGACAGAGAATTGTACAAACTTTTACCTTTCTTTGATTCATTAGACAATTACAATGATGTAAGAACTGCCATCATGAAGAATCACAAGGTGGTTGATTATTAGTTGTGGCAGTCGGGTAAATTGGTCGGAAAAACCTAAGCTACCGTGACCTCTTTAAAACATGTTTTGGACAGAGTTCAAGAAGAGAAAATGCAGAGGAAGGGCACGTAAGAAGCGACGGAGATTGTGGCATGTGAGGAAGGTGTTTTGGAGACCATGGGTGGAGTCTAATGCGACCTACAGGTGTATCACACCCTCATAACTAGAAGTAGGAGTTGCAAGGTTTTGTTGATTTATGGAAGCCCATGTTCGGTTTTGCATATTCATTGGTGCTGCAATGGGTCATAAAATTATAAATACTTTTAGCAGTTTAATGTTGATGGATTTAGCAAGTTGAAATTCATGTTGTTGGGTTGGTGAAGTCTAAATTGGCAAGATTCTCAAACAAATTGGATAAGGATGCCTTTTGTCTAAATTGGCAAGTTTCTATCACAGACTGATTTTTCCATTTATTGGAGTGGAGACCATTTTATAAATACTGCTGCCGTGTGAATATTATTATACTTGAGAATTAATAAGAGTTTCCCCTACTGCTGTTGAAAGTGGATGTAGGCAATTGCCGAACCACTATAAAATTTCTATGTTCTTTGTTTTGTCTTGTCTCTTTCTTCTGTTTTATGTTTTCTTTACTTGTTTTTTAATTCAACAATTGGTATTAGAGCTTGGTGAGGTTGAGCAAAAGAAGCAGTGACTAATGGAGGAAAAATTCTTCTTCTAGAATTTCCAGGAAAATGGATATGGAAGCTTTGAATGATTGGGCCTGAGCTCTCATGTCTTGGTCTTGTGGCTCTGGAGAATTTTATGATGAAGTTGTCCATCCTACAGAAGATTCGCCATCATTTGATTTCGGGGCTGCCCGAATAAAGTTTCTGGATAAATTAGATGTTGAAACTAAATTTGTTATGGAAGATTTCATAGGCATGTTGGAATCTAGTGGTGATTGTAGAAGAGGAGTTGATGGGGCTCCTGATGACAAGTACTGGTAAGAAGTATAAGGGCGCAAGACAAGATGTTACAAATGGGGTCCACTATACCATGAGTTGCAGGAGTCGAAATTGTGCGCAGTTCACTGTGTGAATATGATTTTGCAGGGGTCGTTATTCACTGAGCTGGATTTGGCAAGCATTGCAATGGATTGGATCAACACCAAAAGCAGATGATGATGGAGGGCAACCTCGATTTTGCAGATTACTTGCAGTTTATGTTTGAGGACTCGTCCAATGTTGCCATGGATGGAGATTTTAGTATTCAGGTCCATTGGCAGTTGAAGCTCATAGAGATCCTCAGAATGAGGACGCCTTGAATCGGTTGTATATAGAGGAGCAAAATTTAATTACCCGAGTGAAGACGCAGGAGACCAGAATGGAAGAGAAAAATGTGTTGATTTTTTATTTCGAGGGTGGTACTTTTGATGTTTCCCTTTTGACAATAGAAGAAGTAATAAGGGAAGGTGTTGCACTTGATTGGGAAGCCTGGAAGTGATTTATTTGGTGTGTTCGTGAATAAAATTTGGCCAAACTCAAATCTTTGTTGTGGCTGATGTAAATGCCTACAGTGGGGGGATATCTCTGAGTAGCAATTTGGTCTTCAAGTGGGAGATTGTTGGGTTTGGTGAAATCCAAATTGGCAAGATTCTCAAACAAATTGAATAAGGATGCCTTTTGTCTAAATTGGCAAGTTTCTCTCACAGACTGATTTTTCCATTTATTGGAGTGGAGACCATTTTATAAATACTACTGTTGTGTGAATATTATTGTACTTGAAAATTAATAAAAGAGTTTCCCCTATTGTTGAAAGTGGATGTAGGCAATTGTCGAACCACTATAAAATTTTAGTGTGCTTTATTTTGTCTTGTCTCTTTCTTCTATTTTATGTTTTCTTTGCTTGTTTTTTAATTCAATACATGTATCTGGTGGACATGGGTGGAAAAAAACAAGAGACACATGCTATATTTACGAAGATTCCAATGGGGAGGTGGTAGAGAGAATATGTGTGCCTACAAAAGAAATATAGTCAATATCATTCCTTAGAGCTAAGTACATTTCTTGACCATTGCTTTTCAAAGATAGTATTTATTTATGAATTATTCACTCTCCCAGTTAAAAGACGTGTATATAGTTGTTTACGTCTATTTGAATGTAATATTGGATACTTTCCATCTTTCATGTATGTTTTACATTTCTTTATGACATTTTTTAAATAGTCTAGATGTTTTATTTAAGCATAGATGTGGATCTTAAGAGATCTTAAGCATTTTATGTTAGTCAAAATATGTAGCTTGTTATTTGGAGTCATATTGGGGCTTCACATGATTGTGACATTGTGATGAAATCTTGAGTATGACTTTGGTATTAATTACACCTAAAGAAAGTTTACCATTACTATTTCACACCTTCTTATAGTTGGATAATGCACTATAGTTTACATGGTGTATTTATGTTGAAGACAATATGTTTTAAGACTATGCCAATGGTATGTGATATGAAGTCTGTTTAATAAGTATAAGATTAGTGGATGAGTTTTAAACATGAGTTTATTATATTTGGTAATTATATCAAAAAACATGTTATGATATGGTTGGTACCCTAGCATGTTGGTATCTACAATTACAAAAGTATTTAGTTAGAAGTGTCAATTCCAAATATTATCTAGTCCAAGAACCAAGCTACTACAAGAATAATGGGTTACATCATAGGGTAAATGAAATCATGAGGTTAAAAATATTATTACTACTAATGTTATGGAGTGTATATCTTTATATGAAGATATGATGAGCATACTGTTGTAAATTGTCTTGATTAGTATGGCTTAAATGTTGATCATGCTTAACACAAGTTTGTAATAATTGATGTATATGTCTTTCGAGGTACAAAGTGATTATATCCAGCTTTGTTGATAGCATTATGCCATATATTATTATGATAGTCAATATCATTGAACAATACTATAGTGGGATCCCATTGGGAGGTTTATTTAGACTTTTGCATTATTGTGGCATCATATTGATATTGTGACTACTATTATCTAAGGATGTACATTCTCTATTGATATCATATTCTTAGATTGATTTTGGATTGCATGGAAACTTGTGCCTAGGAATGTTTAGATCTTCACGCTTGGAGAGATATATCATCGATAACAATATTCTTGGCAAAACCTAGCTAGCCCTTATTCTCCCATGTAAGAGAATATTATTGTGTATAGAACCTTGGTGTATTTGCAAAGAATAAATAATATTAGTTTTCTAAGGTTGGAAAATTATCTTTTGTTAGGAATTATAGGTGTATGTTCCTTGAGAGGGACCTTGTTACTAGGAGAACTACATTCGATTGAATAATCTCATTTGAAAGTGGGTATGTAGGTGTCAATCCTTGGGTGAAGGATTCCCTTGTAACCTCAAGTCTGTAGATGGAGGGTTTAGGGGATAACTCCAAGGTTGTGGTTGTTCAAAAACATTTTTCACTTTCCCTCTTCAATAGGCTTCAATTTAAGGCTGGAATTGATCTTAGATAGTTATGAATGAGTTAAGGAAACTTGATCACTTGTATCTAATAATGATGTAAAATCATTTTAGTAGGATCTAATGATGTGAACAATGAGTACTCTTATTTCCTATTTAAATAGTCCACTTATTGTATCTATGTGTTTGGTTTTGGGTTGAGTTTGGGATGGTGTTCCTAAAGATTGTGTATGTCATTTATAGGCAAAAATCCTAAGTATTATTGAGTAATGTTGGGTATTTTTCCCTTCTATCTTTCTAATAAAGAACATGTTTATGAATAATGTGATCTGGTTAATAGTTTGAATAAAGTGAGTGCGTTTGGTTAATTTATAATTTAGTATTTATAATGTTTATGTGTTGAGTTGATGACATCTCATGTGGGTGCAAGATGATTCTTTTATGTTGTAGAATTCAACTCCAAACCTATAGGACTCTATGTATAGGCTCTTGAATCACTTAATTGTGATTCAGATATCTAGGTCCACTTGAATAGTACTTTTCAACTCCTATGATGTGTAGTTTGTGTACATGGCTATAAGACTCCCACATATAAGAAGTGAGTATGATATTGGAGCAATTAGCAGGTTGTCATTAGATCATGCCAATGAGGGATGAATAGAGCTATTATTGTATCTTATGTATGAGCTAACATTCAACTATATCATGAAGGTGAAGGATTTATAGGGGATATTCGAGATGTGATACTAAAATGGTTGAGCTCATTGTTGCCCTATGATGTAGGTAACAAAAACTTGAGCTAATAATTGTAACAAGAGGATTAGTATGTGGTCATATATAGCACAAAGGTGATTGATGATAGATCTACCACTCATATTGTGAAGGGGTTAGTTGATAATATTGCCAAGGTCACTTAGTGGTATATGTCAAATGCTACTCTTTGTTGGGTTGAAAAACTCGTCATTAGTGGCTTAGAGTGATAGATGTTAGAATCCACTAGTCCTTAATGGCTTAGTGGATAGTGGGAATATTGCCAATGACCTAATGTGATGTGTTTGTTATACTTACTCTTTATCTAATGATGATCACAAGTAGTATGAGGTACTTTCCATTATTATCGTTGGTGTAGAAGACAAGGTAAAAGGATGGAACTCATGTGCATAGTATGGGGTATACCAACATTCTTTTTCTAGTTGGGATGTACTAAAACGAGTAGGTGTTACTCATTCATTATGGATGTGTCAGTCACTCATTATGTATATATTAGTCACTTCCTGTGTACCTATGTAAATGGCCTCAAGAATTGCGTGTATTGTTATAGTAATTCCCTTGCCAATGATGACATCAAGTAGTATCATGGAATACTTGATTTTCATTATAGATGGTGGGGAATTTGGGAAAAGGATGGAACCCAAGGTGTAGTTTGGGATGAATTGATATTTCTTTTTCAAAGGGGATCTACTTATGGGTTTATGTGTAAAGTGAATGAGATAGTGGCATGATGTATGCAGTAGGTTGCATCCATTTCCACTTTACTAGTTGATATTTATGTAAACATATGATGTATGTATGGGGACCATTCACATTAGATAAATTTGATGTATGCTTGAGCTAGTCATTGTTGTACTTTTGTTATGCATATAGTCATTGTCATACCTATGATGTGTGTATTCAAGCTAGTCATTGTTGTATTTGTGATGTACATATATTACTAGTTAGTGTTGTTTGCGTGACCTATGCATGTTATAGTGATTATTCTACTTGTGATATATGCTTAAGTCAATCATTGTGTGAGCTTGGAATTATGAAATGATATGACCTTGGTGTAGATTTGTGGGTGTTTGCACATTAATGATTGGTATGGAACCAACATTTGATGATAAATTTTTACCATTATATCATAATCGATTAAGTTGATAGCTTATGCCTAATGAATAGTCATGATTTAAAGGTGAGATTAGAGATATCATATAAGAGAATATGATGAACTCTCTCTAACATTGGTGTACAAAATATGAAGCCTTTGATTCCCAAAATGGATATGTAGGTAGGGGACCATCATGAATGAACCTTCAAGGTGTAGGTATTGGTCTAGGAATGACCTTGACTTTGGGGAGCTTACGACCTTCTAGTGTGAGCATATGAGTGGTGGAATGGAGTCATCACCAT
Organism: Sequoia sempervirens; assembly: GCA_007258455.2. NCBI lineage: Eukaryota > Viridiplantae > Streptophyta > Pinopsida > Cupressales > Cupressaceae > Sequoia > Sequoia sempervirens. Next base: position 214,127,655 of record VDFB02000003.1, on the reverse strand, counting down.
GCTTATGGTTGTGGGAGTTATGAAGCCAACTCTTCTATATTATTTTGAATATTTGTGGCTGACTAAGTTGGTAGTTGATGTGAATTGATTTTTAAAAAAATTGTAGAATTGAGGGGAAGTTGTTACATTGTTATTAGAGCATGGTTCAAACATTAGACCTAAGATGCTCACTTGACTCTAAATAAAGTAGATTTTCTTACATTACTAACCTTCTATAATTAAGTTGGTCACTTAATACATGTGGATTTGTATTGAATTTATTAAATTAATCCTAGACTCATGAGAATGGTTGGCTAGTCCTCACCCAAAATTCTTAAATAAGTATGAGTGGGAATCTCAATATATAAATTATAAAGGAAAATTAGAGTGCGTAGTGAAAGGTTAAGATATCTGATGGTTGCTATTTCCTACAAACCAATTGTTGGATGTTATTTCACACCTTGTCATGTGGTAACTATCATGGCGTATTTAAAAGTAATTTTAAAATAGGTTGTGTACTAGACTATGAAGAGTTGTCCTTAATTCTTGATACTTGAATACCTTGCATGTGTTTACTGGTAAATGTGTGTACTCGATGGTATAATATTAACCTCTCTTAAGAAAAATCAACCCATAAATTCAAAATGGAGGATGGGATTAAGTGAAAATGCTTACTTGAGGGTATATTTTTAGTATGCACCCTCTTAAATATTATAGAAATTATTCTAATTTGATCAAATTAAGAAAACGGAACCACTTGCAATGTGAAGATAAGGGGTTCAAGTGAAATTAACCTGACTTGTAACCTAAAATTTTGAAGATATTAACAATGGGGGATAGAAGTGGAATTAAAAAATAAATAAAACAATTAAAAAAATTCTTTTGAAACAGGGAAAGGGATGAGGAGATAAGGCACAAGCATGGGATCCTACTAAGGATGAAGAGGGAAGTTTGTCCTCCACACTATGATGTCCAAGAATGACATCCCCCACTCCACCAAGAAGGGAGGAGGGGACGGTAGTAGAAATCCTATTGATAGGAAAAGAAGGGAAAATGAATGAGAAGAAGTCAAATATGTAGTGAAAGGGATTCCCAGTCTGTAGGGCATGGCGTCCCACCTCTAGCCATCCAAATCGTAGGTTAAAGAAAATGAATGGAATGCAGGGAAGGAACATGACCGTGACATCTTTAAAACATGTTTTGGACAGAGTTCAAGTGGAGAAAATGTAGAGGAAGGGTGTGGGAAGAAGCGACCAGCATTGTGGCATGTGAGGAAGGCTTTTATTATTGGGTGTGGAGTCTAATGTGACCTACAAGTGTTAATGGAAGCTCATGGTCAAATTTTCATATTCATTGGTGTTGCAATGGGTCACATAATTAGAACTTTTGAACATTATTGCCCAGTGTGGATCTAAATCGATGCCTTCCATAAAGGAATTTGTTGGATCTATATCTTCCCCTTCTCCCACATACTCTTACTTTTGGCCCCTAGTGGAATTTAATCTCAAACTCTACTACCCAATTTCCTCATTAATATAATCTTTTGCCTATTTCATTGTGGTTTGTCAAAGACAAAGATGACAAAGAAGCAACATAACACGTGCGTTGACTCCCATTATTTTAATGCACACTCACAAAGTTGTGATTGCTTTGGGCGAGTGTACTTTATTGATGAGTAATTCTAACTTGGTCATACTATTTAACGAGGCAATGAATACACATTCAAAGATCCTAATGAAATAATTTTAGCAGTTTATGGCAATGGATTTAGCAAGTTAGAATTCATGTCTTTGTTGGACATGGGAAAAAAAACTTCAATATAGAGGTGGTAAGAGTGAATATTTGTGCCTACAATAGAAATATCTTCGTTAAGTATACTTCATATCCATTATTTTATAAAGATAATATTTATTTATAAATTATTCATTCTCCCAACTAAAAGGGTATGTATATAGTTGATTTAGACCTATTTCTATGAAATATTGGATACTTTCCCATTTTTCATGTATGTTTTACACTTCTTTATGACATTTTGTCAACAATCTAGATGTTATTCCTAAACATAGATGTGGCTATCCTAAGAGATCTTGAGTATTTTATGTTAGTCAAAATATGTAGCCTATTATTTGGAGCCATATTGGATCTTCACATGATTGTCATATTGTGACTGGATCTTGAGTATGACTTTGGTATAAATTATACATACAACAAGTTTACAATTATTATTGCATGCCTCTTTATAGTTAGATAATGCACTATAGTTTACATGGTGTGTTTATCTTGAAGACAACAATTTTAAAGACTACATGACAATCATACATGATATTAAGTTTGTTTAATAAGTCTAAGTATAAGATTATTGAATGAATTTTAAGAGTGGGTTCCTTATATTTGGTAATTATATCAAAAAACATGTTATGATATGGTTTTGTATCCTAGAATGCTGGTATTTACAATTACAAGAAGTATTTAGTTTCAAGTGTTAAGTGCAAATATTATCTAGTTTGAGAACCAAGCTATTACAAAAATAATGTGTCAAACCATAAGGTAAATGAAATCATGAGGTTAAGAATATTATTACTGTAAATTAATTGTATATTTTTATATGAAGATGTGATGAGCATATTCTTGCCAATTTTCTTGAGTATGAATCAAACATTCATCATGCTTAACATAAGTTTGTAACTATCAACATATGTGTTTTGATGCTCAAAAGGATTTTGTGTGGCCTTGTTGATAGGATGATATCATATATTATTACATGATCATACTCGATATCATTTAACTATATTGTAGTGTGTCCACACTGGGAGCCTACCGAGGTTTTGTATTACTATGCCATCATATCGATATTATGACTACTACAATCTAAGGATGTACACTCTTTATTAATATTATATTCTTAGATTAATTTTGGATTGCAAGGAAAATTGTTCCTAGGTGTGTTTACATCTCCATGATTACAAAAATATATTGCACGGATAACCATATTTCTTGGAAAAACCTAGCTAATGGGTCAACCCACAATACTTGTCCCACTTTTGACCAAAGTAGGACATTGAAACAAACATTTTCACTAAATTTTCACTTTATAAAACCTATAGCAATTAAACCATTAATAATTTAGATATGGTGTAAACATTTGTGAAGACTTGTGTGTAGATTATATATATATATATATATATATATATATATATATATATGAAATAAATTGTGATTTTTTAGAGTGCAAGAATGGGTGCTTGGTAAAAAAATTTCACATGACCAGTGGTGCAGGCACAACACACCCTCCGGTACCACAAGGGACGGTGGGGAGACTAGACCTTGTGACCTCTTGCCTGCAACAAGATGCTTTAGCTAATCGAGCTAGGCCCACCGCTCCAATAAATTATAATTTTTTTAATGCAATTTCTAATAATTTATTTTTATAGTAAACAACATTTTTAGAAAGTGATATATAACACATAATTTTATTTTGAAAGAATAAAATTGTAATTTTTTAAGTATAGATTTGTAATATCAATGTCTATTGCATGAAAAAATTTCATAACCTTTTGTTGTATATTTTTTAAAATTAATTTTTGATAGTACTTATAATTTGGACATAGGTGTATGTCGTAACACAAACTTGTTTCATATGTATCAAAAATATTTTTTATTTTTATAAAAAAAAGAAAATCAGTACCTAAGGCACTATTTTTATATTTTTCTACGTGTGTGAAACAAATACCTTGATGTTTGATGAGAAATGTACATTAACAAGAAATTAAAAAAAAATATAATAATAAAATTAGAAAGCTCAAAATTATACTTATGTGGAACTTATAATAATTTATACATAATTACAAAACATAATTTCTAGATGACTTTATTTGATCTCTCAACAAATAAAGAAGAATTAGTTTTTTGTCAACATTTTGATAGGTGCGAAGGAAACTCCATCGTGGGTATGATTTAAGACTAGAGGGGTTCTATTTAAGGGGGTAATATCTAACCCTCTTCAATTAAAACCTTTTATATGGAACCCCTCAAAGCTTAAATCATTAATTTTTTTTAAAAATATGTTTACTTTCAAGTAAAAATCAGGATCTCCTAGAAGTGGAGCACACAATTGTGGTAGGACCCTAACCCATATTCTCTTGTGTAAGAGAATATTTTTTAGTATAGAACTTTATATGTTTGCAAGGAAGGATTACTACTAGTTTTCTAAGGTTTAATCAATTTCCTTAGGTGGAAAATCATATTACCCTTATTTATTAATTAGACAAGGATTCTTTTGTGTAAAAATTCCAAATGTATGTTCCATTAGAGAGAGAGAGATTGTTAGGATAAATACGTGTGACTTTGATCTCATTTGGAAGAGGACCTATATAGGTATTCCTTGGGAAAAGGGTTCCCTTGTGACCTCAATTTTGTAGGGGGGTTTAGGGGATAACTCTAAGATTGGGATTGTTCCTAAACTTGTTTAACCTTCCCTCTTTAGTAGGATTTAGTTTGAAGTTGAAATTGATGTTATATGGTTATGAATAAGTTAAGGAAACTTGATAAATTATATCTAATAATGATGTAAAATTAGGTTAATAGGATCTAATGAGGTGAACAATGATGGTCAACTTGTTGTAGCTATGTGCTTGGTTTTGGGTTGAGCTTGGGATGACATTCTTAAGTATTGCATATGGTATCTATTGGAAAAAACTATAAGTATTATTGAGAAAGGTTGGATATTTTCCCTTGTATCTTTCTAATATAGAATATATTTATTAATAGTGTGATCTGGTTATCAATTCAAATGAAACAAGTGTGATTGATTACTTTATAAGTTAGTCAAGTTTTTATGTGTATGTGTTGAGTAGATGCAATCTCATGTGGGTGTAATATGATTACTATGTGTTGTATAATTCAAATCCAAAGCTTTAAGAATATATGTATTAGATCTTGAATCACTTGAATGTGATACACATATCTAGGATCACTTGACCAATACTTCTGAAACTTTGTGATATCTAAATTATGTGTATATGGCTAAAAGACCACCACATGTAAATACTAACTTTGATATTGGAGAAGTTAGTAAGTTGTCATTGAATCTATACAACAATGCATTGCTAGAGCTATTGTTGTATCTTATGGATATACCAACATTTACCTATATATCATGGAGGTGAAGTATTTCTAAGGGCTATTTGATATTTGATACTAGAGCGATTGAGCTAGGTGTTACACCTACCATACAAGTAATGAAAAACATGGACTAACCATTATATCAAGAGGATTAGTAAGTTGTCACATAAATAACAAAACTGATTTTTTATAGATACCACCCATGTTGTGAAGGGGTTAGTTGATAATATCACTAAGGTCACTAGGTGGTGTATGTTAGATACTATTCTTTCCTAGGTGGAGAAACTTGTTGTTAATGGCCTAGGGGCAATAGATGTTGGAATCCACCAACTAGATGGATTAGTGGGCTATAGGAATCTTGTTAATGGTATTATGTGATGTGTTTGTTATACTTACTCCTTACCAATGATGATTGAAAGTAGTATGGGATGTACTTTCCCATCATTATGGTTGGTGTAAAAGACTAAGGAAAATAACAGGATCCATGGTGTAGTATGAGTTGCACCAGCATTCCTTTTTTGGTTAGGATGAACTAGAAGGGTAGGTGTTAGTCACTCACTATGTACCTATGTAAATGGCCTTGGGTATTGTGAGTATTGAAGATATATGCTAATACTCTTATCAATGATGGCATTGAGTAGTATGGGATGCTTGATTTTTGTCATAGATGGTGGTGGATTTGGGAATAGGATGGGACCCAAGGTGTAGCATTGAACTAGGTAGTCAAATGGTGAATGCAACAAGTTGCATCCATTTCGACTTTATTAGTTGATCTTTATGTGAACACATGATGTATGTGTGGATCATTCACACTAGATATGTATATGTGATGTATGCTTGAGCTAGTAACTATTGTACTTGTGTGCATATAATCTATTCATTGTTGTACTTGTTGATAAGCCCTAAGAATACCATATTTCCTTGTTTTATTTTCATGTTTTTATCTCATTTTTTTAAAACCTCAAAATACTTCAAACCTTTTTTATATACTTTAAGTATTTCAAAGCATTTGAAGATGATATATTATATTAATGAATGTGTGTGAACTTTGCAATTATATGAAATTTAGTAGAATTTGATGATTAATTATAATTTCTAATAATGAAAATATGCCTTAAGAAATAAGGTCCTAACCCATGAAGTGAAGAACCTATCAACCAACAACAAAAGGATTATCAACCCATAGCAGAAGGATGATAGTTTAACATAGAAAAAAGAGTCAATCAGCTACAATATGAGCATATTTCCAAAATAATATGAAAAAAATGGTTTGAGGATAATATGGATGCAAATATTCATGTGTCACTCTATCTTTTCAATAAACCATAGATGAAGAATAAGCTTGTTCTAACAGGAGATAACAGTTATAATAAAGATTTCCCTATTAGGCATGTTTTTGTTAAAACAATATTATTGATTGTTGTAGAGTCTTTCTAAGATTCTAACACTTCTACCTTCATTAGTTGTTGTTTTATATTAAGTTAAAAGACTTGGACATCTTCCTATTTTCTTGGAAGAGTTGATAGGTGCTCAATTTATTTATAGTTTTGAAATAACATGACTCTCATAGACCCTATATATGGGGATACTCTTGTGAGATGCCACTCTCTAGATTTTGGCATGGAATTAGATTGAATACCAAATTTGTTACATTATGTTCTAAGCTCTGCATATGTTGGATTATAATAAAGGAAGATATTTCAATTGCATGATTTTTGAGTTAGTAATTGAAGGAGATACTATGGAATGAAACAACTCAAGTAAGGGCCACTTGAGGTACTACAAAGTCCAAATTAATTTAGGTGGTTAGCTAGATTGTGAATTGTATTTTCTAAATTATAGTTTCCATTTTCTATTGTATTAATGTTATACTATAATTTCTAAATTGAAGTTCCTAAGTTACATTATATTTGATGCTATTAGGCGATTAGTTGAATAGGTTGCACTACAACATAAAGGGTCATTAGTTACAATCCATGAATGATAGGTATTTATATCAATTTTAGTAACTAGCATTTGCTTACCATGTTATCTAAATAAGAGTTATTTTTAGTGAGAAGCTTTCAATTGAGTTTATTCTTGTTCAATCACTTGTACTCAATCAATTAAGAAATTTTAAGATTCTCAATTGCATGTATAGTGCCAACATCATCTCAAGTTCATGATTCCTTGATTGATAATTTAATGAAGCTCCCTTTTAAATAATGAATTTCTTAATTTGGGGATCCTTAGGTTTGTTAATCTATATGTATAATTATCCACATCAGTTAATTAGAAATTAGGGAAGCTTTGCATTTTTTGGCATTGTTGTTGGGGATGGTGCTAAGTTCAAAATTCCTAATTATGTTTTAAGTTTACTTTCATTTCTTTTATAAATCAAGAAGTTTTCATTTAGAGCATCAAGACCAATAGACACTTAAAAATCAACCAAGAACTATTCAATAATAGTGTTTAGGGGAATCCATTTAAAGATCAAGATATTATCAAGTATGTGGAGGTAGAGAGATTCTTTGGGAAGATTCCTCCCCTCAACCCATATAGAATTTGAAGATGTCAGTGCAAGCATAAAACCAATTGAGGGAATCAATGATATAGAACCAACCCTCACACCAATACCTAAATTCTAGACTTAGGGGGGACTCCCATAAGGAATATTCACACTATGACAAAGGAATTAGTAGAAAAGCCAACATAACATGCTATATTTGAATTTCCAATCACAAACCAATAATGGGTCGCTGCTCTTAAGAGTATTCCCCCCTCAACCTTGCCAATTTTCTATGGAATGGTTATCAAAGACCTAGAATCATTTCTATTAGAATTTGATGTTTTGTACAAAAGCTATGATTATACCATGGATGCTCATAGATTAAAAAAAATTCTAGCCACATTGAAAGATGTTACTTTAAGATGGTTTATGGGGTTAGGAAGAAATGAAATACCAAATTAGGAGATGATGAAAGAAAAATTCTTACAAAAGTATTAAGATTATTGCCAAGGGACAACCAAGTAGGGAGATGACATCTTAAGGATGTCACAAAAGGAAGATGAATGATCTGTAATTAAAGGCCTAACAACTTATATTGCACTTAATTCAGATATATAAATTCTCGATCAACAAAATTGCATGGCTATGTTCATTTGCAGTTGAAATTGCAGAACTAGGTGCACTTATTCATTACATAAATTAATGAAACATTGATTAATTACTTTAATTTTCATAATTAATAATTCAAAGAAGGAATCAAATACTAAAAGAAATAAGAGAGAATAAATTGATGATAACAATTTTGTTAACAGAGTTCACCCATGTGTTTGAGCTATGTCTCTGAGTTCGCTTCTTAATGTAGGACCGCTTTATTAATGATGCCAAGCATAATAACCTTATTACATCATCAAAGCTTCAGACCTGCTTTACAAATTCTCACACAGTCTCTCTCAACACCTTAAGAATCCTCTATATTCTCTTTTACTTGTGTTCATGGGGTAGGCTTCAAATGCCTTAAAATCCCAATTACACTTAAAGAAATACAAAATACAAAGTCTATGTTTATATCAATCTCCAAAATTCCTTTGCCTAATTTCCTCCCCAAAATTAAATTGATTGCCTCCACAAGAGAAAAAATCCCCCTTATATACAACTTCATTTTCTATAATGGAGCTTAACTGTAATATTTTCATATATTATCCATATCTCTAAATTAAGCCCTTAATATTTTAATAATCATGCTTATTTAAATTATTATGGTTCCTCTTAAGTCATCATTTCCCAATTTTTGGGTTGCATGAATATTGTTTTAGACTTTTATTGAGGGAGGGGCTTGGGTTAAACCCGATCCCTTCTCTTTCGATCCACCATAGAAATTAAACAACAAAAAAAAACTCTTTCCATTTATCTTTTTGAATCGTGCACTATTGTGTTGGTAAGGAGAGTAAAATGCAAAGAGGAGGTGGGGGGTTCAAGCCTGCTTACCTCTTTTATTTAGTTCCATAGGATATTTTCCAAGCTTTAAATATAATATTATTCCTCCTATATTCCAAGAAGCTTGTGTGGCTTGTTGATGGAGAGGAAAGATCAGAACTAGGTGGTTAGGGGTTTGACCCCCTCCACCAACTTTTAGCAACCAAACAAATTGCTCGGAGCTCTGCAAGGGTGCCACGTGGCACCATTTTTCACATTCATCTTGTCACGTGGATCCATCTAATTGGTCCTCATCACACCTAATGCCGAGTTAGCCTACCACATCACTTCACTACCACATCAGCATGCTGGCATTGAATCGTCTACCATGTGTTGCCTTCTGAGCCAGTCACATGTCATGTTGATGACATCATTTGTACCTAGTTAACCTTTTTCTACATAACTTTTATCGTCCATATCTCACACATGTGGACTTTGTTTGATGTGATTCAAGTTGCATCAAGATCGTGTCAGCGAGCTCTACACAATGATGATGGTTTTTTTAGATTTTGAAATTATGAATTTTTTAGGTCTTCTGGATCCTCCTGATCATTCTTCCCAATTGAGAAGCTTTTGGACCACCAAAATTATGTTCTTATGTAGAATTTAAGTGAGAGAATCCTTTCCTCACTTGCCCAATATCATCTATCCACTTTGTTGGAATTTTGATCATTCAACCCATCACAAATAAGATGAAAAATGAGGTAGTATTGTTGATACAATAAACTATATACTTATTAATATTCACTGTTTCATTCACCATCCACATAGAACTAACTAATAGAATAGAAAGCAACAAAACTGAATAAATTGATGCAAAAGAAAAAGAATCAATGTGTTGGATCTCCTAAATAGGAACACCATTAGAAAATTAATTTTTCAAACCCTCTTTTACCACCTTTGGCTGAAGGCTTAAATGTGCTTGCAATGGATCCTCATACTATGTTGTATGTGATACCTTATCATGATTATAACTACATATGATTTTTTCATCTTCATGGTTAATATCACTTTTCCTACTAGTTGTTATAGAGATGAGGGTTAATGTGCTTCTTGCATTCACAATCATCTTCAAATGCCCTATGTTTACAATAGATCTATTATTCTTCATGCAATGAGCTTTCACAATAAATTCAATTCCATCTTTAAACAAATGATACATGTTATGTTCCCTATAGAAAATGGCCTTTCTTTCATTCAAGTAAGGACTCCCTAAAACCATCTCACAGATGTCAAGTGGAATTACATCTAACTCTACCTCATCTACAAACTTGGATGTGATTACAAATCAGAGTTTACATTGTCTCAACACATGTAACCAAGCATTATCATGCACCCAACCAAATGGATATGGTTTTGGATGAAGTGTTGTTTTTAATCCCAATTGCTTAACAACTTGAGCAGAGATTAAGTTCACTTGTGATCCACTATCTATGAGTGTATCTATTTTACTTTGTTTTGCAATAGTCCTTACATGACCAATTTGTTCCTTTTACTTTCAATAGGGACCTCATTATCCTTTAAAGAAGAAGCATGGAAACTAGTACTAGAAACAAGAATGATACCTTTTATACCCACAATTGTTATCTCAGTTTCATCATTGAAATCTAATCCGAGGTCTTGCACAATAGTTGTGGTCTTTTGCTTACCCTTTCAATCCTTGAACCACTTTGGTTTTTTATCAGGATGCAATTTCCAACTTTTTGCATCTTCATGCCCTTTCCTTTTGTAGTGTGAGAAATAAGGCTTTTCCTCCTCTTTCTTTATGGAAGCTATCTATTGCATTTTCTC
>VDFB02000003.1:214093321-214116703 GCA_007258455.2 Sequoia sempervirens | reverse complement strand
TTGTTTCCCAAGTTTTCACCATTAGATGGATTATTTCTCTTTACTATTTTATTTTTTTCGATTTTGACTTTTTTTTTAATTTTTTTAATTTTTTGACTTTTTTGGATTTTCAGATAGAATGCGGATGGAGATGGATAAGTATAGGGAGGTGGATAAGTGGATGTGGAAGATATCATGTGATGAGAAGATGGATGAAGGAATCAAGCATCAAATTCCATACGAGGTAAGAAGAGCCCATGTGTGAAGTCACTGTTGGATGGTGGTACAACCTTATTAGGATAAATGAATTATGCAAGAGGATGAATTAGAGGGATTTGATGGGGAAGATATGTGGGATAATGGATGGGATGCTAGAAAGGGTATGGATAGAATGATGAGGTAGATGTGTGATGGGGATATGTGTTCAGGACCAACATTGGCACATATGGTGGTGGATGTGAAAGGATAGAAGGATTAATGGATGGAGAATGTGGGGATAATGGAGGAGATGGGGTAGTGAATTTTGGGACATAAGGACCCAAAATAGATTTAGAAAATGGTGGATGGGAATGTATAACATTGGGATTAGCGACTTTGGATGTTGTTACAGATTTGTCATTTGAAGTTATTGCATCCTTTTTCTTTGGGATCCACATGGTTTTGATTTTTTCTTTGGTGGGTCTTTGCGGCCTATGAATTTGATTTGAATTTTGAATTTGATTTTTGTTCACTTCACCATGTCTTTTGGAGGGGACATGGGGAGCTTTAGATTCATGTGGATGTTTGGTTTTATGCATTTTTGTTTTAGCATCCAAAGTGCTTTTAGTAGTAATGGGATGGGTGCGATGAGATGGATGATGTGGAGCGATAAAGGTAGGATTTTGAGGATGATATGTGGCTGGAGGATGTGTGGGTACGTGCCTTTGTTGATCCTGATTAGGGAACATGAGAGTGTTTTGTTTATGATGGGTGACATGGATTGGTGATGGATGGATGAAAGGATGAATATGACGAGATGGAGGAGGTGATTTTGGGATATAAGGGCCCAAAATAGACATAGTGGGTGGAGGGAGTGTGATGGCGGATGAAGGGACATAAGGACCCAAAAGAGATGAAGGATGGGAGATGGTGGATGGAGGTATGTAAGGACCCAGAATGGATGGAGTGGATGAAGGAGGAATATGGATGGTTGTTTTGAGGCAATACAATGGTGGAGGGATGGCAACAAATGATCTGGTGGAGCAATGGGAAGAACCTATATTTCTTTTGAAAGAGGCTCGTTGAGGACGTCTAGAGGTTGTACCAATATCTTTAGATTTTGAGTCTTGAGAAAAATGTCCAAGACTTTGCATACATAGTTGTTCTTTGACCTAGATGGGCTCTAAAATACCTTGCTTATGAAGGCCTAGACCTTTTCCTTGATAGTTCATGTTCTTGAGAATTCTATCCATGATAGGATTTTTGTTATTTTGGAAGAACGAAGCGAGTCCATTACTAGGTGGAGGATGATGGGTGGTATATATGCTTTGTTTTTATTCTACAAGGAGATGACCATGGAAGAATGGGAGAGTACCAAGGGGATATACAAGTGGTGAGGGGATAGTAGATTTAGGCGATGATGGAGGATCATCAGATGGAGATGAGGGGGGTGTATGATTTTGAGGTGGATTAGAGGGTGATAAGGGATCATGAGATGGAGGGAGTGGATTTGTAGTGACAAGGGGAGCATGAGGTGGAATGGATAAGTTAATAGGATCTCGAGATGGAGAAGGGGATATGTTGGCATGCTCTAGATCAAGCTCTTGGAAAGCTTCATCATGTGTGGGAGGTATGATGATGGAGTCTTGGAGGGACTCTTCAAGTGGGGAAGATGAAAGGATAGAGGATTCAAGGCATTCATGGGAATGGATTGTAGTGATACTAGGAGTGGGACAAGTGGATTGGATTTGGGTGTCTTTGATGGATTGGATGGATCTAGGAGTAGGGAGAGTGGATTGGATTTGGTTATCATCGATGGGTTCGATGGATCCGGTGATGGTTTCAATGGTGTCAATGGTTTGAGTGGTGCTAGGGGTGGTATCATCAATGATAGGTGTTGGATGGAGAGGAGTCTCATCACTAGTGACCATAGGTGATGGATTGGGATAACATGGTTCCATGACTCCAAGTGGTGGAGTGGGGGATGTGTACTTTGTCATAAGTCCTTGGAGAACTTCTGGAGTGAGAAAATTGCATATTCTAGGATGAGATGGCAAGGTAGGAGCAGATGAAGGATCATGGATTGGTGAATTAGGATTATATTGAGGAATGGGATTGGATGGAAGACTAGGATTAGATGGGAGACTAGGAGTAAATGGAGAATTAGGGTTAGATGCAAGACTAGGAGTAGATAGGGGATTAATATTAGATGAAGGGTTAAGATAGGGATATTGGTATGGTGAATTAGGATTGGATGCATGGATGGTGAATCGATGCTAGGGGAAGTAGATGGGGAACTAAGATAGGGATATTGTGACGGTGGATTAGGACAAGAGGATATGGGCGGTGTGTTGTAATAAAGGTATTGGGATGGAAGATTAGGATGTGAAGATGTGGATGTTGGATTAGGATAGAGAGATGTGGATGTTGGATTAGGGTAAGTTGATGGGGTTGATTGGTATGGAGGATTAGGATAGGGGGACATGGAAGGGGGATTATAATGAGTATTGGGACAATGGATTAGGCTAAGAAGATGTGGGTGTTAGATAAGAGGAAGGTGTAGATGAAGGATATGATGGATATGCTGATGAGGAAGATAATGAATATCCCTTGTCCTTCTACCCTAAACTACCTCGGGTTGACAAGAAAGTTTTGTAAAGACTAAGGTTGAAAAGGAAGGGCAAGCAATGCACCACTTTCCTTTTGCTAAGAATAGGTGTGTATAGAGTCAAAAGAGCCAACTACAGAGGTTTCAGTTGGTTTCCCAAACAACTCATTGTTTGAGGATGGCAACACATATCTAAGACTCCTACGTGGCACTCTAGCGTCTCAGGGATGGGCTGACATCGAGTATGGAAAAAGGTCTAGAAAACAAATAGAAAAAACTAAGAGCCTAATAACTATCTAACAATTGATATTTTGTAATTTGACAAAAAGTATAGAAAATGCAAAAAACATAACACTTGAAAGGAAACTATTCTAAAAATAAGAATAATGGAAAGAATAGGAAAAGGTACTGTACTTCCCATGATTTGATTATTTGATTAGCTCCACTCGAACGTTCCTACACACATAGAAATAGGAAAAATGTTGGGTTGTATTTGAGGTATGCCTCATTCAGACCCCTGTTTTGGTGTTCCCACCTCCATAAATAGCCAAAATTCCACAAGATATAGAAATTAATAAAGAAATCAGAAAGGAAGTAGTATAACTAGATAGAAAGCAAGGAAAGTAGAAATGTTGTCCATTAAGCATGATGATGCAACCAAATAGAGAGATACAAAGTTACCTTCCCAACTATGAGCTCTCAGGGCCAATAGCGGAAGGGATATAGTGACACCACCACATAGAGAATATGAAGCTTGAAAATTCTACAATGTCAATGGTGTTGTAATGAGTATACATTTTTGGAGCCAAGTGAGAATCTTTTAGCAAGAAGAACAATGGTGTAGAAGTAAGAGTTAAGTGAGAATGAGAGAGTGAAGTGTTAGAATGTGAGAGAAAGCATGAAAGAATGAATGAGAATATAATGAATTGAGTTTGAATTGGAAAAATGGAGGCAAGAGGATGATTTTTGTCAGTCAAGGAAGGTAGAGGACACTACCTTTTGCAACCAATGGAAAACATAATGATTTTACAAATCCCAAGGGAAAGAATCCTATCAAGACAATAGAGTGCCACATAGATGTCCACATGGTGCATGCACATCACTGACAAAGAATTCCTCCACTGATGCAAACATACACGACCAAGTGGAAGGGACAAGGTGGTAGGTAGAATATGCATCATCGGGTTTATATTTTCTAAGGTAGGGGTAAATAAATGTGGAATTTGTCTAACGTGCAAATTCGTGCCATTACATTTTCCCTCCACTTTAACAAGCATATGTGTCAGTGTAGGCGAGGTAAGGTAGAAAGAGATTGAAGAGAATATACCGTAACCATTGAGAAAGCAAACCTTCAATCTGGTGTACCTAGAATTGAAGGATGCAACTCTACAGGTTCTCGATCTCGTAGGGAAACCTTGACATGAAAGAAAGATGGCTCCATAGGTTCTTAGTCCTGTAAAGCTATGGAAAACAAAGGGGGCTCCACAAGTTCTCAGTCCTGTAAAGCAAGTTGCGATATCACCAAAAAACATGTTAGGCTACAGATAAAACATTTTAGGAAAAAAATCAAGTCGACATGATCAAACATAGCTTGATTAGATACACTAGTTAGGTAAGGCTGTAGCTGCTGCAAAATCTATTGCAGGATAATCATAGAAAAGGCAGGTCTAGTCGGGCTACCCCCAAGCTAGAATTGAGGATATACGATGTTGGACACAGTGACCTTGAATATCAGATACAAGGCACACAACTTCATAAAACACTAGAGAATGCAATTGAAGGAGAATTTTTTAAAGGGGTTCCTTTGTAAAATCTTCAAGATACCAAGGGGTCCATTCAAAAGAATGCTCCAATTGAAAAACATCATATTTTCTGCAAATGATTCTGTCATCAAGGAATCCTTTTGAAAGATCCTTTCATCAAGGAATCCATTGGAAAGAATGCTCCTTCTCAAAGGAGAGTTTTCAAACTTTCTCATTTTAGAAAAAGTACTCCTTTTTCAAAGGAAAGTTTTTAGATTCTTTCACATATGAGACCCTTTTCAAAAGAAAATTTCATCCAAGAGTCTTGAGATAATTCATCATTTTAGAAAATGACGGGTTTCAATATGGGATTCTTTTGTCAAGGAATGCATTTTAAAAATTTTACACCAAGGAATCCCTTTCAAAATAATTCACCAAAATTGAAAATCAAAACATCATGGTAGCCCCCCTTAGGATGGTGTGTGCTACACAGAGGAGCACATGGCATCCTAAAGAGAGAAAGGAAAGGCATAGATGTTGTGGCACACAACACATGATGAGATGTATTTCATGGTATATTGTCACAGACACATGAGGGAAAACACATAAGAACCACAACATCAAGAAGTGGACAAAGATGAAGAAATCAAGAGAGATAAAGGTATCTAAGAGTTTCGGGTTAGATCTATTCATAAATACAAATAGATATGATATGTTGTATGAAACATGATCATCAATCCCCAAAGTACTCAAATCATGAAGAAGAGCACATGAAGAGAAAAAATAAAAATAAACATTAGGTCAACATGGAAGGGGGCCTAAATGCTACCAACACTCTGCATCATTCCTAATTGTTGAAAAACAAATTTACAACATATAGAAGAATAATGATACACATAGAATAACTTTACAAAAAAATATCTAGGCTTGTATCCAATCACCTACAAGGGTAGAAAGGGTCCTCTAGGCAGGATAACAAACACAAAAATAAGCACAGGGAAACACAAACACAAATAATTTAATCTACAAATAAAAATGAGGTACTATCCTACTCCTCATTGACTAGTAGGTCATCCTACTCCCAATCTAGATCATTATAGGGGGAGGGAGGATAGGATTGCAAGGGGAAGATAGCAAGGGAAGTACTCTCTGACTCTCTTGCAACAAGGGCCAAGGAAAAAGGCCCCTGAAGGTCTTCTTCGTTGAGCTCTTGTGAGGTAAAGGTCATCAATCTTGCAAAGATCGAGGATAGAGTTGGGATATCATCAATTGATTTAAACATGCACTTCATTGGAGTGCCATGCATTAACTAGGTGAGAGAAGGAGGCACCTGAGATCCACTGCCAACCTCATTGAGAGGTGTAGTGACAAACACAGGGGACGTAGGGGCTGCCTCCATCATAAGGACAACATAGGCTAGAACATAACTCACTTTCAAAGAAAGTGATCCCTTCTTCCAACCTCCATTGGAGGTGAGGTTTTCCTCCAACTTACACCTCAATGGAGGATGCAATGAAATCCCCACAAAAGAAGCTAAAGGTGATGAGGAAGAAGACAAATATGTAGCAGAAACGATCATGGTGTTTGACATGTCTATGAGTTGAGGAAAGGGAGGGATGTTTGGAAGGGACATCAAAAGAGAAGGTTCCATGGAAGGAGTGATGAAGACCTTCACCATTTTGGGGTGAGGATCATCAACACCTGCCGGGAGAGTCGAGAGTAGAACAAAGGTGATTGGAACTGGAACAGGTACAATAGGAGAAGAAAAAACAACAAAAGATGATACAAAATTGAAGGCCATTGGCTCCCCCTCTATCTTCTATGAGGCTACGTGTTTACCAGAGAGAAAATTTTCCCAGAACTTGTGCTCATGTGCAAATTGGTTACATCAATTAGAGTGCTAGAAGATGTGGCCTGAGAAGAGGCTAGAGGTTGCTGCCCAACCACAGGAGTATCCTTCACAACCATGGCTAGTGGAAAGGTAAGCTCCTAGGCAGGAGTAGGAGGAGGAAGAATAAGGGAAAGAGAAACCATGAGAAGAGAAATAGAAACCAGTGCCTCAATAACATGCCTTTTTCCATTCTCTACCTTATGGGTAGGTAGAGAAGTAGTAGGAGGCATAGGAGGCTGAGACACAGGAGCAACCCCATGAGGACCTTTCCCCTTTCCATAGAAAATGGGCCTAGGAACCGTGGGTAGGATAGGAAGTTCAAAGACTTGGAACTTAGCTTTTCTCTATGTGGGTAGCATTAGACTTACGATACAAGGTATGGGAGCTAGAGTCAAAGAGGACACAATAGAGTGAGAAGCAGAAGTGGGAGAAGACGATACAAAAGAAGAAGGCCATTGAGCATGAGCAGCTTTTGCAAGAAGCAACTTGCTACTATGCAATCATGGAAGCCTTCATGAAGACTACGTAGGGGGGCACTAGATAAATAACCTTCAGTGTTGAGCCCCCTTTTCTTATACTTAATATAAGCCTTGTATAGAAAATTTCCCTTAGGAGGGCGAGGTCTGACTAGGGCAGGCCAGAAGTGATCTAGTACAAAAACCCCATGTGACACCATTGGTTTATAATCAATGTTATGCACTATGTGTATAGAACCTTCATGAATGAATTTCAAACATTTATGAACCACAATGGTGACTTCATTCATAGAGGCAAGCTAGGGGATGCCCAACCTAACTCAAAACAAATCGAACTTTAGAATGATAATAAATGAAGCATCAATAGGATTGGGTCCTACCAAGATTGACAAATTAATAAAACATATAAGGAGCAACCGAGAGTTCATCATGTGTATGGAGGGTGGTCTCTGACTCTTTGTACTTCTCCCTATGCATGCCATTTATGAACGTCTCCTCTATTACCACATTTACATGACTCGTTGGATCAACTAAAATGCCAGTTACAACATTTCCATTGATTCAAGTGAGGTGTATAAAGGGGAGAGTTCTTTATTAATAGGCTCATCATGCTAGGTAAATGTAATGTTAGGTGTAACACTCACATTTTTTTGGGGAGTATGCATGAATGAAACCACATTCATGTACTTTGATGGGACTACTTCAGATGATGCAAAAGATTGAACAGCTAGATAGTGACCTACCCAAATTCCACTTCTGAATATCCAAGATCCCTTCTAACTATGTAGCTAAGGGTCATAGATTGGGTTGCAAGGATACATGCCTTGCAACACACAAACCTACAACACACCTAGGACATGAGAGAAGGTTCCTCAATACCAAGAAATGAAAATAAGGAGTTCACATCAGGTTCACCAAAACTGTAGAGAAGGGGGATCCATCACCCTCAAGACTCTAGATCATGGGAGAGCCCCAAGGAACGAACTACCCTAAAATTCCTTGGGTTGACAAGATAGGCTTGGAAAGATATAAAAAGATTGAGGCTGAAAAGGAAGGGAAAGAAACACACCACTTTCCTTCTACTAAGACCAGGTGTTTACAGAGTTAGAAGAGATGACTGCATAGGTTTTGGTCTGCTACCTAGACATCTCAATGTCTGAGGATGGAAATTTGGATCTCGAACTCCAATGCAGAATGTTGGCGTCTTGTACAGATAGAGGTCTGAAAAAAAAACATAAAACATTAAGAGCTTACTAGCTATGTGACTATTGATGTTTTACAGTTTGATAGAAAGTACGAAAAAATGTAGAACACAAAATACTTGAAAGGAAACTATTCTAAAAATAGGAATAACAAAAAGAATAGGAAAAAGGTACCATACTTCCCATGATTTGTTTATTCGATTACCTCCACTTGAATGTGCCTACACACATAGAAATAGGAAAAATGTTAGGTTGCATTTGAGGTCTGCCTTAGTCAAACCCCCATTTTTGTGTTCCCATCTCCACGAACAACCAAAATACCACAAGACATAGAAATTGATAAATAAAGCAAAAAGGAAGTAGTACAACTAGATATAAAGAAAATACAATAGAAATTTTATCCAATAAGCACAGTGATGCAACCAAAAAGAGAGATACAAAGTTACCTTCCCAACTACGAGCTCTCAAGGCCAATAGTAGAATGGATATAATGACACCACCACATAGGGAAGACGAAGCTTGAAAATTCTGCAGTAACAATGGTGTTGCAATGAGAATATGCTTTTGGATCCAAGTGAGAAGCTTACAACAAGAAGAACAATGGTGTAGAAGCAAGAGTGAAGTGAGAATGAGAGAGTGAAGTGTTAGAATGTGAGAGAGAGCATGAAAGAATGAATGAGAATATAATGAATTGAGTTTGAATTTTCAAAATGGAGGAAAGAGGCCAATTTTAGTCAGTCAAGGGAGGCAGAGGACATTACTTTTCGCAACCAATGGAAAACATAATGGTTATGCAAATCCTAGGGGTAGGAATCCTATTAGGATGGCAACACGTCATGTAGACATCCATGCAGCACACTCACATCCTTGAAATAAATTCCTCCATCAACGCAAAAAAATGTGGCTAGGTGGAAGGGACAAGGTGGCAGTGGTAGGATTTGTATCATCGGGTTTATATTTTCTATGGTAGGGGTAAATAAATGATGAATTTTCCTAAGGTTCAAATTTGCGCCATTACAGGGTGAAATGGAACCCAATAGGTATCTTAAAAAGATAAAGGCTAATAAAAATGTGTTATAAATGATAAAATATTACTTGATCTAGAAATCATGTTGGGATGGTGTACATTCCATGAATGTAGGACTAATGATGGATTAAGGATTGGTAATTTTGATTGATACTATTAGGATGATTGAATTGGATTGCATGGATGTACAAGTTGGATGATGAAATATCACAAGGATGTAATGAAACAAAATGATTTATGATTTTATGATGAATGATAAAAAGGATTATGAAAACATACTATCATAGTAACTTCATTTCCAAGAAGCAACCTTTTATTTTGTTGTAGCACTTAGTGTTACACATAGAAAAATTATAATTCTATGCATTTCTTGAAATTTGTTAAAAATAAACTACTAGTATAGGATGCTTAGCACCCTTGTCCAGTCATTTTTTTCTTACAAAAATGCATCAAATTTTTATTTTTGTGTTTCATATTTTGTGACTATACCATACTTTCCTATCATATTAAGATTACTTAAGTGTTTTGAATCTCATATGAGATTCATGACCTGGTGTCCAACCACTAATACCCCTATAAGATGTAGTTTCAGACTTATTGCCTCTCACACTACAATCACAACCATTGTGGAGCTTGAGTCCTATAACTCTTTCACACAAGGTATTTCCTCTACCCAATCCATTTTGGATTCCCTTCCTAATCCTACATTACCAATGACTTTGTGACAAGCCAACCTTCATGTGGACTTGAATGCTACTATTTCCCATGTTCCTGAAGAGAAACTAAAACAATTAGATAAGGATTTAGGTCTTCAAGACTTCCTAAGTACTGATCCTTTAGCTAGAGAGACGATGCCTATTGTGGACAACTTCAGAAAGTTAATAAATGATTCCCAAGGAATAGAAGTATTGTGTAGTGTTACACCCCATGTGTTGTTATCTATTTAATATTACCTAGTTTTTTAAATTGCTTTAATATATGTGAATTTGTTTTTATGAATTTTGATGGAAATATGATGAATGAATGTTTGATTCGATTAAATACTTTATGAATCAATATATAAAACATATATTATGAATACATAATGTATGTGATGTATATGAATACATTGATTCGGCTAAATATTGTTATGGTGAACTAATCTGAATGCAGGAACAACTTCAAACCTCTATAAGAGAGGGGACTTGTATCACTTAAGAGAAGAACTTATTATGGTAACCTTTTATTCAGCCTTACTGAGAATTCAGACACTCCCTAGTTGGTCTTAATTAGTCAAGTCAGTTTGGGTAATGGGTAAGTGATCTTCTGTTTTGATTGTGAATGTTTATGTTGGTTTGCAATCTTGTTTTATGAATGCTTGGAATGAGGAATGTGATGAGTCTTGAATTTGAGTTGAAGTCCTTCCTTGTGTGTGTACACTGTTATATCGATAAGATATATCCATTACATGTATATATATGTATGTGTCTATGGTAAATTCATACATGTGAGTGAATACGTACATGAGCATACATAGGTAGATGTACCTACGCATGCTCATGAACAAATTACCCATATGCATGGGAATACCAATTTGACTAAGGTGACATATATATATGTATATATATACATTCTATGTATATATGTCCATCAAAGGTTATGAGTATAAGTGTTTTATAAAGATATTAAAATAATATTATGTATATGTATATATATATATATTAATATATATGTAGAAAGTAATAGAGTGACATATAGATTAATATATATATATATATATATATACACACACACACACACGCATTTTCATTCTTTATATATATATGTTTGATAATCGATAATTAATGTATTTGTTAAACCTTGTGAAATATGTATATATTAATATATATATATATCCTCCTTTGATATATAAATATAGAGTATATGATTAAAACCCATTAGTGATAATCACTAAAGCACAATATATATAACACTATTGTTATTGCTAATAATTGTGAAGCGCTTAAGTGAATTGAAGTGCATATGACAATGTATGACACATATGATAAAAGGTGCAACTTGCTGCATATTAAACCAACATATGGAGCAATGTAAGACCAAGTCAAATAAAGTTAAATGAAAAGTATGAATTTGTAACTATTGTGCATACGTATCAAAAGGAAGTTAATATAGCTTGAAGCATAAAAAAATAAGTCTAACCATGCTATATAAGAGAAACACCAACTTATGAATATGGTTCCATTTTAGAAGTATTTGAAGTGCAAAAGAAGTATGCAAAAATATGCACAATTTTGGAAATGATTAGAAAGTGGGGAACCCTAGACTAGCTTCCTTCTATTTAAGATATGATTTCATACTCTTGTTGCTCTTAATATGCAAGTCCTTACTTTTCAGGGTCACTACTGGAACTTCGTTTGTTTTTGATAAAATACACTTCCCTTGACTTGACAACTTTAGGGAATGAATGCATAAGTGAGCAATTAATTCTCAATCTTCCTCCAATTTGCTTCAGATCTAAAAGCCTACACACATGAAAGAGGGGGAAGGGTTGTGTCGTATGTTTGCTTAAGCAAAACCCTATTTTGGTATTTCTACCTCCACAATGGCTATGATGATGTATAAAGAGAGCTTAGCATCAGTCGAGCATAGGCTAAATGATAAACAAGTGATAAATTGACAAGTTTTTGCAACTCATCACTTAGATTTACATTCCTTGATGGATCGAAGTCATGTACTCATCACCTTCAAGGAAAAATATTGCTTGATTTGAAGTCCTGCAAGTGTTAGTACTCACAAAAAAAATGAAATAAACAAATAAACAAACTTACATAAAAAATGACATATGATTGACATAATAGTTGAATAAAATAAATGTTGCAATAATCTTGATAATTTTTCTCTTGATTACTTTTAGAATGCTCAATTTTTCTCAATCAAAGTGCTAGGATTCATTAGGTGTGCTTAGCATTTAAAATGTTGAAAATGACTTTAATTTATATTCAATTCTTCTAATTTGCTTAAAATCAAACGCTGATAGCCAACAAATGATATGATTTTCAAATAATAAAATGATAACATTGACGAGACTAGGTTCCCTAGTCTAGAACCATTCTTTTTGGGGCCTTAAACATCAGGGGGAAATATTAAATTCTTATTTTCATTTACATTGTTTGATTTTATGAATATTTTCATAAAATGGGTAATTAAATGTATAATTAGGTCCAAGCACATAGGGGGAGCTAAATCTAGTGTGAAATTGTCAAAGGTGACAATTTTTGATGCTACAAATAGTTCTATGGACTATAAGGATGATGTGGATAAAATATGATGATGATGATGATTATATGATGACTAAGGGTGTTCTAATTTTCTCTTGGATGTGATTCAAAGGTGACTAGGGTTATTCCCGAGGGATAATGAGTGGAAAAATAATGTGTAACTAGAATTCAAGATATCTTGTGAAAGGGTGGACAATTGGATAAGCCAAAGTATGGAAAATATGATAAGACAAAGTGTGGATAATGGATTGAGGTCTAGGGATGTGGTTAGGTTTGACTAATTTGAAATAGATAAGGTACATTGTTTGATGTGCGAGATGTGGGATTATGGTTTTAGTGATAATCAAAGCTAAATAGATTTTGCACTGAGTAATGCTTATCCTACATTTGGCATCAACATTTATGTTTCAAGGATACCAATTGGCAATATGTTTTGAAACAAGAAAAATGACTTCAAACTAGATTTGACTCAAACTTGATAGTGAAGGTTTACAAAATTGAGTACTTAGTAAATACAACACTCAAACAATAAGACACAATAATATGCCTAAATTTATTCAATAAAAGGTGTGTTTACTTAGTGGAGGCCCACACAATAAAATACTTCAAGATTAGTGCAAGGCACTTATCTTTCAAGAGTTCATAGATAGGGATCCAGTGGCACAATGGATCACCTTTTCCATTTATTTGGAGGCTTTCTAGACCTTTTCCAAAGAGATTCTATCTCTAATTAGGGAGGTACATGGTGAGTAACTTTAGGCTTGATATTGAACCTTGCACCATACTAAGCAATGGATGAAAGTTATTAAACTAGAATATAGAAGGCTTATCTATGGAATATTCTAAACAACAAAAGGGTATGTGAGGCATAATCCATTTAAAGTGCAATAAATTCAAAAAGTTGGGAGAAGAGGGTAACCCACCTTTCTCCATCACTCCCCCAAGGTATAAAGTTCTCAGGGGCTTAGCCTGAATGACAAAATTAAAACTTCTAATAGGTATATATTTTGATTCACCCCCCAGTATTTTTGCTTCATCAAAACAATGGAGTTGAGGTCATCCCTTGAGATGATGAAATCCCTAAGTAAACCCCCCAAAAATAAAACTTTTGTTAAATGGATTTGCACCCTTGCTAAGCACTTAACACAACAATAAATTAAAACATGGAAACACTATGGATTTCCTATAACTTGGAGTAAATATTTAGAGAGGGATAGTTACCTTGGTTTCTTACCTAAATTAAATTATGCTACTACTTCTTGTTAAGGAAAAGGGGAGAAA
Organism: Sequoia sempervirens; assembly: GCA_007258455.2. Classification (NCBI taxonomy): domain Eukaryota; kingdom Viridiplantae; phylum Streptophyta; class Pinopsida; order Cupressales; family Cupressaceae; genus Sequoia; species Sequoia sempervirens. The sequence continues at coordinate 214,103,042 of VDFB02000003.1, read as the reverse complement.
ATACATATAGTTAAACCATAATCCTAATGAGCTGATGCACCAAACTATTTTTAGAACCCTATATTGCTGCTTAATACACATGATTTTTTCAAATGAACAAGTTGTTTCATGCAAAGCTCATGTTTTGACATATTTATAGTGTTTCATAAGAAAGTTTAAGTTTTCTCAATCTTATAAGGAAAAATTTAGTCATTTTCATAATTAAAATCTATTCAAACCAATGACATAACCTATAACTTGCATACAATATGTATATCTTTGCATTAAGGTGAGTTAGGAGTTGAGATATACATTGTATATTTTCATATAAATCACAAAAAAATATCAATCTTTCATGTTTACACACAAAAATATAGATTAGAGAAGGTAAAATACTGTTTTATTGATAAAAAAATTTCTTACATATATAAGCTTCAAAATTGAGTTTACTTGAGTTACAATGTTGTTCATGCCTAGAAATAACCTTAAAAGTTGCAATACATAATCAAGAAAAGCTAGAAATTTAAGAAATTTGTATATATCATGACTATCATAGCATCTTATTTGAACAACCCTCCCCATTATTTTTCATTGTATTCTCTATAACTTGTTTAGGATTGCCATGATTTGACTATATTTTGTCATTTTTCCTTTTGACTATCATCCATTTTTGTTAGAAGGTTGTCTCTCTATCAATCTATAGTCCATTGTTATATGAGAATTGCCACATTCATACTTCATGTCTCATTTAGGGAAGTACTAAATCAAGTACTTGTTTATCCTTTTTGGCAATCATTTGGAGTGTATATCCTATCTTAGGTTGTTATGCAAAAATTTCTTTATTACTTTCCCTACACTATGCCCTTTACTCAATATAGTCATGTCATCTCTTGGATCCATGGGCCTTATATCACCAATTTTTTCATGCTCCATCATATATTGAGATCCTTTTGTACTTGGTAACAAGAAAGCCACAAGTAATCCAAACATTTGACATCTTCTATGTGATATAATCTCCAGCTTTCTCATCGTCATGATCTTAGTTTCATCTCTTTTGAGTAACCCATCCTAGTTGAAGGCCAACCTATCTTTTCTTTTTAGGAAAATATATACTATGGTGAATTGATAATATAATTTACTTATCTCTTTTCAATGTGTAGGGATATTTGGATTGATAATTAATTGTCCCTTCTCATATTCCTATGAAATATAATTCACGATCCCTTGAATTAATGTGATAATCTTCTATTAATTTCATGCTTCTACTTGATCATGACAATCATGACATCTCACTTGCCAAGTATCACTTCACCATGGATTGTAAAACATCCTAAAAAAATAAAGCATGATATTAATTTGTGCCTACAAAAATTGTTGTGGAGTATTCATGCTTTCCAAATCTCTATAAAACTCTATGATTTTACTTTGTGAATTGATATAACACCCTATCTTTTAGATTCATTATTCCAAATGAAGTTTCATGAATCACAAAACTATCTTTTAGGTTCACACTATCAACCATTCAATCTTTAGACTCTATCATTAGTGACTCCTTGGTTTGAATGACCAATGACCCTTGCATTGGATTTTCACTCTTAAAAAAATGTTATGATCTAAACTCTTCAATAAATTGTCCCTTGAAGAAAAACACTAGTCACGATCTCTTTGTCTATGTCTTTGACTATTGATTAATTATCTCATTCTTGAATTTTTAGTGTTTTATGACTTCCCTCCTTGGTGTAACCTATAACTTGGGCTTACCTCTATCTGACCATTCTCTTTATCTTGCCATTACATGCTCATTCATGGTTCGTTTTCTTGAAATGAATTAGATCTTAGGTATTAAGTCCATCTCTTTTCAAAAATCTCCTCCTCTCCCTTGAAATATTTTCTGTGAGCTATAGATGTGATTTGAAGGGACTTCTCTATCCATTCTTATTCCTTGTGACTTGTTGAAACAATGTAACCACTATCCTTTTCAATGGTCTCATGTCTTTAAGAAACCCCACTTTGAAATTTTTTTGCATACCACTTTATAGCTCCTATAGTCTTCACAAAGTGCTTCTCTTTATGATTGTAATTTTGAAAAAAAAAATTCCCTTAATTTGTGATAATCTAGGACTTGAATATCATGACACCCATATTATCTAGATGTCCACACCATCATTTGGTGTTCCTTCATTGTGATTCATGTAGACAACCAGGATTTTTCATTTTGTAAGAATACTCATATCATAAAATAAATAGTCTTTGACTTCTCTATTGCATCATTCTTAATGTTGTTTCTAGACCATCACATGCAATAGAAACCATTTTCTTTTCTTTAGTTAACTCTATGAGATACCACTCTATACTATGAATCATTTTCTTTTGTTGACTATATCCTTATTTCAAAGCCTTTCCTTCATACCTTCTAGTTCTTTAGACTTACCACTACCTCAAATTATTGAGATTTGGGACTTCACTATCCTCTTGTGAAAAAATGTATTTCTCTATCACTTCATACTTTTCTACAAACCATTTTCATCTATTCATTATGCGTAGATAAGATGTACTAGCAATCAATATTTTGAATATTGGAAACAATAAGGCTCTTTATAGGAATTTGGCAAGAGTTTTGATATCTTGGATAACTCTATGATCCTACCACTACTGAATTTGACACCATTTTTCGATGGAAGTTCGTCAGTCGTTCAACAAATCTTTGTCGGAAAAGCGACGAAATGACGAAAAAAAATTTCGTCGCTATTTTTTCGTCGAAATGTCAATGACAAATTAAACGTCGAAATAACAACACAGATTCGTCAGTCGTTGACATCATAAAATGACTCAGATATTCGTCAAAATATCGATGAAAAATTCATATATCCACTAACAAATTACACTAGAAGTTCATTGCCATTTCGACAAAATGGGTAAGGCATAGTGTTGAAACAACACTAGAAATTTGTCAACATTTCAACAAAATGGGGAAGGAGTAGCTTTGAAACAACACCAGAAGTTCATCACAATTTTGATGAAATGGGCAAGGAGTAGCGTTGAAACAACACTAGAAGTTCGTCGCCATTTCGACAAAATGGGCAAGGAGTAGCGTTGAAACAACAACAAAAGTTCATCGAAATTGTGACAAAATGGGCAAGGAGTAGCATTGGAACAACAAAAAAATTTCATCAAAATTGCGACGAAATGGGCAAGGATTTATGATGAAACCTTCATTGTAGCTATAGCAACTTCGTCTAACCTTTTCGGTGATTTGTCGGTGTTTGTCATTGAAATTGCGAGAAAACAATGCAATTTTTTTTTAAATATTCGTTGAAATGTACCATCACGAAGATTGATGACTGATAATACATACATACTGCAAGATGCATAGATGCATAGAAAAAGCATTACACTTGAGATAACTGATCATACATACAAACTGCAAGATGCATAGAAAAAGCATTACACTTGAGAACAACCAAGGGCTAACAAGGGAAGGGGTTAAGAAACGTCTAGATTGAAGAGAAAATGTGTAGGGAAAATGCTAAGCAGTGTCAAGAGAATAGAGCTTGTAGAACATATTCTTGACCTAATCAAGCTCTTGAACAACTTAAACAAAATTAAAATACTAACACATACATGAGACATGAAATGAACTTCCAATATTTGCTATCTTTTTCATTAATGCAGAGGTAGGTAAAGGAGAAATAATTATAATTGTAACACTATTCATAGTCCAATAAATTATGTTCGTAATTTGTGTTCAATGGACCTCAATTTTATCATTATACTACCCGTATAATACCATATTTTAATCTAGTGTTCAACTATCTTAGATCTAAAGAAGCACCTTTAGTTAACCATTTAAAGTACTATAAAATAAGGTAAGACTTTTACTTGAGAAAGATTGGGTACACTTGTAGGATTAAAGTTCTCACAATCATTAGGATTTATTGGCACAAAGACACAACCTGCAACATATGAAGTAATGGATGACTACAAGTTAGTGAAATGGTCCTTAATATGTGAGTGGTTTGCAAATTGATTGGTAGAAAATAAGGTTACAAACAGATCTACATGAAAAATTACGAGGACAATCTATTGTAATCATCAAAATAGATTAAAAGTGCAAAGGAAAGAGCCGAGCTACATCTCTAGAACCTAAAAATAACACTTGCAAGAAACATAAAAAAAAGAACAAACCAGTTTTTGGATGAATACAAAATGGTGCCTTCACTAAGTGATTCATATGCTTTCACACTTGACACAGGACATTAAGAAAATTTTAGTCTTCCTTTGTGAAATTAACTACTTATAGAATAAACCCAGAAACCAATATTATATATCTCCATGTCTAGCCGAGGGTAGGTATAAGAGAAAAAAAATTCTTCAATGCAATGTTGAAAAATATCAATGTGTGTGTAGGTTTGTATTACTCAAAATATCATTTCACTACCTAAGGAAAAATACCAAAGTGATGTTTTAAATTTCAATCTTCACATAGGCTCCCTTATTGCTACACATGCATATACAAAAATTATTCGAGCTCTAAACTATTCAAATATTAAGGATTTAATTAACTATAAGATGGAAAGTTGTTGTTTAGACGTAATCCATCATCTTTTACATATCTTTATTCACTCCTAGTGCTTTAGATAAATTTGTGTAAATGAGACATAAATGTGAATCTTTTATGACAAAGAAACTTCTTAAAAGGAGGGGGGAGAGAGCAAAGGGTAGGGGGCAAGAGAATGCTTGAAAATATAGCAAATTGTGACATTTTGATCATTATAACAATGAAACGAATCTTAAGTTTGAAGCATTAATATCATTTACAACATTTATGATCAAGAATGAATTTAAGTAGAGAAACTTTTGCATACATGCAGATGGTACAAAATTTAATGGTTAAGTCGAAGCCTCCCATCAACAAGAAGATCCAAATATCCGTGTATCTATCTCAATCGAGCCTCTAAACCCTTCAGAGCTGTCAATTTTTCCACTAACCTGTTATGCACAAAAGTTAAATTTTAGAGTTATGTCACCACTAAAAACAAAAGAAATAGAGCTTTGAAACCAAATCCACACACAACACAATGTGGTATTCATACAAAGCCATACAAACAAACTAAACTTGGAACATTGGAATGGAATGTTCAACTTCAAATTATGATGCAGAGCATGGATTTAGGGTATAAAGAATCATTTTTCTGCCACCATAGTGAAAAGTTAGCACTTTCTTTCATCTTTGCATATTGGTTTGATGCTTCAAACGATGCATTTATTATATTGAAAAGTGCATTACCTTATTGAGCTTCTCTTTGTTTCGAGAATAGTTTAATATTCTCTACTTAACAAGGCCAACCACGTGACGGTGGAAGCTCATTTGGCCCCTCTCACCCCCCTCACATCACTCTCAATTCCCCATACCCAATCATATAACATTAATCATTCATTCATCCATTAATAACATATAACATTCATTCATCCATTAATAACATATACCATTCATTCATTAACATATAACATTCATTAATTAACATATTCACATTCATTCATTAACATATACTATTCATTCTTTCAATTTTTACATATTATCAAAAATATGGTTGTCCTGATATGATTACAATCATTTTTTTTGTTTCTTTTTTAAAGCTACATAAAGCTGAAGTGGAGTATCATTTTCTAAATCAATATATGTTCCCCCTTTAGTTGTTTTTCCCTCTGCTCATGATCTTAATGTCAACCTAGTCATCTACTTATGATGTGGATGCCACTGCAAGGGGGGTCTGCTGCAAGGGGGGTTTGCTACATTCCAATGTCATGTGCAGTATTATCATTGCTTGAATGTTTAAAATAAATAGGCATGTAATTACTTTATGGTGGAAATTAATATTGAATAGATTGCACAAATATTCAATTTTAAATAAACTTTATTGAGTTTATTTACTTGTGTGTTGGATGTAGTGGAAGGTTGTGTTTTTCTAGTCAAGACTCTTAGGCGTTAAGCCACAACTCCATAGCCTTGCTAGAAGGAAATCTTTAGGTCATCTTTTGTGGGAACTCTATTGAATTCAGATCCCTAAATTTTTGCATAAGATCATGAATTTTGCTTCTATGGTGTGATAAAACCAAAATTGTTTTCAATTTATTATTTGGATACTATATTTCATTTATTGATACTTACAATTCATGTAGCTAATTTTATATAACCACTAGAGCCAAGTTTGTGTTGCCTATGTTTTTCTAGTCTTTCCTTTGTTGCCTTCGATATGTCGGGCAGCCTATGAAAAGTTTGAAATATGTTAGATTATGTAAAAAGAAAGAGTAATCAGTATATAATTACATTGTTGATAGTATCACATACCTTCCTTGACCCGGTGGTGTCTTTCCTTTTTCCTTTTTAGCCTTCTCCTTTCCATCCAGCACCAGGTCCTTCCACTCCCTCTCTGGAATCATGGGGGGATGCTTGTACTTTTTGTTCTTCTCTAAATGTGACCCATATTGGTCCCTCACATACTTTAGATAAGTACCAGCTTTCTTAAGGACCTTGGTTCAATTGAATGTTTTATCACCGAACAACACAACTAAATGGTTAATGAGCTCATCTTTTAAATCTTGATTTTGGGCATTCCACCGTGTATGTATGGTGGGCCTGAAGAGCTCCAATGTAATATCACTTAGATGCTTATAAAAAACATCATTTCTTGCAAAATGATCATGGGATCAATAGTCTAAAAAGAGCGATCAATAAGTAAATTTCAATTTGATTATATATAATAATAATTAAAACATTTTAAAGTACCTGGGACCTTCTCTATCTTTATGGGAACAAAATCCTCGGTCACCACAAGTGTGATCAGCAATGTTCCCATACTAGTAATACGGGAAGATCTAGAAAATGCTGCTAAAACATCACCAGTACTAGTGGCCTTTGCATCCCCAAGTACATGTCCCGACGCATGTTCTAGCATGTGTTCAATGCCAAAGGGTGCATTAATGGATGCTTGCATGGTATGTGTTTCTAACATTTCAGACGAAAATATATGCACTAATGATGGGGTTAGATGATGTGATGTATGCGTAGGAAGATTAGGATGGACACTTGTACCAACCCCTACTCGTCGGGTAGGACTTACAGTACCATGATCATGGCCAAGAGCATCATGAGGAGGCAAATAACCTTGTAAAAATAACACATATTTTAGTTCATGACATAAAAGAGTACAAAATATAAAACCACGAATGAACTTATGTTCTAATTAAAGACTTCATGACAACTTACTTGTAAGTTCTCTAATCTCTCAGTCAATATTTTAACCCTCTCTTATCTCATCTGTTTGAGGCACAATGAACATCAACTTAACCATTTCTTCATTGCATTTTTTTTGGATCTTCTTTATCGTATCGTGAGGGTTTGTTGAATAAGCAATGTCATCATCACAAAATATTGACTGCACCTCACTATGGATGCTCTCCTCTACTACTGGTGCCTTTCCCTGATCAATCGACTGCAACAAGAATATTAAAAACATTATCGAAATTAACCAACTAAACTTATGAAAAAAACATAATAATAATTTTTTTTTTCTTGTATCTAATTTGTACAATTACAATGAGGTAAATCTGTCAGCTAGAAATGCCTGAAGATACATCACGATCTGTTCTCTGGGCCAAAGCCTTCCCCGTAACATCAATGTCCCCCTGTGACAAAAAATAAATATAAAAAAACATTACCGAAATGAAACCAATAGACTTATGAAAAAAACATAAGAATAAAATGATATATTGGATTCATTAATTGGAGGTTGGGTAAAATGGTATATAATACGTACCACCCCCATAGTAACTATGTTTGTAACTAAGCAATTCAAATTGTAATTGATTAGCAACTCTTCCCCTACAGTTATTGATTTTATCACACATACGAATACATAGTTTCCCTCGCGCACCTCAAATATGCAATTGGGTTACTTATTTGTTGACTAAGGTCATGTACTATTTATAAACCCTAGAATATTCCCTGATGCTTTTGGCCTTTCGTTAATGTACATAGCCACTCCTTTATTTTGATCCTTTTCTTTTAGTTGTATATAATTTGCTGATAGTGCATACCTACGCATACTTCGTGTATATCGAACCAGTTGCATCCAATCTTTGTAACTGTAACAGGGTTTGACATACTCCATCAATTCAATAACTTTTTCATAATAGACCTTTATGCCATCCATGCAAAATAGGCCCAAACCATGTAATAACGATGGTGCTATGCGATATATCCTCTCGTTGACACAAAAATTAGTGTTTATTGGAGGAAGTTCCTTCGGTACCCATTGTTTCCATAGATGTTTGTACCTCAAGGGAACCTCGACGTCGCCTATGCTTTCATCATCATAAGAACATGACCCCCCTTCAGCAAGAAAAAATTCCATGCATTTACAAAATTTTCTTCTAATCTTTTGACCTCTAGTTGATCTCCCTCTTTTAGACATACATGTCTCACTTTCCTCTTCTCTTCCTAAATTTCCCTCGCTCGAGGAAGACAGATCTGACAAATACCTATTTGGTGGTACCTGCACTCATAAGGATGGTGGATGTTCTTTCATGGTGATGTGATCCCAAGGTGACATTATGATTAATCTATCATTTCATCATTAGAATTTCACAGGTTATAAGGTAATCAAGTCTTGATAGATTGCAAGCTATTGTTACTACCATCCAAATGTGTCCATCACAAATCAAATTTACTTAACGTTTTAACTCCCAAACTTTGTAACAAGTGTTAAATGTGACTATGGTCCACCAGTTACACAACCAAGGCCTCAAATGTATTCTCTAATTGCAATCAAAGGACTTTTTCTCTTCATTCAAGTAAATAAACTTGAAGGGAAACACCACCAAGTGGTTTATTGGACACCTACATGACTAAAAATAGAAGCAAATTAACATTTAATTTCCATATGTCTAAGTGGTTAACGGGGAGGGATTGTGTACTAGGCCTGGTTAAGTTATCATAAGTTTACACTTTAGCAATAATTTTTTTTTAAGTCATATTAAATCTTCCTATGTCTAATTGCTAGGAGATTTTTGGTATGTTTTAAGGTAGGATGATTGATGAAAGAGCCCAAAGACTAGCCTTTCTCCATGGTATCCAGGTACACATAGCAGCGATCTTCTCTTATATGGTTGGACATGATTTAAAGAACTTAGTTAGGAATTATTCATTTAACCTAAGGTTTTCTCATAATGCCATCATTGGAAAAGTATGATCAAATTCTTCTATTATGAAGAATTGGTCTATGTGCCTCTAGTAATCACTATAAATGTTTTTAAGGATAAAATGACTAATTGCATCGAGTAGGAGAGAATCAACTTTGAGTTCTTCAAAGATTATATTCCTCTATTCATAGTTTTTAAGGGTTGTGTGTGGAGGAGGTTATCACTACCAAGAAGGAGGGAGACCTTTCCTTGTATTCTTTTATAATTTTTATTATTCTTATTTATTTTACACCTATATTTACAAATACACATACATATGCATTTATTGTTTTCATTTATTTCTCATGTAGTTTAATAGTTTGATTGATTTCATATTATATGGCTATTTGAATGCTTTAAAATTTCAATTACATTAATTTATGGATATGTTGTATCCATAACACTACAAAACCATATGCTCTTTGCATTTACACTTGCATTTAGAAATACACATTTATATACATAGATATAGATTTCTTTAATGATATGTTGCATTTATTGT
>VDFB02000003.1:214028584-214093221 GCA_007258455.2 Sequoia sempervirens | reverse complement strand
TGAAGATGCTTATTTTTAATCTTATTTTTAATCAATTGAACCTTAACCCAAATTGAAGCTTAACCCAAACCATAAAGCTATTTGAACCCTAATTGTAACCCTATTTGAAGCTGGTTCGGATTATAGGCTCATAGAAAAGGAAAAATTCCCTAGAAGAGTGTCTTTCAAGTTTGAAAAAGTGTAGATGGAAAACTCAAACTTTGAAATGGTTGTCACTGAATCTTGGCTCACCCAAACAGTTGATCATTGCACTAAGATGTGCATATTCAATCGAAAGTTAAAATTCATAAAACTCATACTAAAAGAGTGGAATATCCAAGTCTTTAGAAACCTTTTCAAAGAAAGGATCTCCTTGAAAATAGAATGGATAAGATCCAAAAAGACCTCTCAAATGATTTTTCTTACATCCTAATAGAAGAAGATAGGAATCTCATAATTCAATTGGATAGTGTCTATAGTTTTAAATAAATCTATTAGAGACAAAAATTGAGGATTAAATGACTTAAATAAGGTGTAAAACCAAGTTTTTTCATTTAACATGCAAAATTAGAAGGAAAAGAAACATAATATGAAGATTCAAGATGGTTATGGATAAACTTATGATAATCTTGACACCATCAAGGATTTTTTGGTTTCCTCTTGGGAAAACATGCTCCTAGAGGAAAATGAAGACAAAAAAGAGAAGAAAAGTAGGATCTCTTCTTGTATCATATCTCAACCTTGGATGATGATTCTAAATTCTAATTTAAAGTAGCTAAAGATGTCATTAAGGAAGAATGTAGCTAACAATATTGTCATGGAAGAAAATATTTTACATCATTGTCATGAGTTTACAAGCTTGCTTGGTGGAGATCATTGTAAGTATCGTCTAGCAGAAACATCATATATTGCATATATGCTTACCTACACCTCACTTGGAGAGATTGAGTTTGGGTGGAATATGTGAATAAATATAGATTGCTATAGGCAAGATATAAAATTGTATTGAAATATTGGATATATGCTCATCAATCTGGTTCAAAACTTTATGTCACCTATAATTTTGTGCCAACTGAAAGGTCAATTTTTGATCTAACAATTATACTTGAACATAACTAAAAATTTAACAATGTTTGCAAGAATTTCAGAATAAACACTTGGATTCTTAAATATTGACACCTTAACTTTATATCTCTCTCTTCCCCATATTCTCTCTCCCTCCTCTACCTATCTCTCTCCCTTTCTCCTTCCCTCTCTCTATCTCTTCCCATCTGAGCTCTATCCCTATACCACTATCTATCTTCATATGTCAACCTCTTTTTCCCTTTCTCTTCCCATATATCTCTATATCTATGTCTTTCTCTTCCCATTTATCTCTCCCCTTATTTCTATCTCCCTTTCCATTTATATTTGTTTTTCTCTACTTATCTCTCTCTCTATATCTCTATCAATTTTTCTCCCTCTTCCTCTCTCATTCTATATTCATCTCTACGTCTATCAATTTATCTCACTCTTCCTCTCTCACTCTATGTTCATCTCTACCTCTATATTCCTCCCTCCCCTTCCATCTATAGAAATTTCTCCCTCTCTCTACCCATCCATCTCACTTCCTATCTCTAGAAATGTCTCCCTCTCTCTATCTTATTCACTCCATCTCTTCTACTATATATCTTTATCTTTATTTCTCGCTCGATCTCCCTCTCACTAATCTCTCTATCTCTTTCTATCCATATACTACTCAATCTACCTCTCTCATCTATCTATCTCTTTCTATCCATATACTTCTATACATATATCTCCCTATGCATCTATCTCCCTATCTCTTTTTCTATCTCTATCTATCTCTCTATATTAGCCCCCCCCTCTCGCTCTCCCTCTCTCCCCCTCTCTACATATATCTCCCTCTTCCCCATCTTATATCTCTCCCTCCTCTACATATCTCTCTCCCTTTCTCCCTCCCTCTCTCTATCTCTCCCCATCTCCCTCTCTTGCTCCCTCCCTATACCCCTATCTTTCTTCATATCTCAACCTATTTGTCCCTTTATCTTCCCATTTATCTCTATATCTATGTCTTTCTCTTCCCATTTATCTATCTCTCCCTCTCTCTTTCTCTCTCTCTATCTCCCCCTATTTCTATCTCCCTCTCCATATCTATTTTTCTTTCTCTACTTATCTCTCTCTCTCTCTCCCCTCTCTCTATATCTCCTTATATCTCTATCTTTCCATCTCTCTCTCTCTCTATATATATCTCCTTATATCTCTATCTTTCCATCTCTCTCTCTATATATATATATCCCCCTCTATCTCCTATCTCTATATATTTATTTCTCCCTCATCTCTCATCTCTATCTATTTTATCCCTTTTCCTCTCTCATTCTATATTCATCTCTACCTCTATCTATAGGGAGAGATACAAAGGTGAAGCATTGGACCTTCCCAAAGATCCACCAATCTCAACACTACTCCCAACTATTTTGAGCATTTGAGTACATATTGTATGCTAGATTAGGAGGCATGTGTCAAAGCTCATATTTATTGATGCTAAATAGGTCCAAAGTCACAAATTTGATGTAGAGTTAGTTATAGTTTTGTACAAAATTTCAAGTGCCACATAGAGCAAAGGTATTCTAGTTTTTTATATCATGTCATCAAATTTGGCACTTCATGAAGATTTGTATCTTCATCAACATTAACAAAAGAAAAGGTATGTACTTGAATCCTTTACATTAAATTTTTCTATATATATAAATATTTTAATATTTTCCCTCAAATCCATAATATATATATTAGTGTGTATTTATTTACTGCAATAAAGAATTAACCTAAGTAACACATTAAGAATTATAAGGATTTGTGCTTGGAAAAAATGCATAACAAATTTTTTTTTGGATGTCATGTTGTATAGTTTAGAAAAGCTCAAAATATGAATAGGATTTTAAGGCCATATATTATGGTAGCTTACAATGCAAAAGAAGGAAGGAAATCTATTATGAATTTTAATCTACAATTTAATACCATATGAAAAATCACATGTAGTATTATCTAAAATTAATTCTTGACATATTAATTTTATAAAATACACTTACCATTCAATAAACTTCTACCAAGAAAGAAACCCTAAGTGAACATTAATTGAACCCTAATTGTAGATTCATAACTCTAATCATAACCCTAATTGAACCCTAATTGTATATTCATAACTCATCATAACCCTAGGCAAACACTAATCTTAATCAAACCCTAACCCTAGAAATAAAGTTATCATATAATCTAATTATCTCTCTTATCTGAATTATTTTTCCTTTATTTTTAATTGCATATATTTTTTGTTTATTAGATCTTATTTTATGAATATATGCAAATATAATTTTATTTCTACATTCATTCTATGCCTATTTTTTCATGATATTTTAACATTCATTTCTGGAATATTAGATCAATCTCACACATATAAATATGTTCAAAACCTCAAAATTTTAAAATAATATTCAAGTTTTCCCACTTCAATTTATCATTTATGTTATTTGAATTAAAATATTTTAAATCATACTCTTAATTCATCTAAAAAAGAAAAAAAAATTGATATATATTTTTTTATTAAATAGATTTTAACTTATTTTCTTGGATTGTATAAATATCTTTCTTTATTTACATTTGGACTGTTTATTTACAATATATAGTATAAATATGTGGTAAGATTGGGTATTATCATCATGATTGAGTGCGCCCTCTCCCCTAATAAATATTTTTATTTTTCACCCCTCACGACTACTAGGCTCTCTCCCCTAATAAATGTTTTTATTTTGTAGAGGGACAAGTTTGCATGGTCGTAGATCAATTGTCATGTGATCTCATCCATTCCCCATCATCCCACGATGACCCCACTAGTTAATTGCGATATCATGGGTGAGTGACATGTGTACTGGGCCCTCTCCCCTAATATTTTTTTTATTTTGTAGAGGGACAAGTTTGCATAGTTGTAGATCAATCGTCATGTGATCTCAGCCGTTCCCCCCCATCCCGCGATGACCCCACTAGTTGATCGCAATATCATGGGCGAGCACCACATGTCTCATTTGGTGAACCCGAAGGAATGATAAATACTTTGATGGGTCTTTATTACATTATGTCTCGGGTTACTAAAACAACTATAAGATGCATGTGTTTTAAATCAACAGAGATGTTATAATCCCAGTAGAAAGGTTCTCAATGGTTAATAACAAGGCTGGAGATTGTGTTGAATGAATAGGATTGCCGATGGTTGAGATCCATGGTTGCTCGCCATCATGTGATCAAAAGTTGTGAGTTCTTTATTGATTGCGATATCATGGGCGGATGCCACATGTCTCATCCGATGAAGCTGAAGGAATGATAAATACTTTGATGCGTTTTTAATACATTATGCCATGGGTTATATTTATTAATTTCTTAATATTAGTTTATAAATTGAACATTAATTATAAATATTTTAAAATCAATTAAGTATTTCAATCTAAAATTTTAATATTTGACATTACAAATAAAATTAAACTAAATTCTAATTTTTAAAATCCATAAATTATTTATTATCTATTTAGTTTTACTAATTATCTAATACAATTACATTAAATTAAATTAAATATTCATTTTATATTAATTAAACAATTATTAATTAGAAATTTAGAATGAATTAAGAAATAAGATCTATATAAAATCAACTTTTCTATTTTTTTTCTTTGTGTCTAAATCATTTCATTTTCTAAAATTATACTAAATTCTAGATATCATAATTAAACTAAAAAATTTATTCTATTCTAATCCTAACCCTAGTTAAACTCTAACCCTATTTGGACTCTAACCCTTACCCTAATTGAACACTAAATCTAATTGTAATTGACCACTAAGCATAATTTAATTCTACCCCTAACCCTAACCCTAACTCTAACTAAACCCTAAACCTAACTCTAATCAAACCCTAACCCAAACCTACTTGATTCATAATCTCAACCTTAACCCAAACCATAATTGAACTTTAAAACTAACCTTAATTAAGTATTAACCCTAATTGAACAGTAGTCCTAATTGTACCATAACCCTAACTTTGAACTATAGTTGAACTCTAATCCTAACCCTAACACTAATTCTTATCCTAATTGAACCTTAACTCCAACCCTAACCTTAACCTTGACCCTATTTGAACTCTTATTGAATTCATAACCTTAATTAAACCCCAACCTCATCCTCAATCCTAACCCAAATTGAACATTAATTGAACCCTAAACCTAACCCTAAGTGAACACTAATCCTAATTGAACTCTAACTTTTTAGTTGAAAATATTAAAGTGCCTTAGATTTTCCCATTCATCGTCATTTATCATTCAATTCCTAATAGAACTCCAAAAATTTATACTTTTATAATGTTTTAATACACACCTAATATTAAGGGTTTAGAGTTTAAGGGTTAAGGGTTTAGGGTTAAGGGGAGAGAGATAGAGGGATTGAGTGAGTGACCCATTTACATATTATTCTTTTATTCTTCATCAGTTAAATATTTAGTTACACATTTACCGTTAGCAAAAATGACCCAAGAATTTAATAGAATGGACTACTCATATAATACCTTGCATTATGGAGCTCAGTTCTCTGATATATTACTACTTATCAAATCCTTTGTAAATAATTGTAAACTTATGACTCCATTTAAGCATTTGATTGATTTTCTTGAATCAAAGCAAAAACACAGACACACAATTGAACAAATTCTCAAAAGAAGAATGTCAACATCATTAACATTTCATTCGAAATTCACTCAAATCCACATAAGGAGAGAAAATATATTAGAATTATACATTTATTCATGCTTATAAGTCATATCTGCATACAATTTACTTGATAATTTGCATATATTCATCCAAAACTCAAAACAGGCTATCTATTCTATTCTATTCGCTTGGGGTTTTAATAGCTAATGGCACCACAAATATCACTTTCTCATCAGAGAAAAATATATTTCTACCCATATATTCAACTCAAAACCTAGCTAGAGATTTTATTAGTTCTCTCCCTACAAATGAGCCTTGAATTTCCTTTTATATGACAAGGGAGCAACAAGCTTTGGGATCAAATGTAATTTCACCACAAATTTTCATTTGAACAAAATCTCCATTGCATTTGACTTTCATTTCAAAACTTCCCACACGTTGAATTTGCAAAACATAGTGCATGAACTGGGGAAAGATAAAGTTGTAACTACCATAATAAAAGGGAACACAAATTGTCATCAAAATACCCTTTGTCACTATCCATGCAAAAAAAATAGGAAACCAAATTTCCACGAAGGCACCACAACAACTTCTTATTTACCCGCCACTCAGACCCCGGTATACATGCTTGCTTGTAGTTGTTTCCCAATATAGTAGACCCTCAACCTCCTCTTCTTTCTCATCCTTGCCCAATACAGTTCTAGTCTGTCCGTTTGGGGTTTAACAACCAATGACATCATAAATATCACTTCATCAGAGGGAAAACTGTGATTGAAGCAAGGTAAATACCGATGGTAGTTAGAGTTGGTCTCAGTTACATCATCAAAATGGTTGCTCGTAAGGTCAATGGGTGAGTGTTGGCATCCAAAGGAGCCATTCCCATACCTTATTTTCCTACCAACACTAGTAATAGAGCACACCAACTGCTTGCCTTTGTCAACTACCAGTTGAGCAACAATGTCCTAGAATTGCAACCTTCTACTGCATCTAGTGGGCACAAGCCTGGGCTTGTCAACCAAATCACCTTCCTAAATAGTAGGACCAAGCTTTTGTGAGCTCAAATGAACATACCTCCTTACTAACTTACTCATTTTCTCTTTTCAGACAAGCACTCAAACTTGATTAGAATTAGCCCACAAAGGGCTCTAACTGCTACAAGAATGACACTATTAGCAGTTAATTCCTCTTGTATTTATTGTGCAAGGTAATAGAAACCTTCATCAATGCCTAGGAAAAATGCATGTACAAACATGGCAATTTGGTGGCATATGTACTGTCACTGTTTAACTAGAGTTGGATGAGAATCCGTAGATCACCCTTCATGATTTCCAACAACAACATATTCACACAGATTGAGATCGACGTGACTACACAAGAAAGGAATAATTCATTAATGCTTCACCAATTGTATGATAAAATGACCACCATGTGCCATTTTCCAACTTTGAATACTGCCCACTGATCTCCTGAAGAGTTGGCAGATCAAATGGTTTATCTCAAGCTAACTCAGTTTGACATCCAATGAACCATCGTTCACCTTCCTCATGACCAATAACATTAATCCATCTCGAAAACCAACTACCATGTCAGCAGGTTCTATGCACTTTGCAAATTGAATGGCTAGAGCTACGCATCACTATCTCACTAACCTCGCGGCTTTTAACCAACCTTCATCTTCCTCCTGCGAGCTAGAAAGAAACAATAGAGATTTACATTAGCTTTTGATCTTGGTTGTCGATCTAAAACCACGGGTTATGAGCTCAATAGTGGATATTGGGTCCCACATTCCATATAGGACACACATCTACCTTTTGCTGACCTCACACCAAATAACAGGGCCACACCTTAGGTCTGCGAGTTGGTGGGGTACGATCAAGATCTCCCATATCTTTGAATCTGAAAAACCTACACATTGCACTATTAGTATTTAATGAAAGGCTTTGGCTAAGCTGTCGATGAAATGACCACTGGGATTAATGGCTTAGGCTTACATCACTGGATTAAAATTAAAACCCAACTTTGATTTCAATACTTTATTTCCTCCGTAGGGTTTTATTTCTTAAGTCTCGGTTGGCCTCATGTTTCATCTTTTAAAAAATAGCTTATTTTGTTGTTTGTCATCCACCTAGTAATGCCCACTTCTCATTTTAATGAATTCTTTATTTTGCAAGGGTTGATTTAGTGCTATTGTTGATCTATTTCCTACAGCTATCAACGCTGCTCGCCATTCTGTGATCAGGAATTGAAGGATCACAAAATCACGGGCGGGCACCACATGTCCTATCTGGGGGATCAAATTTGAGCTATCACTGACCAACTGCTATTTGATCTGAGTTGTTCCCCACCATCCCGTGATGGTCCTTGGGTTGATTATGAAATCACGTGCAGGCACCACGTGTCTCATCCGATGAAGCCTAAAGAGTAAAGGAAACACTAGCAGGCTTTAAATGTAATAAGGGGTGGATTACTAAAGCGTTCTTGAGATGTACATGTTCTAAATTGATGGATATGTTATAATCTCACTAGAAAAGATGCTTGAAGGTTAATGACATGGCTGGCAACTGTTTTAAAGGAACAAGATCATTGATGCTCAAGATCAATGGTTTCCCACCATCGCATGATTAGAAGTTTAAGGATTGCAATATCGCGAGCAACTGCCACATGGAATTCCTTCATAGTGTATGGTAAGGTGGGCCCCTTATCGTCATGTTGGAAATTGTGTTAGTTTGTTTTGAAGGTGGCCGTTGATGATTTGATCAAGCTGAAGAATCGACGACTCGAATTTAAATCTATATCAAATATGGTTGGAGCCATTCATGTAGCGTGAAATTGAGCTTTAATGGAAGATGAGACACTTGTTGGTGTAATTTGATCGACAATAAAATCAATTTTCCTGCTTGGTCTGTATCACAAAGCATTCAACTATTTCACGAAGCAGTTTCAAAGCTGAAGGTAGAATTGCAAGTTTCTGCAACCAGAATTTGGGAGTTCTACGAACAAAGCCATGAGTTTATTTTCTATTCCTCTCGGTCATTTTTCATTTGAATTCGGGAAAGGATTAGTTGGATGTGCTGTGAGCTTGTTGATGAATGTGTTAGGGCTATAGTTTAATTATAGTTGTGAGAAATTGTAGTGTTTTGTCCTGTAATTTTCTATCTCTGGTTAGTCCTAGCTATCTAAATTATAATGTTGTAAAGAAGCCCTAGTTTATCTGAAATGGCACCACCCAAGCAAAATTTTGGCTGGATTGAATATTTGAAACGAAACCTGTATGATGATTTCTTAGATGAATTTCCCTTGTCAACGAATGATAGGAGGAAGGGATTGGTCCTAATGCGAGGGAAAATCCTGAGGGAAGGGTTAGTGTATAATTGCTCCAACATTTTTGATGCTAGGTTCCCCTCACTGGCTTGGAATTGTTTAGATTGTGGTACAGATAGGAATTTTCCTCACCCTTTTTCAAATGGATGGATGTATGATATGGGGAAGATGGTGGTACCAAATGTATTCCCTGATGTAGAATTTTTTAGGATAGTGACTACAAGATATGGCCCTATTACATGGATAATCATGGACAATGATGGAAAGGTTTTATTGAGCATTAATAGAGAAGAGTTCCAACATATTTCTGATTTGAGTGAACCAAGCGAAGACTTGGTTCCTATCAACCTTGAGGAAATGAAGGAGTATGCAAAGATGACATCTCTTTTTAGAGAAAGGTTGCTTCCACCTCATCTAGCTAGGGCGAGAGGTTCAAAATTTCATATCAGCCCCAATGACTAGGAACCTTTCAAATTAAATTGTTTTGCAAACCATTTCCTGGCCACTTTCTATTCTTTATGTCAGATTTTGGGTTTCAGTCCTGGTACAGTAATGCCCATTGCTTATATGTTCATAGGGGTGCAAATAAAACACCCTAACTTCTTTGTGACCTATGACATCACTTCTTTCTTGGCCGAGAGGATGCGTGAAGGGCTATCAAAGTTACAAAACAATGATACCGACACTCAATTCTTTTTGTATTCTATGCTAAGGCATATGTTTTTGTTTAAGAATGCTGAATTTTTCTTTGAGAGGATTAAATTAAGGCAATCAGTTGATGGAGAAAGATTGCCACTACATATATGGGCTGCAAATTTATCTTGTAATAAGGAAAGCACTAGTTATGTGAAATTTGATAATTATTTTGCTTCTAGATTAAGGGCTAGATTAATGGTGAATATACCTAGGATCCTTGAGGAATTACATGATTTCTTTAGGCCACAGGAGAGGAAGCCAGAATTGAAGGTTTACCATAACTGGGGTGACATTATCCCATACCCAGTCAGCACTGTCTTGAGAGTATATGGTTTTCAAGGAGCCCCTCATATACTACCATACAATGTGCCACCAAGAGTGGGATTTGCAAAAGTTATGTGGCAGATAGGTTGTATTTATGAGGACAACCTCACTAGAAGGGGTAAGGGAACATTTTTCCTAGATTATACAGTGGTGTCTGATTTTGTATTTTCAAAGGGAGGCTGGACGCATTTTGATAATTTCTTTAATGATTAACATTTGAGGTGTGGACCAAAGCGGCAACATGATCCCAAGGGTTTCTTTGCTCTTTTTAGACAAAGAATAAAAGCTAAAAAATTTGTACATGAGTTCAATTTCCCTAAAGACTTGATCAGAAATGAATTTGATTTGAATATACAAGAGTTGAACAAGGAGAAATGGATAGCTTATGGTAAGCTACTAGATGTTGTGCAAAAAATAGATCTGAAGTATGATCCACTATTGGAGTTCAGTCCCCACCATAAGAAAATTGATTTTCTGATGGGAAACTTCAAGGAAATTATGGGCACATTGAGGACAAAAAAGGTAAATTTAGAATTGAGTCTAGGTGTACAAGAGCAAGGTGCCAAACCAATTGAAACAAGTCAAGCATACCAGCCTACGAAAAGGTGACCCATTTACAGGAGGAAAAAGGATAGTAGTAGTGATGAAGAAGAAGTGGATAGAAAAAGAAAACAAATTATGAAAGTGCCTCCACAACCAAGTCCAAAATTCAAAGTGCCTGGGAAAATCAAAATTATTGATTTAGAACCATCACCAAAAGACAATACCTCATCACCACCATCTAAGCCAAGCCCTAAGAGGCAAAGAATTGATCAACCACATGAGGATCTAATGGACAAGATTATTGTTATTGATCAAGATATGGAAGTTGGTATGCCTTCCCATCCTAGGCTAACTGAATTAGTTTTAGCTGATTTAGATATGAAAGGTAAAAGTGTACAAGATGCAAGAATGGAGGCATGCAAGGAGTTTCTAGATGACAATACATTCATAAAAACTCCTATATTCTTGCAATTGGTATGGAGGATGAAGTTTGAAGAGTATCAAGATAAATGTAGGGAGAGAAGAAAACTAAGGCCTAATAGGTCAGACCAGGAGAATG
Source organism: Sequoia sempervirens (assembly GCA_007258455.2). Lineage (NCBI taxonomy): Eukaryota > Viridiplantae > Streptophyta > Pinopsida > Cupressales > Cupressaceae > Sequoia > Sequoia sempervirens. Next base: position 214,082,058 of record VDFB02000003.1, on the reverse strand, counting down.
ATGAGGAGTAAAAAGATGAATTAATGAAAGAATTCAAGAACATCACTCCTGAAGAAGGAAGAAAACTAGTGAGTCAAGTTGGTGTATTAATTCTGCCTAAATGGGACATTGTAGATGCAATAGCCTTTAATGCTATTATGAAGTCTAAGAATCCCTTTCAAGACTCTGAAGAAGAGGTCAAGGTAGCATTGCAAAGCTCTGCTTCCAGTGAGGAATATTAAACTATGGAAATTTGGGCATTGGCCCCACAAGGGAGAAAACCAGATGTTTCTGATATTAATCTAAATTTCAAGGGAGGATTAATAATAAAGAGAGATTTAGAGAATTCAACCACCGAGGCCACTATTTTGACTGTGAATGTGGCCAAATTAGCCCAAAAGACTGCTAAAAGGGAGGAAGCTGAAAGGAAGAGCTTAATGGAAAAATATAACCTTTTGATTGACGAGTACAACAAGATATAGCAAAAAAATGTTGAGTTGCAATTTGAAGTGGAGAGGTTTAGATATAAGTAGATTGGGGAGACATCAAGTGCTCCAGGAACCAGTACATTACCTTCCACAACAAGGTCAGTGCCTCCTACTTCTCCAATTGTTTCCACACCTGGATCTCCCAGTCAGAATCCTATCCTCACCCTTTCTTTAGAGGAAGTTGAAGAAGAAACAAAGTGCTCTGTCGATCCTACAAAGACTTGTAGCTCTTGCAAAAAATTGATGAATTGCAAGCATCATTAAAGAAAAGTTAGGAGGGATCTCTCTTAAAGCAAAAGGAAATTGTTACTACTATTTTAAGGCATTTAAATGAAAAGGTTTATAGAAAATTTCTATCTATACATTCTTTATATTCTTTGCTATTAGCAACAATAAAGAATATTGATAGGGATTATGAAGTAGCGATACCAATAATTGAAAATTGGATCTTTAGGGCCAGTGATTTGTATATCATGTATAAGGCCTCAAGGTTTGATATAAATAATAGGCCCCAATCATTAAAGCCTACTCATGTGTTAGTAAAATCATTGCAAGGTTTTTAGACCTTACCAGATGACTTGAGTAGGAAGATTAGGGAGTTGGTGAAGAATTTCAATGATTGGGGTAACACATTATTACCTGATATAATTGATGACCAGGGAAAAATTAGGTCATTTCAACAATGGCAGGCTCAAGCAAGTGAGACCATCAATGATCAAATCAATTCAATTTGTGATGACTCAGACTGATTTTTTTGGTGAGCTGTATGGACAAAATCATTAGTACCAACTCATTTTTGGAATCTTTTGAAAGGGATGCGAATCAGGTAGCAGTAAAATACACACCTTATAATACCAAGGTGGATGAGGTAATTAATTTTGATTGGCCGACTAATGATGAGTACTAGAATTGGGTAACTAAATATTTGATTGAGGAGTAAAAGGAGTGAAATACTAATAGGTGGCAGATTAGATGTTGTGGTTGCAACAGTTCCTATTTTGTGTTGATGGCTTTCTCGGTGTGGTTTTCTTGTGGTTTTTTGCATCAATGTTCCTCAGCTGATATGATGAACACAAATATTTTTCAAGGTGGTGGCTATTGTAAATTTTTTTGGAATATCACCAAGTGCTCCAATTGACTGGTGACACGTGTATTTTCTAGCCCAATGCTTGTTTGCTCCTTCATTTTCTATAAGAAGGATTTCAAGGCTAGAAGTACGAGTTAGCAAGTTAGATAATTTTTGTCGAGTCTAGGTGAAGTTGCAGAGTGAATTGTAAAGTCCGATGGTTTTATAGAAATGCAATTTAGGTTTTGAGTCATTCTGTAACAGGTTTTGAGTTCATAGAGATTTAATGTTGTATAACAGTACTAGCATTTGAGTTGAAATAAAAATTCGAGCTCATGTCTCTCCATTGTACATGCATATCTAAACTTTGAATGAAACCACTAAGGGTTGTTTTATCCATCTCACTGTTGTGGTGTGTATGATTCTATTTTAGCTTTAATTCAAGGAATTAATCAAAATGCTTGAATGGGATTATACGTGGATATGTGATGTATAAGGATTTGATAAGTAGTCCTGGGTTAGAATGCATACTAATGAAATTGTAATGCAATATTGTTAGGGATCTTATATGTGATGTATTAAATTTGTTATAAACCTCTAGATGCTTATGAATTTGACTCCTGCAATGGATATATGACATTGATCTAAGTTGTAATTATTAGTGTAGTTCAATATTTTTTTGTCTTTTCCTAGAGCTTGCTACAAATTGCAAATAATTGACTATCTTATACAATGGATTGTGTTTAGTTATCTAACACTCCAGATAGTTGATATTGTCTATGAATAGACAATTCTAGTTGATATTATCTTATCATGTTGAGCTATTAAGTGAGATCATCTGCTATTGTTAATGTTGTTTATAATAATGGTGCAAAGGCTGTAAACACATTAAGGGATCACCTTCTTGGGTCTTATAGAGCCTGAAGTGTAGGAGGCTTTTAAAGTCCTCGTCAGTTGGTCCAGGTCCTTTGAGCTTCCTTCGATTGGAATTGGCAATTCCATAGGTAGATTAGAAGACAAACCTACTTACATTGTAAAAAGAACCAACATACACGCCAACCACTGAACAACCACATCTACAAATGACTTTTTAATCTTTTATGACCACATAAAACATAAAACACACTAATTTCAACTTTGTTAACATCACTATTGAAATGTTTTAATTTTTTGACCTTTCAAACATTAAAAATTACATCATTAAATTAATTATGTAATGGCATAAAAATTAAAAACATCATCAATTAATTATGTAACCACATAAGTCAAATATAATTCTATCAAGAAATTAATATCAAATAGATAATATAATCTCATAACTTATACATTTCAATGCCATTGATCTTCTTCTTCATCCAATTCTTTTTCTATATCATTTGATCTAGATTCAACATTGTAAGGATTAGTCATATCATCATCATCATCATCGATATTAGTTTCGATAATGTCATCATCCACATGGATATCATCTTCATGAACATTACCTCCTACATCATCATGATCTAGTTCGTCCTCTTCGTCATCTTCGTCAGGGACATCATCAACTAACTATTGATCCTTATCATCACCTACATCATCTTCTAGTTCTTCGATATCTTCTTCTTCCACCACATTATACTTTACCAGCCTTCCTCTTGGATAATTTCTAAGAACAAATGACCAACTTGGTTTACCTAGAACCTCTGAGTAAAATACCTACTCACATTGGCTTGGAAGAACATAGGGCTCATTTCCAGCTCACTCGATCAACCTTGTATTAACCATGGTAAATCCATTATCATGTTTCATAATAGTTCTCTCAGGATCATTTTCATTCAATCGTAGCCTATACCATAGGATGACAAAAAAAATTAATCTGAAGGACTTAAATTCACACTCAAGTATATCATCCAAAATCCCATAGTATCGATTTTTTGAGACTTTTGGATGTATGTCGCTTCTAGATGAAACATTAGTCACCTGAAAGACTGCAGTTATACCAGAATCACAAGTTTTCTTCATTTCATCCAACATTTTGATTCAAAATTTATGACCATTGCACCACATAGCCTTGTGGTGTTCCACCTGCAATATGTCAAACATGTAAAAATTATTGCAATATTGTCAGTTGATAAACATATTTATTCTTGGCGAATGTATGCAAAGAAAACAATCTCAACATATATTTACATCAATATACTTGAAAATAATTAAATAATATGGGTGATTAATACATTTATACATACCTGTTTATCTCTTAAACCATATGCTAAATCAATTTCCCTTTGTGTAACATTGGAATCTCCATTACAATGAACTTCTTTAACCAATGAAGCCACACCTTCCCATGTTAATGCGCGACCAGATTGATGACATTGTTCAATCCATACTGTCATCCAATCAAGATTGTTGGTGACGTACACATATAGTGCATCCCACTCTCGACCAACTGTATCAAAAAAAATTGAAATTCACAAATGACATATAATTAGTTAAATACCGCAGTATATGACCTTAATTTATAATTGATGTATATTGAAAATTAAAAATTAAATAAGTACAATATACATAAAAATTATATGTAAAATGTATTCCAATTAATCTCCATGACCATCTTATAATTACCTCTCACTTTCCTCAATCTACCTTTCCCCATCAGGTACTCCCCTTTGAATTTGTTAATGGAGTTGGGATCCCAAATGCGATCTACATGGATCTTTGCTGCAAACTTAGGAAGATATTCACTAATATATACCATGGTCTGGTATACCATATATCCCTTCACCATAGAATCCTCAGGATGTACTCTTTGTTTAACCAAAGCCTTCAAAAATTTCAAGTGCCTCTCAACTATCCACATTGACCTTGTGTGTATAGGTCCACACAATTCAATCTCCTCAACTTGGTGTATGAGGTAGTGTTCTTTTGAATTGAAAAATGTTGAAGGTAGACAAATTTTCATTTCACACATTAGACGAGGAATTTTTCTCTTCCAATAATTTATATCTTCTTTATGTATTTCTTTAGATGAAAGCTATCTACAAGTGATTCAAGGCACAAATATATTAACAAGATTTAACAAAAATATACTGTATATACATAATAAGTAAAACAAATGACAATTATAAGATGTATACAATGAATTGAAAAAATCTCGCTACTTACCTCATGTATTTTCCAAGATCATTTATAACTTGCTTGACATTATTGTCAAAGTTGTCTGGGAGAGATAGAGGTAGAACGTATTGCAACAATAATAAAATGATCTTTTCATTATTTTTTCAAAAGTAGTAAACACAATACACTAAAAACTACATGTATTATACAAGTGTATATAATATACTAGAATAATTACCTTAATGAAGGTATTCCAATCATGCGTTTTCATCCTTGAACCAAATTCACCTTTATTTGTTATTATATTGTTTATGTTTGCAACAAATCCTGTGGGAAATCAAATTTTTCATATGACTTCTTTTATAGCATTTCTTTGCTACTCTATTAATAACCAAGGAAGGGAACTTATATTAATTTGGTCTCCATTTCTATTTAATTGGATGACATTTTTCATTGCATGATTGGCTTCCTGAATGTCACTACAAATTTTGACAATTTTTTCTTTGTTATGCCTTCCATCCAATATTTTTCATAACGTTTCTATTATATTCTTTCCAATATGCATTGTATCAAATAAATGCACAATTTATAGATGCTTATAGTAGGGCAACCTATTAAATTGTCTAGGATAACTTTTCAGTCCCTGTGGAAGCTGACCATTAATGCCTTGACGACCTTCATGAAGCATATAAATTAAACAAATTAACAACAACAATCATTTTCAATTACAACATGAGTAAACACAACACAATATAAAAATATAAATTCAAAACATATCATATGTGATAGATAAACAATTTGATCCGATGTATAACCTTGATGATTAATTCTATTATATGCCAACTTCCATAGGCGAGGTGTCATTCTTCGTGGTTTTGATGTAGTCTCCTCTTTCCCATTGAAAATATGTTTTCTAGTAGTTCGATACTTATGATTGCTATGGAGGAAGTGCCTATACTCATCAAACACTTGCTTTCCTAAACTTGTTGAACGACAAGATTTCATCTTTGGACCACAAATTGGACATGCAAATTTTCCCTTTGTTTGAAGACCTGTAAGATCATATATAATTGGATTAAATATGTCAATTTTTTTAATTAAATATATAATGAATATATTATTTTAAAAACATGTATGATATCTACTTCATCAAATTAAATATTGTTAAAGTGTAGTTGAACGTTATAACATACCACAAAAATGTGTTAGCCCTGGGGCATCATGAATTGTCCATACAAGCATTGCATGGAATTGAAATTATCTTTGTCCTATTGATCTAGAGACGTCATAAATAGTGATTCCATTCCATAACTTTAGTAACTCATTGATAAGAGGCTCGATATATACATTCATATCTGTAACTGAGTACTTACCTAGGTGAATGAACATAAGCATTACATAATTATTATAACCATTTTACTATAATATATATAAATTAATGTACATGACTATTGAATGAAAAAAATATAAGTCATTATGCAGCAAATAAGACAAATGAGATGCTACTACGTTAAAGAAAATTGATGTAAACAAATAACTAGAACAATCATTGACAACATTATGTGCTCCCTCTTTATTGACATCCATGAAGGAATGTTATTGTTGATAACAAAAAAAGGTCACACTAAGTAAATAGATCTTAGCTCTCCAAATGGATTGACACCGTTCACTCCCAATGAAAGCTTGAGATTACAAGGTTCTTCTTTAAAGTGTGGCCATTTTTCCTCCATGTCCCTAAATGCAGAACCATCCATAGGCATTCGAAGAATGTCATCTCCACTTCTATTATGTGCATGGTAATCCATAAATTGCGCTAAGATTTTGCACCTAAATAATCATTGCATACATGGAATAATGAGAATATAACAAAGAACCTTGCGAGACACCTTTTTTGCTAGTTGATCTGTTCGATATCTACTGATATGACATTACGGGCATTCTATTACAAATTTCTATTGTTTATGATATATAATATGATAATTGGGACATGCATCTATTGCTTGATACTCCATTCCAATATCTTTCATAATGGCACATAAATCTCAGTATGAGCGAGGTAAAATATTTGATGTTGGTAACAAAAATTCACCAATCAATCTACAACAAAAAATAATTTGTTCATATTAATAGTACATATGGGTATGTGTAGGATCATCATGGGCCAAAAAGTGGCAATATGATGGGTATTTGTAGGGTATGTGGCTGACAACCTTTTTTTTACCCAAAATTGATGAAATGAAAAGGGTTTTTAAAGGAGATTCCATAGCTTTCCACCAATATAAATTATGCTTTACTTTGAATTTAATAAATTATTATTATTCATTTTCTATTTGAATTACAACTAAAGTCCTGATTGATAGGTTGATTCTAAAACATCTATATCTTTCAAATGGTATCACATTTTTTGAATCCAAAATATGCATCACATTCTATGCTTCACATAATATAGGATTAAAAAAAGAAAAAATGAATTTCATGAAGTTTTGACCAAGTTAAGGTGGCCAGACATATGAGTGTTTATATGTTTTAAAATTTGTAATAATAAATTCATAATTAATTATTTACTTGGAAAAAAATTACAAAAAAATATGCATCACATCCAAACATGAGTCCTCTACTTATTTCTAAAATATTATAAAAAAATATTATCATTTTATTGTGGTTAGGGTGGTCAGACAAACACCTACTTCTTATTTTTTCCCTGAAATTTAAGTACTACTGCATTGGAATTTCAAATTTTCACTAAATAGATATTTTAAAAATAAAAATAAACCTAGTATTTAAGAAACTCCATTCAATTTTCTACAGATTATATTCTTACATATTTTTGAAATAATATAGATAACTTATTCAAATTTTTACATCAAGTTTCCTAACTCTGATTTTTCTAATTTTTTTGCCACTTAAGGGCCTATTTTTTCCATGATGATCCTACACATACCCATATTTCATCATTTATTTACTAGTGATAAACTAACAAAAATTAAAGTAGATGAAAAAAGATGACATATATTACATACCTTAACATCTGTGAGATTGCTATGTTTGATAAACCATTCATAACCTTCAAGTTCAACAACAACAATACAACAGAGATAAGAGTTGTCTGGCAGCCTTCATAAAGGGGCTCATATGCCTTCTCAAGTACAGGTAAATCATGAACATCATCAAAGTCATCTTGATCATCATGATCAACTCTGCCACTGAATGTGTCATGGATCAATGTATTCGTACCATCATCTTCAACTGTGTTTTTTGGCGCATGATCATCTTCTTCCATTGGATCATTAACTTCATCTTTGATATTCATAGCTCCATGTTCGTCCGCCTACAAAACCACATTCTCCAGGCCGTGATAATCCATATCATCTGCCCTAGGGTGCCCCGTCTTTATAATAATGATAGATAAAAATAAACTATGATCATGATCAAGTGATTATATATATATATGTATATATAAAATGTTAAAATGATATAAACATTTATAAATTCAATCAATATAAACACATATAATGAACAACTTACCAATGGAATTTAATCATGCCCCCTTTCAACGTGACCATGCTAACTAGAATGTTTCTCAGCTATTGTGATTAAAAGTCATCTCATCTTTAATCCCTTCTAATTATTGTAAGGACAATAACATTTCCCATCACCCTTTCTTTTCAATCTATCCCACAATCTATCAAGTGTCTCTTCATTTTGTTCTGGACTAATATTATCTGACATGATTTTTCTTTACCAAGCTTGACTATTTAGATCTTCAGAAAATATCAAACTCACACTCCAATAATTTTTTATTCATAGAAAGGTAACATAATCTAATAATTTTGATATTTTACACCAAAATTTTTTGGCATGCAACCACCCCTGCAAAAGAGAAGATAGTCTGAAGTTAATGACCCCAAAAAACACTTTAAAATGATAATTCCAAAACTTATTAAATTCTAATTTTAATATGATTTCCAATCGTTAAGACTCCTAAAATCATAATATTGAACTTGATCACAAACTTCCTAGAACAATGGAGGTAGCGAGCTAGTAAGAGAAAGTGACCCATTCCTAAGGAGCAACAAGTTGGAATCATCATTGCTAATGTCAATACAGATTTATCCTTTTAGTTAAAGATGCAATGATTCACTTCTTATGACGAGCTTATCCCTAGGGCCCTCAACATTGAGAGATCCCTAATAAAAAATAACAAAAGAATTGGTAAGAGCATGATTAGGGTACAAACTCTAGGCCTCCATAGAAACATAAACAATAACCATAGCGGATTAGTGAGGTTGGAATACCAGAAAGATTGAGACATTGTAGGTAATAACAAAATATTGCATTCTAAAGATTGTAGCCAATAACAAGCACACTATGTAGCTTAGTGAAATTTGTAAATGCAATCTAGGGTAAGAAGAATGATAGTCACTTGAGATGTGACAGTCAAAAAGAGGCTGAGTAGTGACAAGATAATAAAGCTCAAACCTTGCATAGTAAAGTGGAGATTTTAACAGTGAGTTTCCTTACCCCCTTGCTGACCTTAAGGGTTTTATAAATGCTTTTGGTAGTGTTAGACAAGGAAAATGCAATCAGGGAATGACTATCCAAATGAAGTAACAGTGGTAATCATAGGTTCAATGTTTCTTCTTAGCCATTAATGTATAATGGAGGTAGTGGATTGCATTTTTGAGCAGTGTTTTGAGACTCATGAAAGATGGGAGAATAGTGAATAATACCTTGTGGATGATGAAGTAGTGTCAATAAGGTTGAATGATCTTAAGAACTACAATACCATGATACAATAAGTCCCCTGTAGTAAGTAGGCAGTCTATAGGGCATAGTTTGATTTTATAGAAGGATGCTTATGAAAGGAATCTTCAAGTGATAGTGAGTGAGCTGTTTGAGATTGCAGCTGAAGGTGCAATACCCAGTCTTAAAGGAAGTTAGTAAAGTAGTAAATATGCAAGAAAATAAAATCATACACAACAAATAATTCACAATGTTATCTTGCATAATGCCTTGAGTTTAAAGACAAAAATCTCATTGTATCTTCATGATGAAAGTGGTGACCTTAATGGTCAATCACTGGCAACCATGATTTTAAAACATGTTATTGTGCTTATGGAGGCAACATTTTAAGCAAGGTAGTCAGTGGTGGTTTGGAACAATGACAAGTATGAAGGACTTGCTTTATATGCATACTATGCATTCTAGCTTAAGACACCATTCTTAGAAGAGATTGAAGGTGGATTATGGAAGTCAAGGGTTACCATGAAAATGATTAAAGAAAAGATTAAGATCCATTTAAAAGCCACGGTCATGAAGATATTAAAGATGTCACATGCAAAACTCTAGTAGCTAGAGTAATGAATACAGTGCCAAAGAGGATAGTGTGTTGGGACAGATTTAGGAGATCTCCACATTATCTAATTACAGGGAAATACATCATTTATTTATTTTTTAATTAAAATAAATCATTCTAAACCCTATATAGGATACATTGATACTTCAAAAGCCTCTGAAGGAATTTGAGATTATGCAAATATATGTCAAGTAATATTCATAAGGTTTAGAAAATCTTGATCACTCTCTAAAATAGCCCATTAAACATGGGTTGTGCTTGAATGCACTACATAATTGATATAACACAACCACTCTGCATATCAACTAGAGTTATAGGCTCTTTATTGCAGCAAAAGGTAATCACTCTTCGATCATGCTATAATTACATTATAACTTGTTAAACTTGAGACAACCTGAATGCACCCAATGATGATTGACACCTACATTATACAACCTAAATTAACTACATTATATGAGTGCCTCCATTTCTATCACAACATAGCCACATTAAACTTGGGCCACACATGAATGCATCCTATATTTGTTATAGTACAATTGTGCCACATGACCAATAGAGTTATGGATCACATAATTATAGTCACAGGAATCTGTTCCTTGGTTGTGATCTTATGGTGATTTCACACAACAAAATCTGGACATGAAATTCTCAAAACCCTAAACCTCTAAAAATGAATTCTGATGAGATGTTGCTTTAAAATATGATTTTCAAACCTGGAACTACAAATATGACTTCACAACTGAATTCTGCAAAAAGACAATGACTACCCTCAACTTGGTGATATCTTATTGATTTTTTTTTTCCAAGAAAATCATCCTTAGTTCTCCACAAACTGTCTCAAGTAGAGCAAAAAATTGTCGCAATAAATCAAGCGTGAACTCACTTTTCTTTATGTCGGCCACAATTTGATTTTTTTCTATTTTTCATGTTTGTCAAAAATTCGACAAAAATGATAGTTGACATTTCAATGAACCCCAAGTTCGTCAAAATTTTGACGAAAGTCGGGGATAAACTTTCAAAAAATTGAAAATTACACATCAAATTTTACAAGCACCCGACGATACATCAAATTATACATATTTCATCAAACAGTTTCATCAGATTTTGCAATCAAATGAGTTAGTGTACCCTCTCACTGAAACAAAAATCGTACGATTCATTTTTGTACAGATTGAATAGATATATACAATGCCATACGAGGGTTTGGGCAACAAACAAGGGTTTGACAACTTGAAGTTTGACCTTTGTAACTTGGATAGGTGGTTTAACTTTGGAGACACTCAAGCTACTCTATCCCTTTCTAGGCTACTAATGAACCCTTTCAAATTCTAAAATAAGCCTTCACTATTTTTTCATTATGTCTTCATATAATTTATCATAAGTAAAACCAAGCAACTATTTAAAACCAAAATGAAGAAAAGATTCAACACTACCTATTACTTGACTAAGAACCTCTATACTTTCTTTTACACTATTCAAATTTTATGAAAAGGGACCTGTCTCTTTCAAGAATGAATCTCACATATGTAAAATTGCATGCTCTTGCATGGGTGACAAATGATAATCTCAAGGGACCATACAACCATTTCAAGATCTTTTTCCTTCAAAGTACATACAATTTCATATCTAATTTTCTCTACAACAAAGTATTCATGGCATAAAAAACTAAACATAATGGTGAAAACAAACATAATGTGCATTACTCATTATTGAAACTAAAAATGAGGTTGTTAGATCTCAGTACAGTGTGATATGTGGCTCCTTGTTCTTACTTTGATAGTATTGGTTGCACCATGAAAGCTATTACTCTCATGAAAAGAGTCTCCTATCATAATAGAAAACCCTATAAATCTCAACCTACTCATAATAGGACTCAAAATTTTACCAAAAAAAAACTTCCCTCCAAAGAATGTGGATGGAGTTTGACTAAGTTAAGGTATTTTTGACGCTACTAAGGTTATTTAAAACCTCATTGAATGATAAAAAAATTCCAAAAGGTCATAAAGATAACCTATATACTCATAATGCAGATAAAGGAACCTTGAGATATGAATAACTTTGACAATTTATAAATTTTTATTTCAATTTTTTTTTCAACTTTTAAAAATCCTATGACTAGACCAAGACTCTTTAAACAATATGAGAAACCTATTAAGGCTTATTTTGAACCAAAGGAAAAAATATTCTAACAAAAAGAAGACCACTTATTTCTAATCCTTAAGATCACCCTAGGGTGTGAGAGGAGAGCATGCATAAGTGTGCTTGGGGTTTAAAAGACACAAATTGCTAACCAAAATTAAAATATGAATGTGAATTTTAACCTAATTTCAATGTGAGCACAAACAAAGGAAGACAAAGCATACATAAAAATAAAAGTTCTATAATCAATATCTTCAACAAAACATCTTGCAAAACCACTTTAGTTAGTAGTTTTCATGATTGAATCCTTGGATATAACTAAAATACTTGCACACAAAAGTTAGTAACTTTTTTTAACCCTATAGAAAATAAACAAAAAAATAGATTCTTTCAGTTTTTATGATAAGTTTAATAAAATATCAAAAAAGGATAAAAATACAAAATTTATGCTCATTTAAAGTTATAAAACAAAGTTGAATTTAAACTCTTATACCTGAGATTTGGAGAAAATTTTGTAAAATTTACCTCCACCACTAGGTTAGCACTGAATTCATCTTTCCATCTATTGTAAATGTTCAAAAATTTGATAAAAATGTAAAATTTATATCAATTTGACTGGTGGGTGTTCTTTTAAAAGTTTGAATGTTTCCTAATAGGGCCTTAGACCCTATTGTTAGCCCCAAGTCCGTTAGGCGACCAACTGCTAAGGGAAAAAGGGCTCAGTTTGGGTGGGAGACATGGTTGAGGTTTTAGTGTTGGTTATGGAGCTTGATCTTTTTTGGTTAATATTCATTGCGTGAGGGTGTAGTTCCTCTCCTATCTATAACTTGTAGATGTGGGATCAACGCTTTAGCTTCATCATTTTCTTTGAGATTTTGTTGATGGTGTTTTCCTTGGATGCTTATATTCCAATGTGATGCTTAAATTCTTGGTTATCACTATGCTTCAGTTAAGTGATATGCATATTATTTTCATGCAACAATTAAATGTGAACCTGATTATTGATAATCAAATTGAATGATTTGCATAATGAATGTATGGATGTTATTTTTATTTTCTATGCTATTGTACCTCATTAGGTAGTTATTCTATGCTTCAACTATATATACATTGAGTAGGTATCCTTGACATGCATTGAGTGGTTACATGTGCATTATTATTTCTCTACTTGGCTACATAGGTTTGGGTTATTCTCCAATGATAGTTATTTTGAAGATGTCATACTAGGCCTCCCAATCTATTCCCTAATCATACAAAAATTGAGTATTGTATGTGTCATATTTGACCAATATTGAATTGGATACAAGTTAGGAGTTATTTTAGAATCCTTATATGTCATGAATGACCAATAAATGTATTATTTAATTTATGGTTTAAATTTCGTGTTTTTCATAAATGAAATGTTAGGAATTTATATATCTTATATTGGTAAAATTTGAAATATTTTGTGTTACAGAAAGGGGAAAAATATAATAAAAATAAAAATAAAATTAAGTTATGATATGTTAGAAAAGTGATACCCTAGGGTTTAATTAGGATTTCACTATTATTTCAATCATAGCCATTAGGGTTCAAGTTGGCCAATGGCATAAGATTAACTTACAACCTAAAATTTGAGTCAATAAACCATTGGGATTTGAAATTTATGGGGGTTTGAAATGGATTTGAAATGAATATTTGATGAAATGTAATGATGTGACTAGCTAACAATGAAAATTCACTATTCTAATATGAAAATAAACAACCTGGAAGTTGAAAGATAAATTTAATGGCCAAAAATAAATAGAGAAAACTTGCATGAACCTATAATTTGAATTTTGACTTGATTTGACTAGACAAGGCCACCCAAGGTGATCTATATGAATACAACTAAAATATTATTTCATAGTCCTTAGGTACTTGGTTAGAGGCTTCTTCCTTCCAAATCTCATTATTGGATCTTCATCTATTGCCAAGATAATTGAGTTTTTGTATCTTGTCAAGTTGTATGGTTTCAATGCATCAATGATCATTTATGGTCTTAAATATTCCTCCAATATTCTTCAGATTTGTATCCTACACATTCAAAGAGAGAGGAAGGGTTGTGCCATATATGGGCTTGCCATGGTCAAATCTCATGCTGGTGTTTCCTCCTCCATAATGATAAAGTTGATGAAAGAGAGCTTATCCTTTTGAGGGATAAAGGCTAAATGACAAATAAATGATGAATCAACAATTGGATGCATCTCACCACTCAAATCTAATTCATTGAATGATTGAAGTCATGCACATCTCCTCAAGGCTTGATTTCAATTTGTCTTGAAGACCTACATGTGTTATTCCTCACAACAAAATGTATGCATAAACATGGGCAAACTCATATAAAACTTGACATGATGCCTTGATATTGAAATGCTGCAATAATCTTGATAAGTTTGTTCTTGAATACTCTTAGGACACTTGAATTTCTCAATAGAATTTTCCTTAGATCTTTCTTCTTCTCCTTTCAAATGATGAAATGACTAGGTATTTATATGTAATTGTAATGCCATAGAATTGCACCTAGGGGCAATTCCACATTCTTGCATTTATGTCTAGCATTTATGACACCTTGGAACATTAATGAAAAAAATCCCATGAGTTAGGATTTCACAATTATACCTCTATGTGGACTTGTGACAGAGCAACAAAATCCTGATGACATGTTTCCCAAAAAGCTAGGATTTGGACTCCTATGCAGCGCGCAAACGTCCACGTGGTGAGCTAGTGTCTAGGCAGTTTTTCGAGTTTGAAATAGGGAATCGAGAATCTTGACCCTTTTGACAAATGTCCTAGCAGTTAGATTTTGGAAGTAACGAATATTTTTCACCCTTGCAAGCATTAAAAACCCCTTTCCTACTCTCATTTGAGGTTGGAATTCCTTCATTCAAGCTCTCTTACTATTTTCTCTAGTTTTGAGTTCTCTTCATCTTTGATAGAAACACTCTCACAAGCAAAGACATGCCAGATTAACATCCTTCCAATAGCAACAACTCTCAAGAAAGAACTCAACGATGCATTTGTGTGCTCTAGAGAGGGTCTAGGCCTGTGGGTAATGTTGTCTCTCTCTCTCTCTCACTTTCCTTTCCTACTTGTTTATTTACTATCTCGCGGTGCAGGTTCTACTCTTGAGTGGGTTTTGCTTTCACCACATGCTTTGTCTACTTCATTTGCACCTCTTTCCAGCTTGGTTGTTTGTAGAGGTGGGAACACCAAAATGGGGGTCTGACTGAGGCAGGTCCCTATACAGCCCCAACCATTTCCCCTTGGTCCTTTGTGTGTAGGTGCAAAGTGGAGCTTGGAGTGGAGTTGAACGTCCAATGAAAGGTAAGATCTCTCCAAGTCCCCTTGTGTTTGTTATAGTTTATAGTTTCTTATCTATTTATTTCACTTAACACGTCTTAGAACTGACCTTAGAAGTAAGAATTGGTTCTGTCCACTTGAGTTCCTTAGCTCTCCATTACTTAGGATGCCAATACATCTTTTATACAACAACATGCTGCATTCGCATCCTAAAACTGCGCTGCTGTCTTTTGGCTGAGAGCTCACTTGTCTGGGATAAGGATCTCAAGGTTTCACTCTCTTAGGATCTGAAGTAACTTTCTTTGAAACATAACTCAAGTGTACTTCTCTACATCTTCAATCATTTGCTTATGTTGAGGTGTATAAGGGCAGTTCGTTCCCTGGTGATTTATTGAGAATAAGAAGACCCGTGTGCAGTGAATCCCTCTTATATCATATTTTGGTGAACCTGACATGAACCATGTCAAATCTATTTTTCATGATGTTGTATGTTTGTGATAATCCCTTTTCTAAAGAAGATTTTGATATGTTGGAAGAAACTCTAGATGATTTCTTGGAAGCACTTTCCCCTATCTACGAATCTCCAAACCAACTTCCTCTAACACAAGTTGAGGAGTTGATAAATGTGGTTGTGTTCTTTGTGGCTCCTCTGAGCCCTAAGAAACCTGTCATTTACATGACCCCAGCTGATTCATTCTCTAAGGAGAACTATTCTGTCTATAGGATTTCATGTCGTAGTGATTCATCAGACTTATATTCGAGGTTTGTGAAACCTACAAACTTCACTTCCTATAATGTTGTTGGGCACACATATAATATAAGGAGAAATAAGAAAATCTTGGATCAAAAAATTTCTATTCCAACATCACAATCTACTCAAGTTCTTACTTCTTTACCACCTTCTCAACCAAGCCTTCCTTAAACACCTAAACCTACGATCAAAGCACTAGGTGATTATGATCTTGTGAAGAAACTTCATGTTACTTCGACTAAGATCTCAATTTCGGACTTGCTTCAAATTGCTTTGGTTTATCAAGAGATGCTTCAGGAAGCTTTACAAAAGATTCTCTTACCTACCTCTGCTAGGCCAACATACGTTAATGCATTGTTGGCTCATATTCAAGTGGATTCGTTGGATATCACGTTCCACCCACAAGAACTCCCGCCTCTAGATGTGCAAAAGCAAGCAGATCCCTTGATTATTATACTTAATGTTAATAATATCAGTATTAGGCATACTCTCGTTGACATCAGTTCGACTCTCAACATCTATGGTATGGACCTATTACCTAAGATTAAATTTGATTCATCCTCTTTAGCAACTTCCTCCTTGTACATTCATAGGTTTGATAATGCCGACCGCCATGGTCTAAATATGATAATACTCCCTTTGCAGCTAGGTCTCATCACCTTACCCACATTGGTTTATGTGATGCATAGCCTGTTACTATACAACCTTCTCTTGGGGAGACCCTCGATTCATGCTATGGGTACTATGACTTCTACTTTACACCATTCTTTGAATTTTGTTGTAAATAATTGAGTGGTTATAGTTAAAGTAGATCCAGAAGTTGTTCACCTTTGTGAGCTAGTGACTTCCTGTCGTGCTTCAATTGTATCCACTCTCAAGAATTGTATTCCATCTTTGACCACTGATGCTATGGCATGTTCTTCCTTGATACCCTCTATGGAAGTTGTTCCTAGAGTGAGTGTCAGAAAAGAGGAACCACCTAAAGAATAGAAAACTAAGTCTTCCCCATCTTCCCCTTCTTCCTCTCAAATGAATGCCTTCCTTGGTGATGATTGGGGCTCCTTGAATTTCTCTAAATTATTTGTCATGAAATACAAGGAAAACCCCTCTTGCATAGATCTTCCAGGTACTTCTAACAAAAATATGCACAATACTCATGCTGAGGAAGAGAAGTGTGATCCTGTCCAGGAGATCACTCCTTCCTTTATTGAGGAGAGTAATCCCACTCCAACAAAGTAGGTTAATTTTTGTGAGCCTGGTAAATAAGGTGGGAGTGCTCCCGTAGAGACATTTGACATCCACTGGTGGAATGAAACAATCTACATAGAGCTGCCACCTATTGAGGTTTTGCAAACTCGTTACGGGTTTGGATATGAACTCGCCTCTCGATATGGCTATGGGAAGAAGGGCCTAGGGCCTATCAAGAAAGGAATTTAGGTCCATATCCAATTCGATCTGCGACAATGCTATATGGGTTTGGGATGCTCTATTGAATAGTCTAAGCAAAGGCCTTGGTGGAGTGTTAATATGATTTCAGCCAAGCTATTGACCCTTGTTCATCTCGAGTTGATAGAGGAAAGGGAGTGGGTCAAGAAGGTCCCTCTAGATATCTTCTCTTCAAATGAAGCACTAGAGAAATTTCTAGGTACTTATTCCCTGTTACCTCCTTATCATCACAAGAAATGATTCTTGTATTGCCTATACAGACAAGCATACATTGGAGAATCCATTTTGATATTGACGAGGAAGACCCTCTATCTAACGTCAATGATGACGTCCCAATATTTCATCTTGAAGACCACAGTTCTCTCCTTAAAGGAGATACTGTTGAAGTTCCTGTGGATCCTAAATCTTTAGAAAAGGTAATCAAGATCAAGAAGTGTCTCCTTTTGGAGGAAGTAGATGAACACTCCAATTTCTTGCATTCTCATCTTGAAATCTTCTCTTGGATGTATGAGGATATGCTTGGTATGGATGAGTCTATAGTGGTTCACAATATTGTTCTATGTCCTGACGCCAAGCCCGTTAAGTATAAAATCCGTAAGATCAATCCTAGGGTGGCATTGATGGTGAAGAATGCGATAGAGAAACTATTGAAAGCAGGCTTTATCCGTCTGATTGAATACTCCCCTTGGATTTCAAATATAGTTATCGTTAGTAAGCCTGGTGGCCATATTCGTAGATGTATCAAATTTTGAGATATTAATAAGGCTTCTCTTAAGGATGATTCTCTATTTCCTAATATAGATATTATTGTGGATTTGACTACAAGCCATGCATTGTTATCATTCATGGATGGCTTCTCACGTTACAATTAGATCCATATTAACCCGAATGATCAATACAAGATAGCCTTCACTACCCCTTAGGGTACTTTTTGTTATGTGGCCATGCCCTTTGGGTTAAATAATGTGGGAGTAACTTACTAATGAGCAATGACCCAGATACTTCATGATTTTATCCATAAGATCTTAGAAGACTACGTTGATGATATATTGGGAAAATTGATAACCCGTTAGGATCATGCAAAAAAAAATCATCTTATCTTTGAAAGGCTTCAACTTTACAAGATGAGACTTAATCCTCATAAGTGCATCTTTGGTTTTGACATCGACAAGCTTTTGGGGTTTATAGTTTCTTACTGTGGAATCAAGGTTGAGACAAATAAAATTGGCCCCATTGTTAACATGCCTCCACCAAGGAATATCGTTGGGTTGCAAAGTTTACAAGGGAAGATTTAGGCAATTCATAGATTTATATCTCAACTAGCTGATCGTACCCTTCCTTTCACTCATTTATTGAAAAATGATGTTCACTTCATATGGGATGAAGAGTGCCAGAAATCCTTTGAGTCGATCAAAGCTTATTTGGACAATCCTCCCATATTGATGTCAACCATGCAAGATAGACCCTTTTTTCTTTACCTTGCTATGTCATTATATGCTTTGGTAGCTCTCCTAGCTCAATATGATGACATAGGAAAGGAGAGAGCAGTCTATTACATTAGCCATGTTCTAGTTGACTATGAAAATTGTTATTCCTCCATGGAGAAGAAATTCCTCACTCTTGTCTTTGCTACATAGAAGTTGAGACACTACCTTCTCTATGCCGAGACACACGTCATAGTAAAAATGGATCTCTTAAAGCATCTATTCTCTAGTACTGACCTGGCTAGAAGATTAATGAAATGGGTTACGTTTCTTTTTGAGTTCAATATAAAGTTTGTTACTCATAAGTCAATAAAGGGTCAAGCAGTTGTTGATCAATTGGTAGATGCTCCCTCATCTCACTCCTTCTTGGGGTTGGATTTGTTTCCTAACAAAAATATTTTTATAACTAATCATGACCTTGAATGGAAAATGTATTTCAATGGATTAAGGTGTTAGACTCATTCTAGAGCTGGTGTGGTGTTGATATCCCTTGAAGGTAAACTGCTCCCTCTATCCTTTTGATTATATTTTCCTTGCACCAATAACATCATTGAGTACAGAGCTCTTATTGCTGGCTTACATGCCGTAATTGCACTGAGAATCAAACATCTTCGTATTCTAGGTGATTCTGAACTCATTCTGAACCAAATTACAGGAATATATCAAGATAAGCAAAGTAAGCTATCCTAATATAGAGACCTTGCCTTGTCCTTGCTTAAGTAGTTCTCCTCTTTCACAATATACAATGTCCCTAGGAGAGAAAATAGACATGCTGATGCCATGGCAAGTGCTACTTCCTTGGTACCTTTAGAAGAAGATACAAAAGAATACCACTTCATGGTTCAGGTCCTGCAAACCCCTATGGTTTTTGACCAACCTAAAGCCGAGTCTCTTAGGTGTTCTCATGTGGACTCCAAAGAATGGTTTTCTAGTATCTACATTTACTTAAAGACTCTAAACTTTCCAAATCATGTGATGAAAAATGACCACACTTGTATATGAAATCTTTCAGCACATTATGTCATCTTATCTGATGTCCTTTATCAAAAGCATTTAACGGCTTGCTTCTCAAGTGTCTCACTACAGCGGAAATACCCCTTGCCCTTAAGGAAGCCCATTCAGGCTCTAGGGGTGGAAATTTTTGTGGTAGATCCCTTGCAAGAAGACTAATACACATGGGGTACTATTGGCAAACGATGGAACAAGATTCATTCAATTTTGTTAAAAAGTGCCTTCAATGTCAACAACACAACTATCTTATTCACACACTTGCCCAAGAATTACAAAATAAAACTTCTCCTTGGTCATTCGTAAAATGGGGGTTGGATATTATTGGAAAGATATCACCTCATTCCAAAGGACATACCTTCATTATTACCGCTACAAATTATTTCATGAAATGGGTTGAAGCTATTCCGTTCCGATCCATGAACGCTAAAGCTATCTATAGGTTTCTCATGAACAACATCATTTCTCATTTTGGATTTTCCCACTACACTTGTTTCTAATAATGGTACACCATTCAAGAACAAGGAAGTGAAGTGGTTCTTAGATAAATTTCATATTCAACATAGGTTTTCTACGCCTTACTATCCACAATCCAATGGTCAAGTAGAAGCATCTAACAAAACTCTTGAACTTATTCTTCTTAAAACAATTACTAAGCATAGTAAAGATTGGCATATTCAACTAACATACACTTTGTGGGCCTATCACACGAGTGTACGGACAATGACAGGAATGAAACTTTACAATCTCGTGTATGGTGTCGAAGCTATCATGCCTTTAGAGTTGGAAATCCCATCTTTATAGGTTTCCCTTAAAGGGTTAATTGATGATGAAATCTACCGTGTTAACCATTTGCATGCTAGAGATGCTTGATGAACGCAGGTTACAGGATCTCGATCATCTTAAAGCTTATAAACAGTCATTATTGAGGTAATATAATTAGAGTGTGCTTCCTAAGACCTTTAAACTAGGAGACCTAGTTCTCTATGAAAGGAAGAGAAAGGTAAATGTGCCGCCTAATCAAAGAGGAAAATTTAGTCCTAATTGGTTAAGCCCTTACATTATGATCTCTGTGTATGGTTTAGGTGCCTATGGATTATCATCTATGGATGGGATGCCTCTAAAATAGCTCGTTAATGCGATGCATCTTCATTGATACTTAGCGTAGTAATTTGTGTGTCATGTGTGTGGTGTTCTCTCTTTGAAAGGGTAATGGTGCTACATATGTTGACATTGTTCATAAATTCATTATAATTTTTTTTTGTGTTATGATATGACCACATGTGTGTGTATGTGTGCATGACATACATACATGTGGTTTGCTACACTCCGTATCCATGCATCACATTACATCTTTTAAGGAAGTTAGATCATCCTTGTATTTAATTAACATACAATCATGCATGTTTATTAAATCATGTTAGCATCTAATGTAAACATACATCCATATGAATATATAACATCCATAACATAAACATATGTGAAAGTAAAAAGCATACACACCCAAATAAACAATGCCATAATATAAAAATTGATATGTCCATATATATATATATATATATATATATCCATATGTGTATCAAATGTCATGGACATGTATCAGACCACTACTATAAAAAATGAATGGTTGCTTAATATATGTCTATAAAAAAGATCTAAAAGTATATATGTATTAAAAAAGCACGAGCCCTATGATTGTGGTGCATGGCTTCTGGAACTCTCTGGCTCTGGTGACTACTCTAGTACCCTTGGGAGAGGCTAGACAGTGGTCATGGAGTGGATCGGTGTGAGTGTGATACAGAAAAAGTTGCCTACATCCCCTTGATCTCTTTCTATAAGGAGACTATAGTCTTATTCACTTTCCTTAGTTGCTCCCATAGTCGTTGAACATTTTTTGGGATTAGAGTTGCCGACTACCTGTCGAGATCATGAATGCAGCTTTGGAGGGCATCATGCACCTACTCGGCGACATCGACCCTCCTCACTTCCATGTATCACTTAGAAAGCACAATCCATAGCTCCCCCAATAGCTGATCACACTGTCCACAAACAATAGTTAGCTCCACAATTAGCTAAACAATCTCCACACCCCACTCCTCGTAGGCAGTCCTCAAGCATGCTACTGACTCAAAACTGGGGGCATATCATCTTGCAAATGTCATCTGATAAGCCTCAAGAACTAAACCCTAGATCGATACGTCAGGGGCTACCTATGAAATACAATGAGCTATCAACCCAGTCCATCCCTATGTGTCCTTTGTAACCACAAAGAAAGAAAGAAAGAGCTATTAGTATCACATGGAATATATATATCATAAATAGGAAAAATTGAAAGCATAGAAACATAAAAAATATGCCCTATATACTTGGGTCTCTTGGCTGGCATGATGGGTCAGGGTGAGGGTTGGTGCTGGGACCTATGCTAGCATCGATGGATGCTCCTAGTGATGCTAGGGCCGCCACCACTGTAATAGTAGGAGTTGGTGGTGTTGAAGAGATAGGGGTAGCTGGTGGGGGATCTGACCTCCTCTACCGCCTTGACCTTGGTGGTGCCACCTCCTCCTCCTATGACCTCTCCCCCTCCCCATCGACCTGCTACCGACCTCTTAGCTTGTCTTGCAGGGGTTGGGGTGGCAAGTCCCTCTATGGATCAAGATCCCCTCTTGGGGAACCCTCGCTAAACACAGGATTAGGGTGATGCTTCTCCCACCATTGCACAAATTTTCAGCCACCTCGATGTTATTCGCAGCCACTATGGATGGAAAATCCTGGTCAGGCTCATCATCATCAGAGGGGAAAAAATCTATTATGGTGGGGTGAGGGCGATCCTTGACTGTAGCTACACTCCTATAAGCCCTAGTATAGGTGGGCACATTTGGTGCAATTTTCTGAGGGTGGCCATGCTACCACATGACCTGATTGTAGTAGTAAGGTACTATGATGTAATCACGGTGACCTATAAAAAATGGTCCCGTTACAAGTTCCTCAGGTACCTGCCATTGTCCACCCATTTGAAAAATTGGTGGGGTTTCCATTGAACCCAATCCATAGTAAGAGTGTCAAATTGTAAGTGTAAAAAATGTAGATCTTCAAATCTCCACTGGCTTGTAATGTCATACCAGTGGGCCATGGGAACATGATATGATCGTTGTTGGGTAAAACTGACCAGCTGAGTGCACATGATGTGGGTGAAGGCCCATACCTACAAAAGTGTGCATGCAGTAAGGCTACGGTACTCATAGTGAACATACCAGCCTAGCTCTTGGTAGAGGTGTGCTAACATGCTATGCCCCCAGGAAAAAATGGTCCTATGCTCTACCATCTCTCTGATAGTATGAACAAGGCCCCCATACAATTCAAGCCTCACCCATCAATCATGATCTGGAATGCAACAGTCATGACCATAACCTGGTGCAATAGTGGTGCAGTAGTCCTCGCCTAGTCATACCAATGTATATATATATGGATCATTCCGTCGCTGTTGTTTTTCCTTCGTGAGTAGTGGAGGACGACCTCCCTTTGCTCCCATGTTGATTAGGTGTTGTCCAGGGCTACTTGTCATCCATGGATGGGTAGCTCGAGGATCTGATAGACATCCTTGAGCATGATGGTCATCTTCCCATAAGGCAGTTGGAAAGATGACGTAGTGACATCCCACCGCTTGATTAGTGCAATTAGCATCATCTTGTGATATCTCATCTCTGGCATGGTGAATACATGGTAGAGACTGACCTACTCAAGATTTGTGACCTCGTCATTTGTTAGATGGTCCCACTACTGGTGAACAAGTCTATAAGCTCACCCTCCCAGATGCTCATGAATCTCTGGGTACTCCTACAAAAGTAAAAAACAATTAAGTCAGAACATCGAAATCCATTATGAAAATACAAAACTTCTCAAGACTTATGCATGCCACACATGTGTTCTTGAATGCCATATCCACCTCGAGGATGCCAACACATCCCTTAGAGGACAGTGCAGACTCAGGAACTCAACATAGATTATTGATGACAATGCATTTTTTGGATGCGAGCATAAAAAAAAGATGCCTACGCACCTCACCACCTAGAAAAATGTTAAAAAAAGCTCAAATTTGCAAAATATGAGGCTCAGAGGCCTACCTGGTCCACCTCATGACCCTCGACAATGTCATCGCATAGCTACTCCAACCTTGGCACTTTGTACTCCCTCATACTAGGCATTTTGCTAACTTTTCTCTCACAAAAGTCAATAATTTTCTCGTAGTGAATAGTGAAAATGACCCTTCTAGGGGCCCACCTAGGTATATATAGGCCCCCCCCGAGGACCATTTGTCCTAGAGCTTGTGGCCCCCCAGTTTCTCTTGAATTTTCCCCAACAAGCTGGGGGAAAACTCAGGAGGAAGCATAAGGTCACCTCTTGATCATATTTTCCTTCTAAATCGATGAATTTTTCTTGATCATTCCTCTATCTGTAGTAGCTTCTTCTGATTTTTTTGAAACTGACCCAAAATTTGAGTTTTGTAGGTTAAAGCCGTGAACGATTTTTCATGACCATTTTGTCATTGTTTGTTGAGCTTGGATGCTAGGGGCACCTTTGGTACCAGTTAGCTTGGCTTTGGTGGCCTCTGAGGTCCCTTTTCCCAGGCACATAAATCTATAAAATTCAAAATTTGGATGAAGTTTTTCTTCTCTAATTTAGTGAGGTTGATTTTTCCCAATATTGAGCCCACTAAAGTGGGGGAAAAATGTAATGTCACAAAATTGCGCCTAGGGGCAATTCCACATTCTTGCATTTTTTCCTAGCATTTATGACACCTTGGAACATTAATGACAATAATCCCATGAGTTAGAATTTCATGATTCTGCCTCCATGTGGACTTGTGGCAAAGAAATAGAAGCCTAATGACATGTTTCCCAAAAAAATAGGCTTTGGAATCCTGCATGGAACGCTAGTTTCTGGGTGGTTTTTCAAGTTTGAAATAGGGAATTTGGAATCTTGACCCATTCAACACATGTCCTATTGGTTAGATTTCAGAAGTAACAGCTCTTTTCCACCTCTGCAAGCATTAAAAACCCCTGTCTTGCTCTCTTTTGGGGTTGGAAGTCCTTCATTCAAGCTATCTTACTACTTGCTCTAGTTTTGATTTCTCTTCATCTTTGATAGCAACACTCTCACAAGCAAAGCCATGCCAGACTGAGGTCCTTCCAACAACAACAACTATCAAGAAAGCACTTGATGGTGCATCTATGTGCTCCAGAGAGGGTTTAGGCCCATGGGTAATGCTCTCTCTCTCTCTCTCTCACACACTTTCCGTTCCTAGGTATCTGCAAGATCATCATGGAAAAAATAGGCCCTTAAGTGGCAAAAAAATTCAAAAAAATCAGAGTTAGGCAACTTGACGTAAAAATTTGAATAAGTTATCTATATTATTTAAAAAATATGTAAGAATAGAATTTGTAGCAAATTGAATGTAGTTTCTAAACTACTAGGTTTATTTTTTAAAAATCTATTTGTGAAAATTTGAAATTTCAATGCAATAGTACTTAAATTTCAGGGAAAAAATAGGTAGGTGTATGTCTGACTACCCTAACCACAATAAAATGATAATATTTTTTTATAATATTTTAGACATAAGTAGAGGACTCATGTCCAGATGTGATGCATACTTTTTTTAAATTTTTATCTAAGTAAATAATTAATTATGAATTTTTTATTACAACTTTTAAAAAATATAAAAACTCGTATGCCTGACCACCTTAACTTGGTCAAAACTTCATGAAATTCAATTTTTTTTTTTTAAATCCTATAGTATGTGAAGCATAGAATGTGATGCATGTTTTGGATTAAAAAAATGTGATACTATTTGAAAGCTATAGATGTTTTTCAATCAGCCCATCAATCAACACTTTAGTCGTAATTCAAATAGAAAATGAATAATAATTATTTATTAAATTCAAAGTATAATTGATATTGGTGGAAAGCTGAGAATCTCCTTTAAAAACCATTTTCATTTCATCAATTGTGGGTAAAACAAAAGTCGTCAACCACATACCCTACAAATACCCATCATATTGCCACTTTTTGGCCCATCAATGATCCTGCACATACCCTCCTACTTGTTTATTTACTATCTCATGGTGCGGGTTCTACTCCTGAGCGGGTTTTCCTTTCACCACATGCTTTGTCTATTTCATTTGCAATCCTTTCCAACTTGGTTTTCCATGGAGGTGGGAACACCAAAACAAGGGTATAATTGATGCAGGCCCCTATACAACCCCAACCTTTTCCCCTTGGTCCTCTGTGTGTAGGTGCAAAGTGGAGCTTGGAGTGAAGAGTCGAATGCCCAACAAGAGGTAAGCTCTCTCCAAGTCCCCTTCCGTTTGCTATAGTTTTTGGTTTCTTGTATATTTATTTCGCTTAACACGTCTTAGACCTGAGCTTAGAAGTAAGACTTGGTTTTTCCTGCTTGAGTACCTGAGCCATCGATTTCTTAGGACACCAACGTGTCTTTTAAATGACCAGTATGCTGTATTGGCATCTTGAAACTGTACTGCTGTCTTTTGGCTAAGAGCTCAATTGTCTGGGATAAGGATCTTGGGGTTTCACTCTCTCAAGATCTAAAGTAACTTTCTCTAAAACATAACTCAAGTGTACTTCTCTACATATTCATTCATTTGCTTATGCTAAGCTGTATAGGGGTAGTTCATTCCCTCGTGATCTCTTGAGAATAAAGAGACCTATGTGTAGCAAATCCATCTTATATCACAGTAATTAATCTAATTTCTCACAAATTAAATCTTGATAATTGAAATTTAGAATTTGAAATTTAAAAAATAAATTTCCAACCCTGACATATTAAAATTTGGGACCAAATTGAGAGGACAAGGCCACCTAGGGTGCCCTTGTCTAGGCCCTATTTTTTAGGATGTTATGTATTAGGGGAAAAATATTAAATTCCCACTTTGATAAATAACTAAATTAGCCATGGAATGGATAATTAAGAAATTAGCAACATAATTAGGTCCATGCACATAGGAGGGAGAAAAATCTAGTGTGAAATTGTCAAGGGTGACAATTTAGGACACTGCATTTAGCCCCCTCTTTAGTGAGAGTATGAGCATACAATCAGACTCACAATAAAGTAAGAAAATATGTCAAGAGGGGTTAAATTATCCAAATTTTGAAGAGATAATATGCCAATTAATCTAGGGGGAAGCATGCAAGCTCCTAGGATTTAAAATCCCATGGAAAACCAACATAATGAAAAAGTAACAAACATGTATGAATTGTAATGCAACATGACAATACAAAACATACATGGAAAAACATAACTCACAGCACAAACATAAGAAAACATATACAAACACAAACATAGGGTTAGTACTAAAAGGATTCGATTTGGTAAGGAAAATATTTTCTCTCATGGGGACTAAAAAAGTGTGTTATGTTAAACCATTCATGAGTTACATATATCCATTAGCAAGCAAGCTATGTTATGCTAGATGTCAATGTCATATGATGGGTTTCACAAGGCTAACAAGCTATGTTATGCTAAGAAACTCATGAAACACATGGCTCCACTGGCAAGAAAGTTGTTTTTTGCTAGGTGGCCATGCTAAAAAGGGTGCTCAAGTTCATGAATCAACAAGCTGTGTTATGTAAAATCCATGGACTATCTTGCAAAATATTACTTCATGGATCACATAAAGCTTAATTTCACAAGGGATGGAAAAATCACCTCGGGGGGTGCAAAAAATTTAATGTCACATGGGATGAACAAAAATCACTTGAAGGGGTGTATAAAATTTAACATCACATGGGACAAACAAAAATCACCTTAGGGGGTGTAAAAAATTTAATGTCGTAGGGGATGAACAAAACTCAACTCAAGGGGTGCATAATATTTAACATCATAGAGGATGAATATCACAAAGCCATGCCTTAGGGGGTGCTATAACCAACACCACCGCAAAGGGTGCATCACAATTATCAAGGGGCACTACTCAACACATGGAGCTCACACCTTAGAGAGTATCACACATGAAATCAGCACTAAGAGGAAAAATCATAGAATGAAGGATCACACTTTAGGGAATAGTAATCTTAGTATTACCACTAATGGGAACATAATATGCCATGAAAAGTCACATTTTTAAGGGATATAAAGCCTAATAAAACCAGAAAGGAGACACTAACATAGATTGAGAAGGCCACACTTTTAAAACATTTATATGATATTATTGTTAATGATTTCACACTTTCTAGGAGATGTATGATATCATCACTAAAAAGGGACCATTTCTCATGCAATAATTGTGTGGGGTAATATATTCTCCCCCTTAAAATGTTAGTGTACTTGCTACACTAATATTTTAAGGATATACAAAGGGATCTATTGTAGCAAGGAATGCACCTAACATAAGGTTACCTAACCCTTGCCCCCCAAATGTAGGGACAAAGATGAGCCACAATGAATGATAACATGTTGCTCCATGTAAAATGAAATATGATTGCATAAAACTAAATTTATACCCTGATGCATGGTAATGAGCATCATATGACACTATGATTACCACATGGAAAGGAGAAAAATGTATGTATTTCTCTATTATCCTATCAGTTTATCATTGTAAGGATCTAACTGTTTTCAAAACATGACATTCATCAGTAATGTGCCCAAATGTTCTATGATATGCACAATAGGATATGTTTTTTTTCTTTCATTTAGTATCTCTTTTTTCCTATATGGGTGGTAATGTAATGAATCCCAATTGTAAAAGTTTACCTAAAGTATGCTTATTCTTAGAAAAACGATGTGGAGCAGGTAACAAACCCTTTCTAATAGGACCATGTATCTTGCATGGTTTGGATGATGGAGGAAATGTTTGATGTAGAGGTGGTGGACCTAATAACCTATGCCTTTTGTTTCTTCAAATGGTATTTGTTCCAAAAGGGAATGGATTATGTTCATTGTTATATCACATCCTTGTTTCATCGAGATCCTAAAGCCTTGGCCATAACATTGTTCCAAGCTAACAATTGTGCCAACAACTTTATTTTTGTATGATGGAGGACTAATAGGTGGTATGGGATCATCATGTTTATTATCAATAGGTTCTTCAATGTACTTGGGTTGAGGTATGAATTGTAAGTCACTTTTCCTATGTGATGTGTAAAAAATTTCAAGTGATGGTATGGTGGGTGTTGCTGATTTTTGATATGGGTGAGTAGGCCATTTTGTTGAAAGGATAAAGCACCACATTATTTTCAAGGTTAAGAAAGGGATTATTTATGAATTCATTCATGATTTCCTCTTCTTTCCTCAAGATATCTTCATTAAGGAGATATAGATTGGGATATGAGGAATACAAGTTTCATCATTTGAATCATTTCCAAACATGTAGCATTGAACATCCACCAAATATTTCATGAAAGTCAACATTTTACCAAAATATTTATCCATTATGATAATATGATGTATGCAATGAAGCTCAGGATGTTATACCATAGTGATCTAAAAACTAAAAGTAGATATAGATAGAAGATCCTGAGAATGTTCTGTCTCCAAAATTTGAGAAAAAATAAATTGGAAAATACCGCTATTTTGAGATAGTGCATGTATGGGTGCTGCCACAATACCGTGTCTCACTTTTTGGATGTGCTGATTTTTACTTGAAATCACTGGTTTTAGAAAAAACTAATGATTTAATTCTTGAGAGGCTCTATCTAAAGGGTTTTAATTAAAGAGGGATAGATAACACCTCGTTAGATCAAACCCCCTTGGATAGAACCCCTATAGTATTAAATCATACCCACAATGGAGTCTCCTTCACAACTATCAAAATATTGGCAAAAAACTACTTTTTCTTTACCTTTTGAGGGATTAAATAGCATCATTTAAAAATTATATTTTTCAAGATTGTATCCCTTGAAACTAGCTTTCCAACAAGTATAGGTTTGATAAATTTTCATTTTATCATGTATTTAATTTTCAATTTTTACTAAACATAGATTTTTCTTTGAACATCAAGCTCTTTGTTGTGCAGAGGTGGAAAAATAGTAAACCATTGTATTTTTTTTTTTTTAAATACCCATTCCCTAGATATTTATTTTCTTATTTCACCCAAAAAAAAAATTGGATTTCAATATATACACAAAAATTTAGGTTGTACGACACAAACATATGTCCAAATTATAGTTACAGGGACTTCAAATATTAATTACAAAAAAATATATGCAACAAAAAATTATGAAAAAATATCCTTTCCCTAGATATTGATGTTAAGAAGCTATATTCCAAAAATTAGAGTTTAATCCTTTATAGAAAAAAAATTTATGTTGTACGACACACATGTTACTTTCTAAAAATGTTGTTTTCTATCTAAAACCAGTTATTAGAGGAGATATTGAAATATTCATGATTTATTTTGAAAAATTTGAAAAAAAATAAAATTAGAATCTACACACAAATTGCCACAAATCACTAGTTCACATCATCTTCAAATTATTTATGGTTTAGCTGCTATAGGTCTTAGAAGATGAAGATTCAACTAAAAATATTGATGTAAATGCCCATCTTGGGAAAAAAGTGAGACTGATTTCACCCGTATTAAATAATTTTCTAGAATTTGGCTGATTTATGATTTTATAATACAAAATGCAAGTGTGCAAGCAATTTTTAAAATGTTCAAGCAATAAAGTGAAATTCCAAATCTAATTTTTAGATCTATGATGGAACAATTTACCAATCCTAAAGTGCAAAATCTATAAATGATGATCTTGATATCTTTTTGTAATTTTCACCTTTTTGACTATATGCAAAATGCCTAAATGAATGCAATGAGATCTTTCAAATTTATTTTAAAATTTAAAAGGACCTATTGCAGATTTGTAAATGAAATTAAGACATAGATCTGACCTATGATGACTAAAATTAGCCCTTTTACAACCTATGATGCAATATGATACTCAAATTTTTGAATTTTTATGCTTTTTTGATGCAATAATGGATTCCTAAATGATGAGTACAAAATAATGCAATACTAACCTTAGATTTGAGGTGATATACTTTAGATTTTAGAAGGTTTATAATGTTAATACACTAGGTTCACCAAAAACATATGTTAGAAAAGTGAAACCCTAGGGCTTAATTAGGGTTGACTAATATTCCAAGCATAACCATTAGGGTTCAGATTGACCAAGGGCATAAGATTAACTTACAACCTAAAAGGTGAGTCAATCAACCCTTGGGATCTGAACTTTGTGGGATTTGGAATGCATTTGAAATGAATCTTTTATGAAATGCAATGATGTGACTAGATAAAAATAAAATGTAGTATTCTAGTATGAAAACAAACAATCTAGATGTTAACAGACAAATTTAATGACTAGAAACATACAAAATAGATTTGTGTGCACCTATGATTTGAATTTTTACTTGATTTGACTAGACAAGGTTGCCTAGGGTTCCCTTGTCTAGATGAATGAAACTAAAATCTTCTTTCACAATCCTTAGGTACTTGGTCAAAGGCTTCTTCCTTCTGGATCCCACTATTGGATCTTTATCTATTGTTGAGATAAATGAGTTTATGTATCTTGTCAAGTTGTAGGGTTTCAATACATCAATGAGAAAATGGTCTTCAATCTTCCTCCAATCTTCTTCAAATCTATAACTTGCATGTACAAAGAGAGAGAAAGGGTTGCACACCATATAGGGGCTTGCCTTGGTCAAACCCTATGTTGGTGTTTCCTTCTCCACAATGGAAAAATTGATGAAAGAGAGCTTATCCTTTGAGGTATAGAGGCTAAATGATAAATGAATAATGAATCAGCAACTAAAAGCAACTCACCACTCAAATTTGATTCCTTAAAGGACTGGAGTCATGCACATCTCCTCAAGGATTGATTGCAATTTTCCTTGAAGACCTACAAGTGTTAGTCCTCACAACATAATATATTCATAAACATGTAAAAAATCACATAAAACTTGAAACGATGCCTTGATATTGAAATGCTACAATAATCTTGAAAAATATGCTCTTGATTGCTTTTAGGACACTTGATTTTCTCAGTAAAATTCTCCTTAGCTATTGCTTCTTCTCCTTTTAAATGATGATATGACTAGGTATATATATCTGTTTGATATAATTTATTGTAAATTGAATTTTGATAATTGACATTTAGAATTTGAAATTCGAATAATAAATTGCCAACCTCAAAATATTAAAATTTGGGACCAAATTGAGATGTCTAGGCTACCTAGGATGCCCTTGTCCAGGTCCTATTTTTTGGGATGTTAAGCACTGAGGGAAAAACATTAAATTCCTACTTTGATAAATAATTAAATGGGTCATGAAACACATCATTTAGGAAATTAGGAACACAATTAGGTCCATGGACGTAGGAGGGAGAAAAATCTAGTGTAAAATTGTCAAGAGTGATAATTTATGATGTGACAAGTTATTATTTAATTATTTTGTGAATTTCCTTGGGTTGGGAAATGTAGGTTGTGCTTGATTTAACTATCTCATTTAAATTTAAACTTTTGTAAATTTAATTGAATATAGGATTATTTGGATTTAAATTGTGAATTTAATTATAAATGTTATTTAGGAATGGATTTAAATATTTATGGGATTTGGGGGAAAAAGGAGGGAGTTGTAAATTAAGAAATAGAAAAATAAATTTTATTTTATTTTATTTTGGAAATTGAAAAGTGTAAATAGGAAAACAACTTTCTTTTTATTATTATGTATTTTTGAAGAATTGGGGAGAGGAATAAACCTCTCTTCTTGGAAAAAATGTTTTTTGTGATTGTGGGAGAAATTGGAAGGGGAATATGGGGCATGGGCCATATCTCGGTTGGCTAAATATTTCATGTTGTAGGAGGTTGGTCATGAGGTCTAGTCTCCCCCACCCCTATGATACTAGAGGGTGTGTCGTGCCAACGCCACTGGTCAAGTTAAAAAGTTTACCAAGCGCACTACAATTTATAGGGGTCGTGCTACCTAATTTCTGTAGTCTAAAAAAAAAAAGAAAAATTGGAAGGGGAATTTGATGAGATTGAATTCATTAGGATAGGAATTGACAAGGGAATATGCTTGCAAGTGATCTCATGCATTCATAGAGTGTGCTTGGAGTATTCTTCATTGTTAAAATTGGAATAATTTGAGGTGTTTCTCTATTTTCTTTTCAATTTTTCATTTGACTTTTGTTTTGAAAGTTGTATTAGGATTAGGGAAGTGTGGAAACCTCGTAATGTATTTCAATTTATTAAATTTTAAGATATATGTTGTTTAGATTATTTTGGGAATTTTGATTAAAATGGAGTTACAATGCCCAAATTTTTGACAAATGATAAAAATATGAATTTGATATCTTAGAATGGGTGCTAGAGAATTTTTGCAGCAAAGGGTATTCTCAAAATTTTGATTTTTGAAATTTTTGTTGGACTCAAGCAACACTGAGAAGGGGGGTGAATCAATGTTGTGCAATTTTAACTTTATTAATATGTTCTCTTTAGTACCTAAAAACATTCAATTAAATGAAATATGCATGAACATAGAACAACAAGCCACAAAACCATACACAAGGATTTTTATGTGGAAACCTGGTTAAGGGAAAAACCACGGTGGAGGTTAATCCACAATTTGAGTACTCAAAATATAAGTGTTTTACAAAATGGGAATGCACTTGCATTCAGGCACACACCTAGAGCTCATTGCTCAAAATAAGGATGGATCACTACCTTACAAAATATTTGGAATACAACAAAGAGTTGAACTAAGAAGATAGCATCTACAAATTCCTAATTACAGTTCTGGTTAGGTTGATAGATCGGATTCTAGACCTTCTATTTGATTTTGCACTTTGCTCTGCTCTGCCTTAATTCGCTTATCAAAATCCTCTTCTACACAAATGAAAATTTCTCAACTTCTCTCTTGATATTCGTACACACATCAATACATATCAAACTATCACACATGCATTGAAAAATGATTTAACCAATCTCATATATATATCCGCTATCAAGAATTCAGTCGCTATATGTCAGCTTCAATAAAATAGAAAATATCTTCCAACTGTCAGCTCAAATCATGAATAAAATTTAATGCACATCCACCAAGGTCAGCCATAGCATAGTTGGGACCCAAAAAAAAATCTCCAACACAAGAATACTTCAAATAGTTCCGCCTGATACATCCGCAACACCCAATATTCACTTAGTTGGCCTTCATATATTGATAAATATAAAATTGAATGACTGGATCTCCTAACTCGTAGACCACTTGATGAAAAAGTACAAAACTTGAGAATAACACATTTCATATACCCAAAAACTTTCCATGACTTCCATAACCAAAACTATTAAACTGATAATGCAAACTACTTGACGGATTCAACTCTAGCCAGATACCCTGTTCTTCATTATGTCTTCTGGTATAGTCAGATACTATAGTGTAGACCAAATTAATGAATTATGTTTCCACCAATGAAAACACTAGAAGCCATATGCCAACAATCTCTCCCTTTGTAATTTTGGCAACACTTAGTGAAAAATGACTAAGTGTCAGAACATTTGAAACTTCAAAAAGCCAAAACTCAACAAGACTCAACAAAACTCCCCCTCATATTGATAAGGCATGTTTCACTGCTCTCTCTCCCCCTTTGACATCAATGAAAAAGATAATAAAATATTTTCTTTCTCCCCTTATGCCAAAAATATCCCCTTATGATGGTATAACCAAAAACTTATGCAAAAAAAAAAAATTGATTCAAAAACTTGAAGAAATACACCAGCGAATTGAAGATTATTTTGTACTTTTCCTTCATCTCTGAAAGAAATTTCTTCCATGCTTCCACTGTAATCCTTGGATTATGATCATACTATTTTTTTCATATGTCCGTTTGATAATCTTGATGAGGGATTCTAGAATGGTGAAGGCATCTTCCAATACTTCTCCCTTCTTCAGTATCTCAATCAATTATTCTAGCTTGCATTCTATTATGTCCTTCACTTTCCAAAAGGTATCCACAATCATGTTCCTGGTGTTCTAAACATTTGTATGCTCTATCTGCAATTCTTGAATCCTTTTCCTGATTACACCATCTTGATCCTGAGAAGTTATAATTTTGACAAATATTATTTAGCTCTATTTCAATTTGTTCCAACTTCTCCTTGTACTTGCCGATTGCATGAGGCCATCAAAGACAATAGTTCAAAATGTTGTTTGTTGTGCTTATGCATTTCCTTAGCTCATTCATGTGCCTTTTTAACTTAGTGACAATCTGTACTATTTCTTTAAATGTAGAATGACTTCTTCTTCTTCCTTATTTTGAGACTCAGAGTCCATGATTTCCTTGATACATTCAATCGTCTCTTCTGAAAACTTATTCTACAAATTCTCTGGTTTGATATGATTGTGCACAAAATGAACACTTAGTACGCTTAAGATCATGTCCTACTCATATGAAGGTCTGATAGACCACATGTTCACAATTTTTTGCATTCCATCTTCCTTGTGGATAAGCTTCAATAACTCTTCCTTGGTTAGATCACCTTCTCCTTCACTTCCTTCTGTCATTGCCTTTTCTTGATTCAATTAATCTATTTCCAATTCTTTTCCAAGGGTGTCCTCAGTTTCCTTATCAAATTCCTCATTTGGTATGTCCACAATCACTTGTTCTTTTCCTTTCTCTTCAAATTTTAGAGTCCTGTGCATGCTGGTGGAGTATTGATATCAATTTATTTTTCTCTTCTCTTCTTTCTCTTCATTTCACTAGAGGATGAACCAACTTCAAGTTTTCTTACCAAAATTGAAACACCAGTTGATCCAAACTTCCTTAGCAAATCCTTAAAGAAATTTTCATATGCTTGATCACAGTTTCCACTTATAAAAATTGACTCAAAATCCAAAAAACGTTTGTCAGAATTTCGACAAACTGTCATTAGAATTATTTTGTCAAATTTCTAACGAAATTTAAAATGTCAAAATTCTAACCCAACATCGTCGGCTGGGTCAGAATTTTGATGTTTCAAATTTCGTTGGAAAATCGACGAAATAATTCCAACAAAAGTTTGTCGAAATTTTGAATAACTTTTTTTAGATTTTGAGTCAAAATGTATCAGTGTTCCCAAATTGTTAGAGTATATGTAAATCTGGTTGCGATCTGTTTCACTCTCTTCCCACATTACATTGTAATTTAGGGGTAAGTAGTTCAGAAAACACATCACAAGGCATATAACCAAAGTACCAAACATGAATGGGTAACCTATTTCCTTCATCAATTACATGTTCTCCATTAATTAATCTTTTAGTAATCTGTAAAGATCAAAATCCTAATCTTCCATTATCATTTGTGTGAAATGTAGACTGCACCTGTTGAAGTAGAACCTTCTCTATTTCTGAAAAAGATTTTGTAAGATATTCCATGTGCAATGTACCTTGTCATTAGATCTTTAATTGTGGATATTATCAGTTCCCTTTGATCTCTAGTTACACCAGTTAGTGATTCAACTTCTTTATTCCAAATTGACTTCTTCCTCGACACATGCCCAACTTTGCATAACCCCATTACAACTGAAATCACTTCTTTCAAGATATGATAGGGTTTATCCAAAGTCAGAATATCATCATTCAATCTGTTTAGGAAAAACTCAACAATTTCTACATTTTTGAAATAGGGAAATTCACTCCAAATATCCAATCTTTTTTGTTTCGCTTCTTTCAACCATTTCAATTTATCATGTGACAAAAAGTTTCTTTTGGCTCTATTCTTTTCACTGCTATATTCATCTAGTTTTACCAATCCTTTGATTTGTTCCATTTTCCCTTTCGTACACATGTCTCGAAAATACCAAAGACGTTCTTCAACTACACATGAAATTAAAATTCTCAATATAATTGAAGTACCTGATGGATTAGGGTTTCATCTTCGAATCCTCTTCATGCATTTGAAATTCTGGTGCATAGTGTTATCCTTCTTTTCTTTGACACAAAGTGGAAAATGAGGATTTCAAGTTTCCTTTTATATTTTGCACACTTAACTTTGTTGTAATAAATTCTTTTTCCCTAACTTATCTAGATACCCTGTTTTCTCTGTTTGTGAGAGATAACTCTTCTACAAATATTTGACTCAACATAACATCCTTTATGAATATTCCAACAACATATGTAGATCATCAATGCAACTATTGCACTCATCCACATCCCAGTGTTAATTATCAACAAGGGGTTTGAAATATTTTCTTGATAGCTCCCCCTAGGACAAAGGCTTAGAACTAATTCCTGGAGGAATTACCATAAGCAGGTTTTGGTGCTAGCTCATTTCCTGCAACAAAGGAACTCTTCTTCACCCATGTCTTCTTCATCTAATGTCTTATTTCATCCACAATTTCCTTCCCTTTTCCTTTATCATCTTTCTGCATATTTTTTCCTTTGTATACCGGACCTCTTCTATCCATATTCTAATTTTTGCAAAATCTTGCAATGTGACCATATTTGTTGCAATTGAAACACACAACATTTCCTTGTTCAAACCAGTAACTCCATTGATTTCTTCTTGATCTACACTAGTGAGCAATATGTTCAAATCTTCCACAAGTATAGCATCTAACACTCCTTTTATTAATAGAGTTGTTTGACACATTTCTACATTCAATTGACTTGTGACCAAACTTATTGCAATTAAAACACTAATAAGAAAATGATGATTCACTAGATTTCATTTTACTTCTACATTGAGCAACCATATGATGAAATTTATTGCAAGAAAAACAATATCCATTAAAATTTTGAGCATTAGGTTGTCTTACCGGAAGCCTTTTTGCTTTGTTCATTAGATGTCCTTGCTTAAAATTCCTCTGTCCTGATCCAGAACTTTCTCCTTTCTCATAACCAAGACCTTGCTTATCATTTGCATTCTTTTGTCCCCAAGTCAGCTCATCAAGCTTCATAGAGCCAATCTTGAATTTCTCCTTGTATTCATTTGCAGTAGTGAGTTCATCCCTGAGAATAACAATTTGTTTTTCAAGCTCTTCTTCATTATTTCTAGATTGCTGCAGTTCAATCTCTAATTGAATGAATTATCCATTAATTTTGCTACATTCATTAGATCATCTATCTTTTAGGGACTGGTCAATATTTTCCTTATTCTTCTTTCTCTCTTCAATCTCCTTAGTCATCTTCATTGCCATAGATTCCATCTCATGCTTTAGGGTAGCATTGTCTCTTGCAAGATTTTCACATTCTTTAGTTATTTTCTTCAAGGTTTGATTTAGGTGAACATCATTCATGCTTTTGCTTTCTTTGTGCTTAATCTGATCACATAGATCCTTTCTCTTTTCTCTAGACTTAATAATTTGATCCTTCAAATTTTGAATGAGTTTCTCTACATCCTTAAGATTTGCTCTCAATTCCCGGACTTCTGCTTTAGATTGATCAAGATCATCAAGTGCCACCAAAAGCTGTTGCTGAAGACTACCAAAGTCCATTACATTCCAAGATCCACCTCAAGCTGTAAGACTTCTTTCGAGGAGATCAACTCTGATACCAATTGCTGGACTCTAGCAACACTAAGAGGGGGGGTGAATGAGTGTTGTGCAATTTTAACTTTATTAATTTGTTATCTTTAGTACCTAAAAACATTCAATTAAATGAAAGATGCATGAACATAGAACAACAAGCCATAGCATGATAACACAAGGATTTTTACGTGGAAACCTGGTTAAGGGAAAAACCACGATGGAGGTTAATCCACAATTTGAGTACTCAAAATATAATTTTTTACAAAATGGGAATGCACTTTCATTCAGGCACACTTCCTAGAGCTCACTACTCAAATCAAGAAGGCTCATTTCCTTACAAAAGATTTGGAATACAACAAAGAGTTGAATTGAGAAGATAACATCTACAAATGGCTGATTACAGTTCCAGTTAGGCTCATAGATCAGATTCTGAACCTTTTGTCTGATTTTGCACTTTGCTTTGCTCTTCCTTAATTCGCTTCTCAAAATCCTCTTTTACACAAATGAAATCGCTCAACTACTGTCTTGATATAATTTGCACACACATCAATACATATCAAAATCTCACACATGCATTGCAAAATGATTTAACTAATCTCATATATATATCCGCTATCAAGAATTCAGTCACTATATGCCAGCTTCAATAAAATAGAAAATATCTTCCAACTGTCGGCTCAAATCATGAATAACATTTAATGTGCATCCAACAAGGTTGGCCATAGCATAGTTAGGACCCAAAACAAAATCTCCAACACAAGAATACTTCAAACATTCTACCTTAAACATCCACAACACCCAATATTCACTTAATCGGCCTTCATATACTGATAAACAAAAAATCAAATGACTGGATCTCCTAACTCATACAACACTTCATGTGATAGCACAAAACTTGAGAATAACACATTTCATATACCCAATGACTTTCCCCGAGATCCACAACCAAAGTTGTTAAGATAATTATGCAAACTACTTGATGGATTCAACTCTAGTCGGATACCCTGTTCTTCATTTTTTCTTCCAGTATAGTCAAATACTACAGTGTGGACTGGATTAATGAATTAGGTTTCCATCAATGACAACACTAGAAGCCATATGCCAACAATTCTATTTTTTGAAGAAAATTCAACTACTCTAATGGAGTTTGAAGAAATTTGCTAGTTTTTAGTGTATTTAAAAGTTTAGAAAATTCTAAAGTTTTATGTGAAATATGATGTTTTAGAATGTTTGAATGAAGGTGTACATAAAATATTGAAATAAATCTTGTGGAAACATGTGAAATTTGGTAAAAAATTGGAATTGTGCATTGTTTTCTATGACATACTCATTGGTAAGTGTATTGGCCTAGGATGAAGGTACTAGAGAGGGTTATGGCAGTGGCTCCCAATAGGTTGATCCCACAATAATGGTTTACAGTTTTTGGCCAAACTGGATATTGAATTGATTTTTTCTAACTAAATATTCACTTTTAGGCACCTATAGCGGCTAAACTATGAGGAATTTGAAGATGATGCAAACTAGTGATTTGTGACATTTTGTTTGTAGATTCTAAATATATATTTTTTCAGAATTTTTGGAATCAAATTGCACTTCTTTTTCCATCTCCTTTGAAATCTAGTTTTTTTTTCAATAAATACCATTTTTAAGGAGTGATGCTCACTATATACAACATAACTTTTTTTCCATGAAGGATAAAATTATATTTTTTTTGAATTTAGATTTGTGACTATGATATCTAGTGCTTCCAATTGATTTCATAGTGTTTTATTGAATATTTTTTCCATAATCAAGTTTCAAAGTCAAACCAATTATAATTTAGACATGGGTAGACCGTATACAACATAAAAAAATTTTTATGTATCAAAAATTCATTTTTTGTTGGATCAAGGACTTCAATATTTAGTGCACTCATATTTTTCAATTTTTTTTTGATAATTTGCAATTTTTTGACATGTGAAGAACAAAAGCTTGATTTTTGGTGAAAAACCTATGTTTAATCAAACTAAAAAACAAATACATAATAAAACCAAAACATATTAAAATTATATTCATTGGATAGCTTGTTCTGAGGACTACCATCATCCAGCTTGGGTCTGGTGAAGTCTCCTCCATTTTTATCCTCAACTTGAGCTTCTCAAGGGAAAAATTCTAGAGATTTTTGGTGCTAGAGGGGGATAAGAGGGGAAGAGGGGGTTCGTGAACCCCCTTGAGGTTTGTTGAACTTGGGGTTTAGCTCAAGCTCCACCATTTCTTTTTGGTTTTTTCCTCAAGGAATGGTGGGACCCATCATATAATGGGTTCACTCGAAGGGGGCTTCTAGTGAACCCTCTTTATTGTGTTCGCTCAAACCAAATGTTCATTCGAACCCCCAAAAACTAATTTTTTTGCATGGGGGCATTTTTTGCAACTTTTCCTTCCTCACTTGAATTGTAAACTATTTTTGTGCATTTACCCAATATGTACCTGACCCAAAGTAGCTTGTAGGATGATCATGAATGTAGATTTATTTAATCAAGTGAAAATAAATGAAACATGTGTAATTAATTAACAAAGATATTCAAGGACGCCCCTCTCATGCTTTGAGTGCTTGTAAAGGTTAAGGATGTTTCAAAAGACATGCGAGCTTAGGGAGCTTGGGTCTTGTAAGAACAAGTATCCTCATCCATATGAGAGTAGTAATAGGTTCTACATGATGCCATACCGATGAACACCATGATAAAACTCCCTAACTAGATCTCTAGTATCTTATCCTAAATTGTATATTGTGTTTGTGTTTCTCCAGTGGTAAGTTGGACCAATGATGATACTTTTGATTTATCAATGGTGAGTTACCCAATGATGATTATGTGATGTTCAAAATTTGTGAGTTTTCTAAATAAGGATTGTGATGTGAAATTGGTGAGTTTTCCCAATGAGGACTTGCATTTTATCCTACTTGTATTTGATCCATATTATGATATTGGATGAGTACTTTATATGATGTGTATATTGAGTGTATACTTTATGTATGGCATGAGTGTAAGTCTTCTCCCAATGTGTTTGATGTGAGTGTGTTCTTGTGGCCCATGTGACTATCTCCTAAGGTGTGGTGGGAGTGTATTTTTTGATGAACCACAAGGTTGTGTGGCAGAAAAACCAATATTGGGGATCAAAGGATCATGGTTTGAGTCAATGACAACTTCAATTTGGTAAAGATTATCATGCCTAACTTAATGCTTTCTTCCATTTGTTGCTTATGATGTAATTATATATGTAAAGGAAATTTTGAGCCCTATTTGATGTAATTATAATAATGTGATGTTTTGGACCTCTCTTCTTGAGATGGATCATAATCTATGGATAATGGATAACAAAATTAGTCTTAGTTACATGAATCAATGTTGGAACTGAACATAATTGTATTATGGATGTTTATGCATATGCAATGTAATGGTAAAATGAACATAGGAACATCCATTTGGGCTTAAATAAAATAAAAGAATATTTACTTTGGATTTAAAATGAATGTAAGAGTCTTGGAGTAGCCTTGGATGGTGTTGTGGAACCATTATGTAGTTGTCCTACTCCTAAGAGATCATTTTATAGTGTGGTGTTGTTTGGGGAACTCTTGCAACCTCTTGTTAGGCCTTGTAAAAACTCAAATGTGTTGTATCTTTTAAATTTGGTGTTTTATTTCTCACAATAGGAGTTAGGGGTGTTGGGGAGGTGCTAAGACTCCTCACTAGCTTCTCCTTTTCTTGTTAATGGTGTCTAACAATCAAGGAAATCATACTCTTTGTTTGACCCAAAGTTGTGTTTTGATGTGTTTAAGTTTATAAGGTGTTATAGACTCGCTTAGGTGGTTCCTTAGTGCTTGGGGGGTCTTGGAGGTCATTCCCTAGTTTGGGGAAGCTCACTAGCAAGGACACTTACACCCTATAGGGACACTAGTGCAGGAAAAATATGCCAATGACATAAGTACCCAAAATGGACTCAGGTGCCATAAATGTACATAGGTGCCCTTGTAGGAAATCAATTAGGATGTAGTATTGGTAGAAGGTACTTCAAGGCCTCGTATGGGAAAAAATTTATGAATGAAAGTTTTTCTCCATGGTCTTGGGTGTTTAGGGATATTTTGAGAATTTCCCTATATGATGTCATTGAGATATTTGGCATATCCTCACCTTAGGAAGCATGTGGTTGTCTATAAGTGACCTAGTATCATTCTAGTTAGTGGAGAGTTTGTGCCTCCTAGGTAGGAAACCTCATATGAAGGTTGGCCTTGGTATTTAGAGTTGTTAAGTGTGTCTAGATGTGGATTGGAGGTTGATGATTCCCTCATCCTATCTTGGTGTGCTGTTGAGAGAGAATGTGATCATGAATTAGTAACCAATCATAATTTATATGTCATCATCTCTCTCTCGTATATTCGTCATGGTGGATTTATCCCATGAGTCAAAGAAGAAGTTTGAGTAATTTTTATACTTGGAGACTTATTAAATTTAGTCTAGCTATAATCCAAAATAGTGCATGCAAATGTAGCACTTTACATAGCATGTTGCAAGCACCATAATATGTCAAGAACTAGATTAGACAAAGTTATGAGCAACAATTAAGGATTTCCATGTTACTATGATTTTTTTTTGCTTCTTCAATTGCTATAATTTGGACCATTAAATTTATGAGATTTGGTTAGGAAAAGTTTTCAATAGGTTTTATACTTTTTGATAAAAAAAGAACTACAAACTTACTTAATGTATCAAACTTCAACTGCTAATATTAATAGAATTTGTGTTGATAAAGGAAAATTTTTAGAAACAATGCCTCTATCCCTCTATAGATATCTCCAAATTGGCCTCAAAAATACCTCCACGTTTCCCTGTAACTTATTAAATTGCAACAAACAAGAGGTGTAGATTTGTATCTTTCTAGGGAAAAAGACAACTCAACATTCCACAAAACAACAATATATTGATGAAATGGAATTTTTTTTTGGAACTTCATATACAAATGTAATGATGAACACAAATGTCTATTTCCTTCTTGATCTTTGTATATTAAGTAGGTGAAAGAGATCTTAATCTACAAAAAATTAATGATTTTGAAATGTAGAAAAAAGGGATCCTAGGCCCTTAATTTCAAGAACCTAGGATTCAATGGTGCCTTTTTCTGAATTTCATCAAAGATGTAGATCACAAGGTGCAAAAGATTGAATTTCAGACCTGAAGGTGAGCCAACCAAACCTAGATCTATATCCTAAGGGGGATTGGAATGGATTAGAAATATTTTTGAATGATTAATCTAATGATTATAGATGCCTAAATACTAAAAATGCAAGATCCCAAAGATTGATAGATGGAAACAATAGTTTACTAGTAGATTTGGGAAGTGTAGAGGATGATAAATATGCTCAGAAAACATTGTCTTTAAGGTTCCTACAGGGACCCATTCACCCATGGGCGAATGGGTCTTTGTATAGGTGTCCAAATCAACTTTCTGAGTCCTCTGGTGCAAGATCCTAGCTTTCATTTTCCCCATGTCACACTATCAGAAAGTTAGAAATAAAATCTGCATTAAAGTTTACATGGCTTGGTCCAACAATGATGACAACAAATGCAATAATGTAAAATTACTTCTTTAAGATCTCTTCAAACCTTCTTCAACCTAAGAATTGCACACACAAAGAGAAGATAAATTGTTTTTTTGTGTGAATGGGGGTTTTCCTTAATCAAACCTTGATTTGGTAATTAAACCTTGATAGAAAGATAGTGATAAATGGAAGGAAATGATGAATGAACAATGCTTGTTACAACTCACGAAACCTTCAATGACTACCCTTAGAGGACTGAAGACAAACATATCACTCCAAGGATTTGGATCTTGCTAAATTGGATTGATAGATTGCTTGAATGCTTGAAAACGTACATCACCATGTTAGCCTTCAAAACATGACATGAACACACATGAATCTTGACATGATGATAGTATCTTGATTGTTGTTAAAAATGACTAATAATGCTACTCTTGAATGCTCTTGACAATAATATTTGCTCATAGGATCTCTTGAAAATACCATGCTTAGATTTAAAATGATAAAAGACTATGTATTTATAGGAACTTATTTAATTTTTCAAAAATTATATCCCAATAGCCAAACTTTGCAAGTGGAAATTCAAATATTATAATGCCACCACTGACATATCCAAATTTGGAGGGAAACATAGTAACAAGATAGTTCCCCCATTGGGTGAATGAGTCCCATTATGGCGAATGAGTATCCTAGTCCTATTTTCCAAAATTTAAGGTCTCGGGGGAAAAGTATTAGATGAATGCATTTGTTTTATGCTTGCAATTTATTAAAAAGT
Organism: Sequoia sempervirens; assembly: GCA_007258455.2. Lineage (NCBI taxonomy): Eukaryota > Viridiplantae > Streptophyta > Pinopsida > Cupressales > Cupressaceae > Sequoia > Sequoia sempervirens. The sequence goes on along the minus strand of VDFB02000003.1, from coordinate 214,037,069 downwards.
GGCAAAAATGGGCTATGGAATGCATAATTTTAGGACATTTCATGGGATTAATTAGAGGCTTAATTAAGTCCCTTAAATTAAGGTACCCAAACATAGAGTGAAATTGTAAAGGTCTACAATTTCCTATACTATATTTAGCCCCACTTTTGTGAGAGTATAAACTTACGATCATAATCACACTAAAGTAGAAAAATATATGTCAAGAGGGGTCCAAGTGCACAAATTTTGAAGAGATAGGATGACAAAGGATACATGATGAGCATAACATAACATATAGATGATGATGAAATGAAAAAAATGATGTAAAAATGATATAAACATAGAGAAGACACATGAAAAAAAAAAACATAAGGCTAGTACTAAAAGGATTTGAGTTGGTAAGGTAAAGAGACCCTACTCTTAAATTGTCTCAAATACCAAACATCATCCATCGAATGTGTTGTCAAAATAAAATGGTGCTCTCATAAGGATGTAAAATCACTGATGAAACACATGGCTCCACTATCAAGCAAGATGTATTATGCTAAGTGGCCATGAAATATGCCCACAAGGGCTAGCACAGTCCGATATACACTAGGTGAGCCCCCAAGACAAAGATGAGAAATACACACTATGTCTACAAGGTGTGTACTCATAAAAAAGGTGGTAGATGGGAAAGTCACACCAGCTCTATAAGTATCCCATACGTCAACCATACCAAAAGTTATACTCCTTGATAACTTTGATAAGGTGCCACAAAATGATCAAGATGCTATGCCAATGCTACACTCTATGAAAAAGGTGAAGAAAAATGTCAATGAAACTCATGCCAAAATGAAATAATTCCAATATATGGGTGATCCCACAATAGTGGTTTACAATTTTTGGCCAAATTGGACACTGAAATAATTTTTTTTAACTAAATCTTCACTTTCAAGCACCTATAGTGGCTAAACCGTGAGGAATTTGAAGATGATGCAAAATAGAGTTTCGTGAAATTTTTTCTATAGATTCTAAATATTATTTTTTCAAAATTTTTGGAATTAGATTGCACTTATTTTTCCATCTCCCTCGAAAACTAGTTTTTTTCAGAAAACAACATTTTTAAAAAGTGACGCTCATCGTATAATGCATAACTTTTTTTCCATGAAGGATAAAATTATAATTCTTTTGAATTTAGATTTTTAACTCTGATATCTAGTGCTTCCACTTGGTTAGATAGTTTTTATTAAATATTTTTTCTTTTAATCAAAGTTTAAGTCGACCAATTACAATTTAGACATAGTGTGACCGTATAACGCGTAAATTTTTTTGTATGTATCGAAATTCAATTTTTTTTTTGTTGGATCAAAGACTTCAATATCTAGTGCACTAATATTTTTTTTTAAAAAAATGACAATCTTCTATTTTTCTACATGTGCAGAACAAAGAGTTTGATTTTCGGTGAAAAACCTACATTCACAAGAAATAAAAAATAAAATATAATAATAAAATTAAATTTATTTAAATTATACTTTTTGGGAAGCTTATAATAAGGACTACATACTTACAAAAATAAATTTTAAATGAATTCATTTGATCCCCCAAAAGGTAAATCAAAAGTTTTTTTTATCAACATTTTGATAGGTGTAAAGGAGACTTCATTATAGGTATGGTTTAAAACTAGCAGGGTTATATCCAAGGGGGTTTGGTATAAGGTAGTTTGATCAAACCCTCTTCAATTGGAATGCTTTAAATGGAAATTGTAAAGGCTTAAATCATTATAATTTCTAAAAATATGTTATTTAAGAAAAAATTAGAATCTCCTAGAAATTGTAAACCAACTTTGTGGGATCACCCATATTCCCCTACTTAAAATTTCAACATACTTGCTATGTTGGTATTTTAAGTAGAATGAGGGGAAGAGGGGATCCTTGAAAATAATGCATACCTCCAAAAACTAGTTATGCTTTCCTCCAAAGTGTAGAGACAAAGACAACCACTAAGGACTATCATGTTGTTACCAAGATAAATATGGTTGAACTAAAGATTGCACCACCATGAATGGCAATGAGCAAGAAACATAAAGGTTCCAATGCCACATAGTGATGAGTAACATGATAGGATGAAAATTGTTATCAATTAGAGGAAGTAGGTGCATCAACACAAGAAAGAGAACCACAATCCTTAAGATGTTGAATTTTATTACTCAAAGCCTTATATTCATTGGTAGAATGACCACACACTTGATGATATGCACAAAATGAGATTTTATTATAAAATTTATTTCATGTTCTTGGAGGAAGAGTAATCAAGTAGGCTTTGAGAAGCCTCAAATAGATATTCTATTGATCAATAGTGGGGGAAATTTATTTCTCAGCACAAGATGTCATACACACAATAGATGATAAGGCATTAGATGAATATGAAGATGGGTATGTGTAGGATTATGATGGGCCAAAAAGTGGCAATATGATGGGTATTTGTAAGGTATGCGGTTGACGACTTTTTTTATACCCAAAATTGATTAAATGAAAAGGGTTTTTAAAGGAGATTCTCAGATTTCCACCAATATATATTATTCTTTGCTTTGAATTTAATAAATAATTATTATTCATTTTCTATTTGAATTATGACAAAATTCCTGATTGATAGGCTGATTGAAAAACATCTATAACTTTCAAACGATATCACATTTTTGGAATCCAAAACATGCACCACATTCTATGTGCCACATACTATAGGATTAAAAAAAAGAAAAATTGAATTTCATGAAGTTTTGACCAAGTTAAGGTGGTCAGACATATGAGTTTTTATATTTTTTAAAATTTGTAACAAAAAAATCATATTTAATTATTTACTTAAAAATTACAAAAAATATGCATCACATCTAGACATGAGTCCTCTACTTATGTCTAAAATCTTATAAAAAAATATTATCATTTTATTGTGGTTAGGGTGGTCAGACAGACACCTACTTCTGATTTTTTCCCTGAAATTTAAGTACTACTGGATTGAAATTTCAATTTTTTACCAAATTTTTAGAAAAACCTAGTAGTTTAGAAACTAAATTCATTTTGCTACAGATTCTATTCTTACATATTTTTGAAATAATGTAGATAACTTATTCAAATTTTTATGTCAAGTTGCCTAAATCTGATTTTTCTGAATTTTTTGCCACTTAAGGGCCTATTTTTTCCATCATGATCCTACACATACCCAAATAAAGGTTGGAAACTTAGACCTTAGAAAAGTATGATTTAGAATTCACTTGATTATCATTTTGTTGCATGATTTCATTTATCCATGTTTAGAAAGTATTTTGTATCCAAGGACATAACATGCTTCCAACTTAGATGAAAATATTTTATGCTTCTGAGAAAGATTAGCTTCTTCATGAGTGCAAAAATCATTTTTAATTTTTTTAAGTTATGTATCTTCCTCTTATGAGGGGGGTAAATGCAAGAAGATGAGTCCACAAAATGTGGAAGTTCTTACCTTAGGCAAAACCTGAAATCAACTTGAAGAAAATGGGATCTCACTTTTTAATAAATAGGTTCCCACTTTTAATAAACAAGATCATGTTTAGGTTCGGGATCCCAAGACAAAAGGCTAAATGGGATCCCATTTAGTAATGGTGTCCTAAACCGGCCTTTGGGAAATGAGATGCCACTTTTTACAAAATGAGATCTCATTTTGTAGTACTATTTATTAAAAAAAAACAAAACAATCATTTTCACTGCGCACAAGGGATACCAATTGAGGAAGAAAAACAACGACCTCTAGGTACATGCCCCACCCCAATTTTTTTCATTTTTTGGGTTTTTTTTAAAATATTTAATACAAAGTTAGAGTTTAGTACATGTATTTTTTCAAATTCTTTGGAGTTTTATGCATTTTTATTTACCTATAATAAAAGAAATGGTGTTTGTAGAAGAATAAAACATGAAATGAAACCCTCATATATTGAATAGAAACAAAAAATCAACCTTAAATCATAACCTAAGAAAAAAATTTACCTTTTGAAACCCTGCATTGTTCAATCAAACAAAAAAAATTGCATTCAAAAACCCTAAATTGAAAGGAAACAAGAAAAATTGCATTTGAAAACCCTAAATTGAAATGCAACAAAAAAATTTGCATTTGTAGCTCTGATTGCTTTTTGAAATCCTAAATTGAAATCAAACAAAAAATGCATTTGAAAACCCAAAATTGAAATCAAATAAAAAAGTTCTTTGAAAACCCGAATTACTTCTTGAAACACTAAATTGAATTCAAACAAAAATATTGCATTTGAAAACCCTAAATTGAAATCAAACAAAAAATTTTGCATTTGAAAACCCTGATTTCAAAGCTTGAATATTTGATAATGGAAAAAATTCATTTGCATTGCTTAAATGTTTTAAATTTCATTTGCATTGTATGTAGACAAGTATGTAGGCATGCCTATGGAAGAAATTATTTGATAGATTTAGGTTGATACATAGTAAATTAGGGTCCTTGATATTGACAATGAAATAGGATTTGATAAATATTATACATTTAAATGTGTATTCATTAAGTTAGAGACATGTTGAGACACAATCAATTAAACATTATGAACATCTAGATATAATTAGATTAGAAAACAATATGTTAAACCTTACTTGTGGGAGTAGTGGATTGTTAGAATTGATGTAAATTATGTGTTTCTATTATGGATTATGCTCAATTAGTTTATGTATTTATTACCACATTATAAATTAATAGATCTAAATGTATGCATAATTTATGATGCTTCATTATGTTCTATTGAGATGTTAAATTATTATTTTTACCTTACAATGAAAAATATTTAACATGTACTTTGGTGTTTTATATTATTTTCTAATGGCCAATTAAAGGGTAATTGTATGTGGTACCTTAATTGAGTTAATAATATGGGCCTTATGCATCTATTATGATTCATACTATCTTACAACATGATACTATGTCATAATATGTTACAATTTAAACCATGATTGTTAAAAACTGAGTAGATAGTTAAATTTCCTCACTAGAAGAGTAGAGACCTCAATATAATTTTATTATCACTTATATACTTATATGGAAGTGATATATATTCCATTTTTATGGATCTTCAATGAGTAAACATATGTGTGAAGCCTAGGCTCAAACCCATGTTTTCAAGGTATCTAGCTATAGCATTATAAAACTTGGTCCATGAGTTAAATATCATTACTCAATAATTATATGAGAAAAATCTTAAAATAACTCTACATTGACTCACCTCTTAAGGGTTTTGTTGAACTTGTACCCAAGAATAATGTAGCTAGTTTAGGATCAATGAATCATTTTTCCCTACACTTGAATGCTTAAGAATCTTCAAATTTACTATGGATGATTGCCTTGATCTAGATAGAAAATAAATCCAAATTTTTTCATAGCTAATATTTCCATGCCTTTTATTCATAGAATTCAAAGACGATTAGGGAAGGAATAGAAATTACCAATACTAATCAAGGATTCAATAACCAAATTTTAAGATCTAGCTCCAACAACTTGTCAAGACACATTTTGATTTTCTCTAAATATACGTATTTCTATAAATTCAAGGGTAGACCATACAAACTATCATAAATTTTCAAAAGTGGGATAAATTATAGTTGTGTGCTTAATTCCTCGATCATAGAATTAATTTAAGGAAATAATCAATCTATTCATAAAATAAAAAATATTCATAAACTAATGTTCTTGCATATGTGTTGAATAAAAAATATTAACCCCCTTACTTGCCATCCGATTACCCTAAACCCTAAGGGGATCAAATAAGTTCTCAAATTTTGGTGAAGTTTCCCAAGGAAACCAAATTTAACAATAATAAGATCGTGCAAGATTATAATATGAATGAGATTTCATGAGAGGTTGGTGTGTCAAAATAAGAGCTATCTCAATCAACTATTCCACAAGAAAATGTTGTTCACTAACTTGCAACTGAGCCATTATTCCAAGGGCCACCCAAACTTCAACATTTTGGAAGCCTTTTATGTTTCAAAATGTAACTAACATTGTAGGTATATCATGAGTTGCTCAACCAATAAAAATTAATAGAACATTGCAAGGTATTTTGAAGACCATTTAAAATATTAACTTTTAGTAAACACATAGAGTTGATAAAGATAGTGCTTAATTATTTATGGTTTATTTGTAGTTTTACATTGCTGTAAAAAAATTAGTTAAAGCTAGAAGCACTATCTTGAACTTCACCAAATTTTATCTCCTTAAGCCATCAAATGTTTTTTTCTAGGACCTTACTTCATAGATCCCCTTAAGCCATCCTATTACCCTAAACCCTACACACTAAACCCTAAATCCATCATTTTTTCCTAGGACCTTACTTCATACATCCCCTTAATCTATCCTATTACCCTAAACCCTAAACCCTAAATCCATCATTTTGTCCTAGGACCTTAATTCATAGACCCCCTTAAGCCATCCTATTACCCTAAACCCTAAACCTTAAACCCTAAATCAATCATTTTGTCCTACGACCTTAATTCATAGATCCCCTTAAGCCATCCTATTATCCTAAAACCTAAACTCTAAACCCTAAAGCCATAATTTTGTCCTAGGACCTCAATAATATTTGGTTTCCTTGGGAAACTTCACCAAATTTTATTCCCTTAAGCCATGCCATTTTTTCCCAGGACCTTACTACATAAATCCCCTTAAACCATCCTATTACCCTAAAACCTAAACTCTAAACTCTAAACCCTAAACCCTAAAGCCATCATTTTTTCCTTAGGACCTTAATGAAATTTGGTTGCTTTGGGAAACTTCACCAAATTTTATTCCCCTAAGTCATGTCATTTTGTTCTAGGATCTTACTACATAGATCCCATTAAACCATCCTATTACCCTAAACCCTAAATCCATCATTTTTTCCTAGTACCTTAATTCATAGATCCCCTTAAGCCATCCTATTACCCTAAACCCTAAACCCTAAAGCATTCATTTTTTCCTAGGACCTTAAAATGAAATTTGGTTGCCTTGGGAAACTTAACCAAAATTTATTCCCTTAAGCCATACCATTTTGTCCTAGGACCTTACTACATAGATCCCCTTAAGCCATCCTATTACCCTAAACCCTAAAGCATTCATTTTGTCCTAGGACCTTAAAATGAAATTTGGTTGCTTTGGGAAACTTCACCAAGTTTTATTCCCTTAAGCCATGTAATTTTGTTCTAGGACCTTAATTCATAGTTCCCCTTAAGCCATCATATGAGGACCCCTTTAAAAGCCAACATAATTTCTCCTACTTTAATGTAAATTTTAATGATATTTCACATCACATAACAATTAATTGTTTTTTCATTCAAGTAACATGCCTTAGACACAAATGAGGCTTACACATTTTATCATTTGTATTCAATTAGGCCATTTATATTGAATGGTTTAAGGGGATTTTAAAAAATGTATCTTACATTTTGAAATTAGAAATATAATGCAGGTTCACTTATATCTTAGAGATCATGGATCAATTCATCATGACGATATCCATAATCCACCTCCATGCCCTCTCCACCACCTTCGCCTCCACCTCCACCCACTCCACCTCATAAACCCCACCTCCACCACCTGAATCCCATGGTGCTCACTTGCAAGCACAAATTGATGTGAATATTAGATTCATTCAGGATCAAATCAACGCTATTCAGAATGAAGAATGTATTGCACCACATTAGAGGAATTTTTCATCTACGATGGAAAATGTTGTTGATGTTGTTAGGTGCATGGATGTGGTCTTAGATGAACATCGATGATGGCTAGAGGAGAAGAGAAAGTCCAATTCTAAAAAGGAAAACAAAAAGAAATGAAGAGATGCAGTAGAGAGCCGCAACACTTTATAAATTAAGACAATGATCTTATATTTATGAATTTGGTTGGATGAATTATTTTTGTGATGAATTTGTGAATTTGGTTGGATGATTTTTTTTAGTGATGAATTTATGAATTTGGTTGGATGGATATTTTTAGTGATGAATTTATGAATTTGGTTGGATGGATATTTTTTAGTGTTTAATTTATGAATATAATAGTATAATGATGAATTCATAATAGTATGTTTTATGACTACTATCATAATTTCTCCTGTTGGAAAATGGTAATTTACATGCATTAGACATAAATGAGATTTTTGTGAATGTTTTAAGTTTATTTTTAGTATGTACATGTATTAAAATTACATAGTTCTAGATCTTAAATTTTGAAATTTGTTTGTACACATAGTTTAGTTGAATGATGTATGCATGCATTATACATCCTATTTTTTATTTTAAATGTATGTACATCTTAAATTTTGAAATTTGTATGTACATGCTCAAGTTGAATCAATGTACATTGTGTATGTATATGTATGCACATCCTAAACAAATTTGTATGTACATTTAAAATTTAACTATTTCTTGTAATTTTGTAAGTTTGTATGCTACTTTTGTATAATTTAATATAGGTAAACACTTATATACATCATGGATCAATTTGATAT
>VDFB02000003.1:213991145-214028484 GCA_007258455.2 Sequoia sempervirens | reverse complement strand
CATCTAACACTCCTTTTATTAATAGAGTTGTTTGACACATTTCTACATTCAATTGACTTGTGACCAAACTTATTGCAATTAAAACACTAATAAGAAAATGATGATTCACTAGATTTCATTTTACTTCTACATTGAGCAACCATATGATGAAATTTATTGCAAGAAAAACAATATCCATTAAAATTTTGAGCATTAGGTTGTCTTACCGGAAGCCTTTTTGCTTTGTTCATTAGATGTCCTTGCTTAAAATTCCTCTGTCCTGATCCAGAACTTTCTCCTTTCTCATAACCAAGACCTTGCTTATCATTTGCATTCTTTTGTCCCCAAGTCAGCTCATCAAGCTTCATAGAGCCAATCTTGAATTTCTCCTTGTATTCATTTGCAGTAGTGAGTTCATCCCTGAGAATAACAATTTGTTTTTCAAGCTCTTCTTCATTATTTCTAGATTGCTGCAGTTCAATCTCTAATTGAATGAATTATCCATTAATTTTGCTACATTCATTAGATCATCTATCTTTTAGGGACTGGTCAATATTTTCCTTATTCTTCTTTCTCTCTTCAATCTCCTTAGTCATCTTCATTGCCATAGATTCCATCTCATGCTTTAGGGTAGCATTGTCTCTTGCAAGATTTTCACATTCTTTAGTTATTTTCTTCAAGGTTTGATTTAGGTGAACATCATTCATGCTTTTGCTTTCTTTGTGCTTAATCTGATCACATAGATCCTTTCTCTTTTCTCTAGACTTAATAATTTGATCCTTCAAATTTTGAATGAGTTTCTCTACATCCTTAAGATTTGCTCTCAATTCCCGGACTTCTGCTTTAGATTGATCAAGATCATCAAGTGCCACCAAAAGCTGTTGCTGAAGACTACCAAAGTCCATTACATTCCAAGATCCACCTCAAGCTGTAAGACTTCTTTCGAGGAGATCAACTCTGATACCAATTGCTGGACTCTAGCAACACTAAGAGGGGGGGTGAATGAGTGTTGTGCAATTTTAACTTTATTAATTTGTTATCTTTAGTACCTAAAAACATTCAATTAAATGAAAGATGCATGAACATAGAACAACAAGCCATAGCATGATAACACAAGGATTTTTACGTGGAAACCTGGTTAAGGGAAAAACCACGATGGAGGTTAATCCACAATTTGAGTACTCAAAATATAAATTTTTTACAAAATGGGAATGCACTTTCATTCAGGCACACTTCCTAGAGCTCACTACTCAAATCAAGAAGGCTCATTTCCTTACAAAAGATTTGGAATACAACAAAGAGTTGAATTGAGAAGATAACATCTACAAATGGCTGATTACAGTTCCAGTTAGGCTCATAGATCAGATTCTGAACCTTTTGTCTGATTTTGCACTTTGCTTTGCTCTTCCTTAATTCGCTTCTCAAAATCCTCTTTTACACAAATGAAATCGCTCAACTACTGTCTTGATATAATTTGCACACACATCAATACATATCAAAATCTCACACATGCATTGCAAAATGATTTAACTAATCTCATATATATATCCGCTATCAAGAATTCAGTCACTATATGCCAGCTTCAATAAAATAGAAAATATCTTCCAACTGTCGGCTCAAATCATGAATAACATTTAATGTGCATCCAACAAGGTTGGCCATAGCATAGTTAGGACCCAAAACAAAATCTCCAACACAAGAATACTTCAAACATTCTACCTTAAACATCCACAACACCCAATATTCACTTAATCGGCCTTCATATACTGATAAACAAAAAATCAAATGACTGGATCTCCTAACTCATACAACACTTCATGTGATAGCACAAAACTTGAGAATAACACATTTCATATACCCAATGACTTTCCCCGAGATCCACAACCAAAGTTGTTAAGATAATTATGCAAACTACTTGATGGATTCAACTCTAGTCGGATACCCTGTTCTTCATTTTTTCTTCCAGTATAGTCAAATACTACAGTGTGGACTGGATTAATGAATTAGGTTTCCATCAATGACAACACTAGAAGCCATATGCCAACAATTCTATTTTTTGAAGAAAATTCAACTACTCTAATGGAGTTTGAAGAAATTTGCTAGTTTTTAGTGTATTTAAAAGTTTAGAAAATTCTAAAGTTTTATGTGAAATATGATGTTTTAGAATGTTTGAATGAAGGTGTACATAAAATATTGAAATAAATCTTGTGGAAACATGTGAAATTTGGTAAAAAATTGGAATTGTGCATTGTTTTCTATGACATACTCATTGGTAAGTGTATTGGCCTAGGATGAAGGTACTAGAGAGGGTTATGGCAGTGGCTCCCAATAGGTTGATCCCACAATAATGGTTTACAGTTTTTGGCCAAACTGGATATTGAATTGATTTTTTCTAACTAAATATTCACTTTTAGGCACCTATAGCGGCTAAACTATGAGGAATTTGAAGATGATGCAAACTAGTGATTTGTGACATTTTGTTTGTAGATTCTAAATATATATTTTTTCAGAATTTTGAATCAAATTGCATTTTCCATCTCCCTGGAAATCCAGCTTTTCTCAATAAAATACCATTTTTTAAGGAGCTATGTCACCATAACATAACTTTTCCATGAAATACAAAAACATATATTTTGAAATTTTAGATTTGCAGCATCACATATCTAGTGCTCCACCTGATTTCTTAAAAGCTACCAATTAGCCTTTTCCTCCTGTCTGCCTCAAAGTCCAAATTACAATTTAGACATGGGAAGACCGTATACAACACCAATTGTATGTATCAAAATTATTTTTTGTTGATCAAAGACTTCAATATCTAGTGTACTCATATTTTTCAAATTTTTTTTTGATAATCTTCTATTTTTCCACATGTGCAGAATAGAGACCTTCATTTTTGATGAAAAGCCTATGTTTAATAAAACCAAAATGTATTAAAAGTATATTCATTGGATAAATAACCCGTGCTGAACCACCATCTGTTAACCGCAAGCCTCCCGTTTCATCGTCCTGATTTCGGAAGGGAAAAATTTGAGATTCGTAGCTTCAGAGGGAGAAGGGGGGAAAAGGGAGGTCTCGGAGTAGTCCCTCTTCGGAGCCTCTGTTCGGTCCTGTTCACCCAAACCAGGTTCAAGTGAAACCCCACGCTGCTCTTGCCTTTCCCGGAATGGTGGGACCCATCATATAATGGGTTCACTTGAAGGGGGGTTCTAGCAAACCCTCTCTGTGTTCGCTCAAACCAAATGTTTGTTCGAACCCCCAAAAACTAATTTTTTTGCATGGGGGCATTTTTTGCAACTTTTCCTTCCTGAATGGAATTGTAAACTAGTTTTGTGCGTTTACCCAATATGTACTTGACCCAAAGTAGCTTGTAGGATGATCATCAATGTAGATTTATTTAATCAAGTGCAAATAAATGAAACATTTGTAATTGATTAACAAAGATATTCAAGGATGCCCCTCTCATGCTCTGAGTGCTTTAAAAGGTTAAGGATGTTTCAGAAGACATGCGAGCTTAGGGAGCTTGGGTCTTGTAAGAACAAGTATCCTTATCCATATGAGAGTAGTAATAGGTTCTACATGATGCCATACCGATGGACACCATGATAAAACTCCCTAACTAGATCTCTAGTATATTATCCTAAATTGTATATTGTGTTTGTGTTTCTCCAGTGGTAAGTTGGACCAATGATGATCCTTTTGATTTATCAATGGTGAGTTACCCAATGATGATTATGTGATCAAAATTTGTGAGTTTTCTAAATAAGGATTGTGATGTGAAATTGGTGAGTTTTCCCAATGAGGAATTGCATTTTATCCTACTTGTATTTGATCCATATTATGATATTGGATGAGTACTTTATATGATGTGTATATTGAGTGTATACTTTATGTATGGCATGAGTGTAAGTCTTCTCCCAATGTGTTTGATGTGAGTGTGTTCTTGTGGCCCATGTGACTATCTCCTAGGGTGTGGTGGGAGTGGATTTTTTGATGAACCACGAGATTGTGTGGTAGAAAAACCAATATTGGGGATCAAAGGATCATGGTTGGAGTCAATGACAACTTCAATTTCGTAAAGATTATGATGCCTAACTTAATGCATTTGTTGCTTATGATGTAATTATATATGTAAAGGAAATTTTGAGCCCTATTTTATGTAATTATAATAATGTGATGTTTTGGACCTCTCTTCTTGAGATGGATCATAATCCATGGATAATGGATAACAAAATTAGTCTTAGTTACATGAATCAATGTTGGAACTGAACATAATTGTATTATGGATGTTCATGCATATGCAATGTAATGGTAAAATGAACATAGCAACATCCATTTGGGCTTAAATAAAATAGAAGAATATTTCCTTTGGGTTTAAAATGAATGTAAGAGTCTTGGAGTAGCCTTGGATGGTGTTGTGGAACCATTATGTAGTTTTCCTACTCCTAAGAGAACATTTTGTAGTGTGGTGTTGTTTGGGGAACTCTTGCAGCCTCTTGTTAGGCCTTGTAAAAACTCAAATGTGTTGTATCTTTTAAATTTGGTGTTTTATTTCTCATGATAGGAGTTAGGGGTGTTGGGGAGGTGCTAAGACTCCTCACTACCTTCTCCTTTTCTTGTTAATGGTGTTTAACAATCAAGGAAATCATATTCTTTGTTTGACCCCAAGTTGTGTTTTGATGTGTTTAAGTTTATAAGGTGTTATAGACTCGCTTAGGTGGTTCCTTAGTGCTTGGGGGGTCTTGGAGGTCATTCCCTAGTTTGGGTAAGCTCACTAGCAAGGACACTAACACCCTATAGGGACACTAGTGCAAGAAAATTATGCCAATGACATAAGCACCCAAAATGGACTTAGGTGCCATAAATGGACATAGGTGCCCTTGTAGGAAATCAATTAGGATGTAGTATCAGTAGAAGGTACTTCAAGGCCTTGTATGGGAAAAAATTTATGAATGAAAGTGTTTCTCTGTGGTCTTGGGTGTTTAGGGATATTTTAAGAATTTCCCTATATGATGTCATTGAGATATTTGGCATATCCTCGCCTTAGGAAGCATGTGGTTGTCTAGAAGTGACCTAGTATCATTCTAGTTAGTGGAGAGTTTGTGCCTCCTAGGTAGGAAACCTCTTGTGAAGGCTGGCCTTGGTAATTAGAGTTGTTAAGTGTGTCTAGATGTGTATTGGAGGTTGATTATTCTCTCATCCTATCTTGGTGTGCTGTTGAGAGAGAATGTGATCATGAATTAGTAATCAATCATATAATTTATATGTCATCATCTCTATCTCGTATGTTCATCATGGTGGATTTATCCCATGAGTCAAAGAAGAAGTTTGAGTAATATTTATATACTTGGAAACTTATTAAATTTAGTGTTAGAATCCAAGATCACCTGCATGCAAATGAATACTTGTCACATGCAAAAGACATGCAGAACCAAAGAAGATGTTCTATAAAACCTCTCAGTAAAAATGCATTAAGAGAATCGATTATTACAAAGTGATCAATCTATATGAAGGAGATCAAGAAACCCTAAAAGGGAAACCCTAAATGAAACCCTAGTGTGCACACTTAATAATTAATAATTAATTATTAATGTGCCTAAGTTTAGCTTAAGTAATAAAGAGGAATAAGTGACTTAATTAATTAATCAATGTGATGTAATTAATTAAGCATAATAACTTATAACTCTAACACCCCCCCTTAAGATAAACTTAGGAAGAAGCTAAAACACTAGAATAAGATGCATGAAAGCAAAGATGGGTCCCGACAACTAGGCCTGATCAAGTACCCATTTACAAATGCAAGAATGAGTAAGAGAAGGAAAAACCCAGTGGGACAAAACCCCCCTTACAATGAGATAACATGCTGCAAAGAAGCACTGGAAGAACTCCTCTCACAGGAGTAACACCTGAACCTTGGATATAGGCGTTACAAAGCACCTTTCCTATATACTAATCGAACCGATGAAGTTCCGGTCATACAGTCCGATGCCATGAAAACCGATGCCAATACCGGAATAAAAACTCCAAACGGGAACAACTCTGAAATCTATGAAGCATCAAATAATTATTGAATGATGTATTACTGAAAACGAAGTGCAAAGATGCAAGATGTACTCTCCCAACTGCCAAAACATCCAAGTAATCGCCAAACAACCCATCAGGCCAAATCTGGACTAATTGATAAACCTGGGATAGATACAGAAAAAATGCATGTACAGCAACCTAGAGCTCCTCAATACCTTTCCGACGCTTCAAACAAGGCGAAAAATGGAGATCGTGGCAAAAAGTTATGAGCTCGGAAGCATAAAAAGTACATCTGAATTCAAACAGAAATAAATGCAGGAAAACAGTAAAATACTAAAAATAAATAGCACTACTGGAAAGTGCTCGGAACCAGCTTTCCGGTGATATCTCGTTTGCCCGATTTCGATACCATTATATACCTGCTGCCGTTCTTTAGAAAAACAAAGGTCGGCGCGCAGTGGGTTAGCCATAATGTACCGACGTCATCATGCTGGTAACATCATCACCACGAAGCAATTGATGGTCACGCTTCGCCCCCATCGCAAAATTTTTTGCATCGCCGAATATGCCTCTGCACCCGTACCAGACGACATCTGAATATCCCGTTCCTGCACTGGTTTTGGGGCTCCCCGGGTCCATGATAGACCGCCGGCTTGGCTGAATGGGCCCGCGGGGGCTGGGAAGAGTAGCGGCGAGCTGGCGATGGAATGTGGAGGTGGCGGTGGGCCGTTGGTGGCGGCGGAGCGGCAGCGATGTAAATGGGCGGTGGCGGCAGACCGGTGGTCGCCCAGTGGCCGCCCGGTGGCCGCCCGGTGGCGGATCTTCATTTCAACTGGAGCCACCGGCACTGTTCACCAAAAACGTGTTTTTTTTTTATTTTTTTTTAAATCCATGCCTCGATCTGCGTGCTGGGAGGCCGTACGGCCTCCCCCGCATAAATTTTTTGCCTTCTCCCACCTCAACTTCGGCACTGTAAATAGATAGCCCAGGCAGCGCCGTGTTTTGGGCATCCCAGTCCAAAATGCCTTTAGGTACCATTAGGGCTACCCCGTATTCAACGTTCCTAGGAAATTCCTCCTAATTTGAAACTCACCTGAAGGCCATATCTTCGACAATAACAAAGTAAAATTGTAGGGTCATTGTCCGGGAGCTTTGACGGCAAAGTTGAATCCAGCACCCATGCAAAACATAACACCGACATGCGTAACCAAAGTTGTTCTCAGAAACCTCGCAAAAATGCATTAAGAGAATCTATTATTACAAAGTGATCAATCCTTATGAAGGAGATCAAGAAACCCTAAATGAAACCCTAGTGTGCACACTTAATAATTAATAATTAATTATTAATGTGCCTAAGTTTAGCTTAAGTAATAAAGAGGAATAAGTGACTTAATTAATTAATCAATGTGATGTAATTAATTAAGCATAATAACTTATAACTCTAACATTTAGTCTAGCTATAATCCAAAATAGTGCATGCAAATGTAGCACTTTACATAGCATGTTGTAAGCACCATAATATGTCAAGCACTAGATTAGACAAAGTTATGAGCAAAAATTAAGGATTTCCATGTTACTATGATTTTTTTTTGCTTCTTCGGTTGCTATAATTTGGACCATTAAATTTATGAGATTCGGTTAGGAAAAGTTCTCAATAGGTTTTATACTTTTTGATAAAAAAGGAACTACAAACTTCCTTAATGTATCAAACTTCAACTACTAATATTAATAGAATTTTTTTTGATAAAGGGAAAAGTTTAGAAACAATGCCTTTATCCCTCTATTGATATCTCCAAATTGGTCTCAAAATTACCTCCACGTTTCCTTGTAACTTATTAAATTGCAACAAACAAGAGGTGTAGATTTGCATCTTTCTAGGCAAAAAGACAACTCAACATTCCACAAAACAATAATATATTGATGAAATGGAAAAAAATGTTGGAACTTCATATAGAAATGTAATGATGAACATAAATGTCTATTTCCTTCTTGATCTTTGTATATTAAGTACGTGAAAGAGATCTTAATCTACAAAAAATTAATGATTTTGAAATGTATAAAAAAGGGATCCTAGGCCCTTAATTTCAAGAACCTAGGATTCAATGGTGCCTTTTTCTGAATGTCATCAAAGATGAAGATCACAAGGTGCAAAAGATTGAATTTCAGACCTAAAGGCAAGCCAACCAAACCTAGATATATATCCTAAGGGGGATTGGAATGGATTAGAAATATTTTTGAATGATTAAACTAATGATTCTATATTCCTAAATACTAAAAATGCAAAATCCTAAAGGCTGATAGATGGAAACAATAGTTTACTAGTAGATTTGGGAAGTGTAGAGGATGATAAATATGATCAGAAAACATTGGTTTTAAGGTTCCTACAGGGAACCATTCACCCATGGGTGAATGGGTCTTTTTATAGGTTTCCAAATCAACTTTCTGAGTCCTTCGGTGCAAGATCCAAGCTTTGGTGCAAGATTCGAGCTTTCGTTTTCCCCATGTCACACTATCAAAAAGTTAGAAATAAAATCTGTATTAAAGTTTCCATGGCTTGGTCAAACAATGATGACAACAAATGCAATAATGTAAAATTACTTCTTTGAGATCTCTTCACACCTTCTTCAACCTAAGAATTGCACACACAAAGAGAAGATAAATTATTTTTTTTGTGTGAATAGGGGTTTGCCTTAATCAAACCTCGATTTGGTAATTAAACCTTGATAGAAAGATAATGATAAATGGAAGGAAATGATGAATGAACAATGCTTGTTACAACTCACCAAAACTTCAATGACTACCCTTAGAGGACTGAAGACAAACATATCACTCCAAGGATTTGGATCTTGCTAAATTGGATTGATAGATTGCTTGAATGCTTGAAAACCTACATCACCATGTTAGCCTTAAAAACACAACATGAACACACATGAATCTTGACATGATGATAGTATCTTGATTGTTGTTAAAAATGAATAATAATGCTACTCTTGAATGCTGTTGATAATAATATTTTCTCATAGGATCTCTTGAAAATACCAAGCTTAGATTTAAAATGATAAAAGACTATATTTATAGGAACTTATTTAATTTTTCAAAAATTATATCCCAATAGCCAAACTTTGCAAGTGGAAATTCAAATATATTATAATGCCACCACCGTCATATCCAAATATGGAGGGAAACAGAGAAACATGATAGTTCCCCCATTGGGTGAATGAATCCCATTATGGCGAATGAGTGTCCTAGTCCAATTTTCCAAAATTTAAGGTCTCAGGCTAAAATTATTAGATGAATGCATTTGTTTTATGCTTGCAATTTATTAAAAAGTGACACAAATGGGCTATGGAATGCATAATTTTAGGACATTACATGGGATTAATTAGAGGCTTAATTAAGTCCAATAAATTAAGGTACCCAAACATAGCTTGAAATTGTAAAGGTCTACAATTTCCTATACTATATTTAGCCCCCATTTTAGTGAGAGTATAAACTTACGATCATAATCACACTAAAGTAGACAAATATATGTCAAGAGGGGTCCAAGTGCACAAATGTTGAAGAGATAAGATGACAAAGGATACATGATGAGCATAACATAACATATAGATGACGATGAAATGAAAAAAAATGATGTAAAAATGATATAAACATAGAGAAGACACATGAAAAAAACAAAAAAGAAAACATAAGGTTAGTACTAAAAGGATTTGAGTCGGTAAGGTAAAGAGACCCTAGTCTTAAATTGTCCCAAATACCAAACATCATCCATCGAGTGTCCTGTAAAAATAAAATGGTGCTCTCATAAGGATGTAAAATCATTGATGAAACACATGGCTTCACTATCAAGCAAGATGTATTATGCTAGGTGGCCATGAAATATGCTCACAAGGGCTAGCACAGTCCGATATACACTAGGTGAGCCCCGAAGACAAAGATGAGAAATACACACTGCGTCTACAAGGTGTGTACTCATAAAAAAGGTGGTAGATGGGAAAGTCACACCAGGTCTATAGTATCCCATACGTCAGGGTATGTGCAAGATCATCATGGGAAAAACGGGCCCTTTAGTGGCAAAAAAATAAAAAAAATTAGAGTTAGGAAACTTGACATAAAAATTTGAATAAGTTATCTATATTATTTCAAAAATATGAAAGAATATAATCTATAGAAAATTGAATGTAGTTTCTAAACTACTAGGTTTATTTAAATATATATATATATATATATATATATGTTTGGTGAAAATTTGAAATTTCAATGCAGTAGTACTTAAATTTTCAAGAAGTAAGGTGTCTGTCTGACCACCTTAACCATAATAAAATGATAATAATATTTTATAACATTTTATAAGTAGAGGACTCCATGTCCCGATGTGATGCATATTTTTTGTAATTTTTTCCAAGTAAATAATTAATTATGATTTTTTATTACAACTTTTAAAAAATATTAAAACTAGTATGTTTGACCACCTTAACTTGGTCAAAACTTCATGAAATTCAATTTTTGTTTTTTTAATCCTATAATATGTGAAGCATAGAATGTGACACATGTTTTGGATTAAAAAAATGTGATACTATTTGAAAACTATAGATGTTTTTCAATCAATCTATTAATCAGGACTTTAATCCTAATTTGAATAGAAAATGAATAATAATTACTCATTAAATTCAAAGTAAAGAATAATTTATATTGGTGGAAATCTAAGAATCTCCTTTAAAAACCCTTTTCGTTTCATCAATTTTGGGTAAAAAAAAGTCATCAGCCCACATACCCATCATATTGCCACTTTTTTGCCCATCATGATCCTACACATACCCCTCAACCATACCAAAAGTTATACTCCTTGATAACTTTGATAAGGTGCCACAAAATGATCAAGATGCTATGCCAATGCTACACTCTATGAACAAAGTGAAGAAAAATGTCAATGAAACTCATGCCAAAATGAAATAATGCCAATATATGGGTGATCCCACAATAGTGGTTTACAATTTTTGGCCAAACTGGACATTGAAATAATTTTTTTAACTAAATCTTCACTTTCAGGCACCTATAGCGGCTAAACCATGAGGAATTTGAAGATGATACAAACTAGAGTTTTGTGAAATTCTTTCTATAGATTCTAAATATATTTTTTTCAAAAATTTTGGAATTAGATTGCACTTATTTTTCCATCTCCCTCGAAAACTAGTTTTTTTTTTCAGAAAACAAAATTTTAAAAAAGTGACACTCACCGTATAATGCATAACTTTTTTTCTATGAAGGATAAAATTCTAATTCTTTTGAATTTAGATTTTTAACGCTAATATCTAGTGCTTCCACTTGGTTAGATAGTTTTTTATTGATTTTTTTTCTTTAATCAAGTTTCAAGGCAAACTAATTACAATTCAGACATAGTGTGACTGTATAACACATAACATTTTTTGTATGTATCTAAATTCATTTTTTTTTGTTGGATCAAGGACTTCAATATTAGGTGCACTAATATTTTTCAAAAAAAAAATGACAATCTTCTATTTTTCCACATGTGCAGAATAAAGAGATTGATTTTTGGTGAAAAACCTACATTCACAAGAAATTAAAAAAAATATAATAATAAAATTAAATTTATTTAAAATTATACTTTTTGGGAAGCTTATAATAAGGAATACATAATTACAATTTTTTTTTAAATGAATTCATTTGATCCCCCAAAAGGTAAATCAAAAGTTGTTTTTTATCAACATTTTGATAGGTGTAAAAGAAACTTCGTTATAGGTATGGTTTAAAACTAGCAGGGTTCTATCCAAGGGGGTTTAGTCTAAGGTGGTTTGATCAAACCCTCTTCAATTGGAATGCTTTAAATGAAAATTATAAAGGCTTGAATCATTATATTTTCTAAAAATATGTTATTTCACCAAAAATAAGAATTTCCCAGAAATTGTAAACCAACTTTGTGGGATCACCCATATTCCCCTACTTAAAATTTCAACATACTTGCTATGTTTTTATTTTAAGTAGAATGAGGAGAAGAGGGGATCCTTGAAATAATGCATACCTCCAAAAACTAGTTATCCTTGCCTCCCAAGCGTAGAGACAAAGACAACCACTAAGGACTATCATGTTGTTACCAAGATAAATATGGTTGCACTTAAGATTGCACCACCATGAATGGTAATGATCAAGACACATAAAGCTGCCAATGCCACATAGTGATTAGAAACATGATAGGATGAAAATTGTTAGATCAATTAGAGGAAGTAGGTGCATCAACACAAGAAAGAGAACCACAATCCTTAAGATGTTGAATTTTATTACTCAAAGCCTTATATTCATTGGTAGAATGACCACACACTTGATGATATGCACAAAATGAGATTTTATTATAAAATTTATTTCATTTTCTTGGAGGAAGAGTAATCAAGTAGGCTTTGAGAAGCCTCAAATAGATATTCTCTTGATCAATAGTAGGGGAAATTTCTTTCTCAGCACAAGATGTCATACACATAGTAGATGATAAGGCATTAGATGAATATGAAGATAAAGGTTGGAAACCTAGACCTTAGAAAAGTATGATATATAATTCACTTGATTATCATTTTGTTGCATGTTTTCATTTATCCAAGTTTAGAAAGTATTTTTTATCCAAGGCCATAACATGCTTCCAACTTAGATGAAAATATTTTATGCTTTTGAGAAAGATTAGCTTCTTCATGAGTGCAAAAATATTTTTTAATTTTTTTAAGTTATGTATCTTCCTCTTATGAGGGGGGTAAATGCAAGAAGCTGAGTCCAAAAAATGTGGAATTTTTTACCTTAGGAAAAAACCTGAAATCAACTTGAAGAAAATAGGATCCCACTTTTTAATAAACGGGTTCCCACTTTTAATAAATAGGATCCTGTTTAGGTTTGGGATCCCAAGAAAAAAGGCTAAACGGGATCCCATTTAGTAATGGTGTCCTGAACCGGCCTTTGGGAAATGAGATCCCACTTTTTATAAAATGGGATCTCGTTTTGTAGTACTATTTATTAAAAAAAAATAAACAATAGTCATTTTCACTGCGTGCAAGGGATACCAATTGAGGAAGACAAATGACCTCTAGGTACATGCCCCACCCCAATTTTTTTCATTTTTTGGTTTTTTTTTAAATTTGTAATACAAAGTTAGAGTTTAGTACATGTATTTTTTCAAATTCTTTGGAGTTTTATGCATTTTTATTTACCTGTAATAAAAGAAATGGTGATTTGTAGAAGAATAAAAAATGAAATGAAACCCTTAGATATTGAATAGAAACAAAAAAATCAACCTTAAATCATAACCTAAGAAAAAAATTTACCTTTTGAAACCCTAAATTGTTCAATCATACAAAAAAATTTGCATTTGAAAACCACAAATTGAAAGGAAACAAGAAAAATTGCATTTGAAAACCCTAAATTGAAATGCAACAAAAAAATTTGCATTTGTGAGCCCTAATTGATTTTTGAAACCCTAAATTGAAATCAAACAAAAAAATGCATTTGAAAACCCTAAATTGAAATCAAATTAAAAAAAATTCTTTGAAACCCAATTGCTTCTTGAAACACTAAATTGAATTCAAACAAAAAAAATTGCATTTGAAAACCCTAAATTGAAATCAAACAAAAAATTTTGCATTTGAAAACCTTGATTTCAAGCTTGAATAATTGAAAATGGAAAAAATTCATTTGCATTTCTTAAATGTTTTAAATTTCATTTGCATTGTATGTAGACAAGTATGTAGGCATGCCTATGGAAGAAATTATTCGATAGATTTAGGTTGATACATAGTAAATTAGGGTTATTGATATTGACAATGAAATAGGATTTGATAAAATATTACACATTTAAATATGTATTCATTAAGTTAGAGACATGTTAATACACAATCAATTAAATGTTATGAACATAGATATAATTAGATTAGAAAACAGTGCATGTTAAACCTTACTTGTGGGACTAGTGGATTATTAGAATTGATATAAATTATGTGTTTCTATTATGAATTATGCTCACTTAGTTTATTTATTTATTACCATATGATAAATTAATAGATCTAAATGTATGCATAATTTATGATGCTTCATTATGTTCTACTGAGATGTTAAATTATTAAATTCTACCTTACAATGAAAAATATATTTAACATGTACTTTGATGTTTTATTTTTTTTCTAATGGAAAATTAAAGGGTAATTGTATGTGGTACCTTAATTGAGTTAATAATATGGGCCTTATGCATCTATTATGATTCATACTATCTTACAACATGATACTATGTCATAATATGTTACAATTTAAACCATGATTGTTAAAAACTGAGTAGATAGTTAAATTTCCTCACTAGAAGAGTAGAGACCTCAATATAATTTTATTATCACTTATATACTTATATGGAAGTGATATATATTCCATTTTTATGGATCTTCAATGAGTAAACATATGTGTGAAGCCTAGGCTCAAACCCATGTTTTCAAGGTATCTAGCTATAGCATTATAAAACTTGGTCCATGAGTTAAATATCATTACTCAATAATTATATGAGAAAAATCTTAAAATAACTCTACATTGACTCACCTCTTAAGGGTTTTGTTGAACTTGTACCCAAGAATAATGTAGCTAGTTTAGGATCAATGAATCATTTTTCCCTACACTTGAATGCTTAAGAATCTTCAAATTTACTATGGATGATTGCCTTGATCTAGATAGAAAATAAATCCAAATTTTTTCATAGCTAATATTTCCATGCCTTTTATTCATAGAATTCAAAGACGATTAGGGAAGGAATAGAAATTACCAATACTAATCAAGGATTCAATAACCAAATTTTAAGATCTAGCTCCAACAACTTGTCAAGACACATTTTGATTTTCTCTAAATATACGTATTTCTATAAATTCAAGGGTAGACCATACAAACTATCATAAATTTTCAAAAGTGGGATAAATTATAGTTGTGTGCTTAATTCCTCGATCATAGAATTAATTTAAGGAAATAATCAATCTATTCATAAAATAAAAAATATTCATAAACTAATGTTCTTGCATATGTGTTGAATAAAAAATATTAACCCCCTTACTTGCCATCCGATTACCCTAAACCCTAAGGGGATCAAATAAGTTCTCAAATTTTGGTGAAGTTTCCCAAGGAAACCAAATTTAACAATAATAAGATCGTGCAAGATTATAATATGAATGAGATTTCATGAGAGGTTGGTGTGTCAAAATAAGAGCTATCTCAATCAACTATTCCACAAGAAAATGTTGTTCACTAACTTGCAACTGAGCCATTATTCCAAGGGCCACCCAAACTTCAACATTTTGGAAGCCTTTTATGTTTCAAAATGTAACTAACATTGTAGTTATATCATGAGTTGCTCAACCAATAAAAAAAAATAGAACATTGCAAGGTATTTTGAAGACCATTTAAAATATTAACTTTTAGTAAACACATAGTTTTGAGAAAGATAGTGCCTAATTATTTATGGTTTATTTGTAGTTTTACATTGCTATAAAAAAATTAGTTAAAGCTAGAAGCACTATCTTGAACTTCACCAAATTTTATCTCCTTAAGCCATCAAATGTTTTTTCCTAGGACCTTACTTCATAGATCCCCTTAATCCATCCTATTACCCTAAACCCTACACACTAAACCCTAAATCTATCATTTTTTCCTAGGACCTTACTTCATACATCCCCTTAATCTATCCTATTACCCTAAACCCTAAACCCTAAATCCATAATTTTGTCCTAGGACCTTAATTCATAGATCCCCTTAAGCCATCCTATTACCCTAAACCATAAAAATCAAACCCTAAGTAAATCATTTTGTCCTACGACCTTAATTCATAGATCCCATTAAGCCAGATCCTATTATCCTAAAACCTAAACCCTAAACCCTAAAGCCATCATTTTGTCCTAGGATCTCAATGAAATTTGGTTGCCTTGGGAAGCTTCACCAAATTGTATTCCCTTAAGCCATGTCATTTTGCCCCAGGACCTTGCTACATAGATCCCCTTAAGCCATCCTATTACCTTAAAACCTAAAATCTAAACTCTAAACCTTAAACCCTAAAGCCATAATTTTTTCCTAGGACCTTAATGAAATTTGGTTGCTTTGGGAAACTTCACCAAATTTTATTCCCCTAAGCCATGTCGTTTTGTTCTAGGATCTTACTACATATATCCCATTAAACCATCCTATTACCCTAAACCCTAAATCCATCATTTTGTCCTAGTACCTTAATTCATAGATCCCCTTAAGCCATCCTATTACCCTAAACCATAAACCCTAAAGAATTCATTTTTTCCTAGGACCTTAAAATGAAATTTTGTTGCCTTGGGCAACTTAACCAAAATTTATTCCCTTAAGCCGTAATTTTGTCCTAGGACCTTACTAAATAGATCCCCTTAAGCCATCCTATTACCCTAAACCCTAAAGCATTCATTTTGTCCTAGGACCTTAAAATGAAATTTGGTTGCCTTGGGAAACTCCACCAAGTTTTATTCCCTTAATCCATGTAATTTTGTTCTATGACCTTGTAAGACCCCGCCTTGTATGTAGATGATATCAACCTCATTTGTTATATGTTTTTCTTGAAGTAATAATTATACATATGTTGGATGATAAATAAGGTTATCTATGGGCAATATCCTTGCATTTTATTTTGACATTATGTTTAATGGTTACTACCATGAAGGTGGAATGTACTTGTATATTGTGGAATACAAATTGAAATTTAAATGGATTATTTTAAAGTTTAGAATATTCAGCTAATGGATTAACGTGATAAATAATTGTTACTTATGATCATATTGGTAATATGCAGGAAGATAACGATGCTAGCATGAGAAGGGAGAACCATCAAGTGCAAATCAAAAGACTTCTTGAGCATATAAATTTAATTCCATCTGAGACTTAGAAGCAAGTAAAGTTAATGTATTGGAGGGCTAAAGTTGTGAGGGAATTTAGTTGGGATTCATGTGAGATGTAAGTGGGGATTAGGTCTTGGAAACCCCTAGTTAAGTTTGAAACTCGGATGGAACCTTGAGTGGGCCTTTAATGAGAGTTGTTGGTCAAATTTTTGGGTTAGGGTGCAAAAGTAAACCCCCTAAGGTCTATACCATAGTGGTAGGGGTCAAATGGGCATACAATAGTGTCCCTACAACATGATTTGACCCCCATAAAGCTCTCATAATGGAGAGTGACGAATTTTGAGAAGATGAGGTGGAAAGATGGAGTGGTTGTCCAAATGCATGTCCTTATTAATGGGGAAAAGACCTTCATTGATGGGGGGAAGGTACACTCCACACCTTCCCATCCAAGAGTTAAAATTGGAGAAACTTCTATATATTTGGAGAGGAAGAATGGGTGGGGTGTTACCCACTTCTTCTCTTGGAGAATTTGAGTGAAGATGGTAGAAAGAATGAGAAAAGAAGAGGAGTCCATCTCTTTGGCAAGATAGTGATGAAGATGGTTTGGTTTGGAGAGAAAATATGGGTACAAGATTTCAGTGTCTTCACCTAAAAGAAAAGATAAGTTATTCCTATTTCCATTTACCCTTACTTATTAGTTGCAAGAAAGTGACAAAGTTTATGGGTTATGGTTGAAATTAGAAAATAGAGAGCCTAGAAGCATGAAATTGGTGTTTAGTTTTATCCCTTTGTAAAAATGAGTAAAGACTCCATTCATCATTTTGGGGTTATCATATTTTCTTGCTAGGGGGCATGGCTAGAGCCTACGAGGCTCCATAACACCATTATGGTAGGGTGGAGAGCAAGACCTTATGCAATGGTTTGTTATTTATCTCATTTCTATGTAATGTGGTAATAATAAGAGTTTAAGTAAATACATTGTAAATAATGAAGGTAAAAAGAGCAATTTTCTTCCTCTAGAATGCTTGTATTATAATTCTTTATGCTGTAATGTTCTTGGGAGAGTTATGGGAGTTAGGAACTTTCCGTGAAGCATTTGTCTTGGAAATCATCTATTGATTTAATAAAAATAATATATAAGGTGTAGATCTCTCATTTCATTTCTTTTATTATTAAAAATGTAGTAGTAAATCCTTTTCAAGTTTTTGAATGATATATGAGAATCCAATCTGGAAAACTAAAGAGGAGTTAATTAATATTTTGTACCTGACCTTACATATGAGGATAGGGGGAAGGTTCATGGAGTTGCTAAAAATAAATAAAGAATGCTTGGCTATTTAGTAAGAATGAACTTAAGAAGGAGGTGCTCATAAGTAAAAGCTAATTTCTCTACCCCTCGAGTGTTTTTGTCAGATATGTAAACTCTTGCTTCCACTAAGTCCTAATGCTAATATAAGTAGGCTAGGAGGATTAATACAACTCACCCTTCCAACGTCACTATTTTATATAAGGCTCCAGATTTTGATTAATCTGTAAAATAACAGAGATACCCCAAAGAGCTTTGGATTAAATCAAATGACATTTAATTTTTAACACACTGCTATTTTAGATTTGTAATCTGTGAATAAGTGGGTAGGATAAAGAAAATATACAATCCTTGGGACATATGGATAAAAACCCACATCTACCCGGATCAACTTTATCAACCTGAGATGATAACTCTCGAGTGATTTTATTAAACAGATTTTGTGTTTACTAAAATAAGGATGTTATTCTTTTGCAAAATGATTTGCAAGACTGTCACTACTACATCAAGGGGGTATTTAAGACAGTTTTTAAGACAATATTTGAGTATATTGTCTTAAATTGAGACAGAAAAAAAGTTGTTTATTGTCTCAAGTATTGTCTTTAAAGGGGTGTCTCTATAAAGACAATATAAAATTGTCTCTATAAAGACAATATGACATAGAAGTATTTTTGTCTCTTTAAAGACAATATGAAATTGTCTCTATAAAGACAATATGACATAGAAGTATTTTTGTCTCTTTAAAGACAATATGAAATTGTCTCTATAAAGACAATATGACATAGAAGTATTTTTGTCTCTTTAAAGACAATATGAAATTGTCTCTATAAAGACAATATGACATAGAAAGTATTTTTGTCTCTTTAGAGACAATTTCACGTTTGTCTCTTTAGAGACAATTTCACTTTTGTCTCTTTAAAGACAATAGTTGGGATTAAAGACATTGTCTCTACAGAGACAATATGTAAAAATTGTTTCTTTAGAGACAATATGTAAAAATGTATTAAAAAAATAAACAATTCAATGTTTTCAAATTCTCGTCGTCCTCCTATTTGTTGGAGTTTTTATTTTTTATTTTTCAAATGCGATGGAAAATTATAATAGAAATTATCAATGATTTTGAAGTTGGAACAATGAACAGTTGTCGAATACACAAAGCATAATGTTCATAAAAAACAAAGAAAATAATGCATCCTAATCCAAATTCATAAAGTAAATGCCAATAAGTATTTTTTTATTTATAGTTTATAAACTTGTTCATACAATCATAAGCAACACGTACGTCATAACATGACATACACAAACGATTCATTTCTAGGAAAGAGAAAATGTTAATATTTTCCTAAAAGCCATTGGAATATACCCAACTACCAGCATAACTCTTTCGAGCATGGCAAGGTAGCTTGACAAAGAGTTGACTCAATTGTCTGGACTGGACAATTTTGCTTCAGAACGGGAACTTTCTTCTTGCATGCTTATGTATGGTCCTTTCAAACGCTGATAACTTTTCATTGTAACAATCCACTAAATCATGTACTTTGTTATTGATGAACGACAAGATTTCCAAATCGTCTTTGAGCATAACACAGCCTTTCAAGATTTTGATATGATTTTGGAGAGAGTTGAATTCTTCCTTTAAGATAATCAATACGGTGAAAGCAAAATTTTCCTACAAGCAAACAATATTAGATTTAATAAGTAAATCCATTTGCATTATTCATTTAAAGAACCACAAGTCCACAAGTCTCTACACATTAACTGAAAATAATAAATCTGCAAATCAAACCCCAAAAAAATCCAATTATAAGCAACCACTACACTATTCATTTGATAGCCCAAAAGTGAAAATATGTGATCCCAAAAAATTTCACAAATATTTTCTTTCATATAACTTACTGCTCAAGCTGGGCTGCAAACTGTGCAATTTTAAGTTGGCACCGGTTAGCCGTACTAGTAACTTCTTCACCTTGATAGAACCCTGCAACTCGCTCAAACTATTCCAAAGCCAGTTCCAAAGTTTCTTCAGCTTCATATATTTCACCAAATTCCTGTAGAAAATAATATTTTGAAGTACATTGGAAATCTAAATTATGGAAATTGACTTCTAAATTTCCAAATCAAAATCTGGTTGATTGCTGGTACCCACCTATAAATTGTCAAAATCTAATGTTCCATTTGATGGCCAATCACAGTTTAGCTGACTTTCTTCGATGAGTAATGGCTCCTCACTTGGAATTTTACAATATTGCAAGATTCTCTACACAGAAATCATTGTGTTTTCCACATTGCATAGGTTGTGTATCACCCCAAATTGCAATGCTGTCAGATTCAATCCATATGTTATAGCTAGCCCTGCAACACCTGCAAAGTGCAAACCCCTGATGAAAATTAGTCTTCATATGCAAGCAACCAATTTTCTTCTCTTGCACATTGAAAATATTTGTACTCGGTAATAACGCTTACTTGGATCAACAGCGCCATTGGGAATGTTCAATAGAAATACCAAACAAGAAGAAAATATAAAGTTTGATAGCAAGTTCATTCGAAGACCAAACCATTCCTGAGATGCAAAGCTGTGGAAACAGACTCGTGAATAGTCGTCAAGTAAAGTGAGATTGGTATTTATGAAGTAACTAAGCCAATCTCTTTAACAGGTACCAGCACAACTAAGCCAGATTCTACATAAGGCTGCGTGAAATCCACAATCTTTGATCGTTTTGTCACAATTGAAACATCTCCAACGATTGCATCAATGTTCTGCAAGGGTCCATGTATGAATAGCTGAACTGAACTAGTGTGCGTATACTTACTCTCAGATTACATGACTAATTCTTCAATATGGTGCAAGAATATTGGTGGGATCATCACCATGGAAACAAACTTTGATACCAAAATATAGAGACAAGTATAGATATCATTTAAAATTTATAGTAGATACCAACCTTTAAGGCAACCTGCTCTACGAGCTTGTCATAGCTGGGTGTAGAATTCCCTGTTCCATAAGATATAAATGTGTATGGAACGGCATAAGGAAGCAAGTTCACTGCAGCAACAAACACATTAATGCAAAATCCTTTTGGTGTGTGGCTATCATTTACTGTTGTCACAAACTCTTTGAAACCTACTTTTCTGGGCACACCAATCACAAGTTCCTTGCCATTGTTTGGAAATGCCCAGCCCCGTGGCACCACTTTGCTTTCACCAGGCCATATGATATCGTGAAGTTTTGGCTTTACATGAGATTGGTTATGGTTGATTGTAGTTGAATATTCTTGTGGTGAAACTGAGAAGCCAATGTGATCTGACCAGTAACCGATGCTGCAAAATCCTATACCAGCTATATTAATAATCTCAAAAGTAGAGCCCATCAGAGCTCTATTTTTATCTAGTTGTACAGGACTTGCAACACCAGTGAAATTAGTTTCTAGTATTATCTTCCGCAGCTGCGCTCCTTCTTTTAAGACCTTCAAAGCTGCTAGTTCTGACTTGCTTCCACTCTTATTTGATAGTGTATTCTGTTCTACAAAAGAGAAATTTCCTCCCTGATTCAGGAAGGCATTGATAGAATGAGCAATCATCAATATGCTGTCATAAGCATACAGTCCAAACACATTCAAAGAGGCATCCACCATGTGAGTTGTTTGTAACTTTTTCCACTCTCTTGTAAACTCATTGCATTATTCTGAATTTGGATTTTGTCGTCGCAGGCCAATCACCCCTTGAAGTGAGTTCATGTCATCTGTTGCAAGTACAGTTGAATCTAAAACAGAGGATAACCAATCTGTGACTATCCAAACATATCCACTGTTCAACATTCCAATGTCTTTAGCTTTAGAGAAAAGATTAAGACCAGCATCTGAATTCATATGGACTACAAAAACCCGTGCCTCTACTAAAGTCAATTTTGCTAATATATTACCCATCTCACTCTGGTTGATTCCAGGAGGCATAACTGCCTTATTAGTAATCTTAGCTCCTACATTTCCCAGAGCATCCCCTAAAATAGAAACTCCATTTCTTCCATAGTCATCATCTATGTACACTGCTACAACTTCTCTCCAGCCATAATAACCCACTAAAGCAGCAATTGCAGACATTTGAGAAAAATCACTGTGAGCCATCTTGATAAAATATGGGTACTCATTCGATGTAAGAGTGGGATCAGTAGCTGCAAAGGACAAAAGTGGTGTTTGGAGTTCCTTTGCCAAATGTGAAACAATGTGAGCAAGCATAGATAACTATGGACCTACTATTGCAACATCTTTCTTCAGCAATTCCAAAGCTGCACAAAGACAAACCATTGCAAGGAAAACATTAAAAATTATACTGTTCAAATATACAAGTTCTCCAGAATACAAATTATTTGATGATATGTCAGTGTTAAAATGGCATTAGGATAGGTGGCAGTAAAAGATTCCTTGAGAGCATCGTAATTTAATTTGGAACCCAAAACTACCACACACATCAAAGGCTTTCTGAGTTCCATTAATGAAATTGACAGGAATATTATGAAAAATACTTAAACAAACCGGATGGTCAAAAGCCAGCAATTGGAATTGTCTTCTAGTGAACGCATAATATTGAAAAAATGCTATGGATTCAAGCAATTCGTAGTGTATGGAATACTAATCAATCATTGTTTTGAGTATGTATTGAAAGAGCGTGGCATTGCCAAATACTCTGTTTCGTTGCGACTGGGTCTCTGACTGTCTTGAACCCGTCTCAGATGAAGTTAGACTGCTATGGATTCAAGCAATTTGTAGTGTATGGAATACTAATCAATCATTGTTTTGAGTATGTATTGAAAGAGCGTGGCATTGCCAAATACTCTGTTTCGTTGCCAGGGACTGGGTCTCTGACTGTCTTGAACCCGTCTTAGACGAAGTTAGACAAATTTTCCCACAACTAAGAAAATTGATTGAATTGTGTGGCTGTCTCGAACCCGTCTCGGACTAAGTTAGACAAATTTTCCCACAACTAAGAAAATTGATTGAATTGTGTGGCTGTCTCGAACCCGTCTCGGACTAAGTTAGACAAATTTTCCCACAACTAAGAAAGTTGATTGAGTTGTTTTATTTAACTGTAGTTTGTTCAAGCAAATTGAACCCTGATTGAGAGACTGGAATCCAATTTGCAGCTAACAGTAAAGGTTATTTTCAAAAATAATGCATCTTGGACCTTGCCCAGCAAAACAACAATGTTGGCTAGTATAGAATCATTCCATAGTGGAAGCAAATGAGCCAACCACTCAAACAACCACCAGAGCTACTATACATTTAAAGCAAATAAGTCTATGACAACCTCGACCATATTGAAATAACATAAACCATAAAGAAAGTGAATATTAAAAGCATAACTCTAAAAATTGAATTAGCTAACCTGCTGCTGTGCCTATGAAAGCACTGCAATTAGAGTCCATCATACTAAGCTCTAGCTTTGTCCCACCAAGCAGACTATAATCGCTGTTCACATTCTTCACTGCCAATTCCATGGCTGTCTTAGCCACTCTTCCAATTGTAGAATCAAATGCAAAAAGAGCACCAACATTTACGACCAAAGGCCTCGCATTTCCAAACAGGCTTGCATTTTTACCGGCAATTGAGCCATTACATGGTATCTAGACAGAGAATACTAATAGGAGAACAACTAGATAACACTGGAAGTACGGTAAGTTCAACATGTTGAATCACTCGGTTTAGCGCATCATCTTGCACAGGAGCTCTTGCGCAACCATTCTTAAAAACAGAACAACAAAAAGCATATAAATGAATGGGACTTATATACCGTTGAATTTCAATCATGGACGGAAAGCTGTGGCTTGGAAACTGGTTTTGTATTTCAAATATTTTCTTTCATATAACTTACTGCTCAAGCTGGGCTGCAAACTGTGCAATTTTAAGTTGGCACCGGTTAGCCGTACTAGTAACTTCTTCACCTTGATAGAGCCCTGCAACTCGCTCAAACTATTCCAAAGCCAGTTCCAAAGTTTCTTCAGCTTCATATATTTCACCGAATTCCTGTAGAAAATAATATTTTGAAGTACATTGGAAATCTAAATTATGGAAATTGACTTCTAAATTTCCAAATCAAAATCTGGTTGATTGCTGGTACCCACCTATAAATTGTCAAAATCTAATGTTGCATTTGATGGCCAATCACAGTTTAGCTGACTTTCTTCGATGATTAATGGCTCCTCACTTGGAATTTTACAATATTGCAAGATTCTCTACACAGAAATCATTGTGTTTTCCACATTGCATAGGTTGTGTATCACCCCAAATTGCAATGCTGTCAGATTCAATCCATATGTTACAGCTAGCCCTGCAACACCTGCAAAGTGCAAACCCCTGATGAAAATTAGTCTTCATATGCAAGCAACCAGTTTTCTTCTCTTGCACATTGGAAATATTTGTACTCGGTAATAATGCTTACTTGGATCAACAGTGCCATTGGGAATGTTCAATAGAAATACCAAACAAGAAGAAAATATAAAGTTTGATAGCAAGTTCATTCGAAGACCAAGCCATTCCTGAGATGCAAAGCTGTGGAAACAGACTCGTGAATAGTCGTCAAGTAAAGTGAGATTGGTATTTATGAAGTAACTTTCTCGATCAAATACTCTTACAATGGATGCCCCAGAGATGGACTCTGCAAAATGGTTTATAATTGGAGCTTTTTGAACACCTATCAGACGGGCCAACTCTCTTGCTGTCACTATATAGTATTTCTGCATGCATACCAATAAATAACAGTCCATTAGATGTTCAACTACATCCATGCTATCTGATTTAATATGCAATAACTTTGGAAGAGTAGACATAATCAAATATATTTTGGTTTTGGCTCTTGCATCCCGTTGAAGATTAGAAAACAGGTATTGCAAGTGATGGAAAGCCATTCTATTGCCATGCAACTTAAGACGTTTATGAGAGTTAGAGACAAACCTTTTATCTCCCAGATTTAATAGAAAATTAGGTCACGATCTTGAGGAACGACAATTTCTCAGGTTAACTAGTATTCGGGACTGCCTTCAAGAAGAAATTATTGGGTGATCTCTACTCCAAACACTCTCCATTCAAGATGAGATTGTCTAAGGTAAGTTTCATTCACTATTGTGTAAAATCAGCAAGAAGACGCTGTTATTAAATTATACATGCTTGGGCAATGTTAAATAGATGAATCTTCAAGGTAGTAGAACCAGGAGGATATAACATTTTTTTGGGCCTCTTCCCACTTCTAGGAGACTCTTGAATGATTAGAAATTGTAGGAAAGTTTAAGGGACAATTGTTTGCTTATTTGCAATCTCCTTTCCAGGAGACAGGAGATACAAATCAGCATTTCAAGGATATTATTTTATTCCTTAGTCTAGATAATAAATTTAAGAAATGTATAAGGAAACATGTCATAACTAAATTGGATGCATTTGGAAAGAAGGTTGGTTTTTTTTGTTTTTCTGCCTATGGGTGAAAAGGACCAGATTCTCTGATCTACAATAAGGTGCATGGTTTCAAATAAAAGGAAAGATTAACCACAATGAAATAATCCTTTTGATCTATTTTCGATTCCACCATACAACGATAAGCCTAACACTTGAGGGCAAGGTTGTTCATCTCAATCAGAAAATTTCTTGCTAGAGGAAAAGTGGACAATATGTAAGAGAAGCATACTTGGTACCATACAATAATTGCCAAGACTAGTATGGATATGGCAAACACCTCCCATGAAACTTGAGACATAACAGTAATTATCCCCAATAAATCTATCACTGAGAAAACTAACTTCCCCAAGTTGAAAGGAAGTATCCTGTCCACTACGGTTTGATCCGTGGATACCTGTCAATTCCAATGATGTGCTTTGAATTAGCTGAATTTGCACTTCTGTGTTTGACACTGTAGCATTATATGTTAACTGATTTTTATGTGAAACCAAACTACAGCCTCTTAACGGAAGTACAAATTACAGACAATAATCTCAATGGAATGAATGATACCAATAATAGATAGGGGATGCATAGAATGAAAGAGCAAAGATTTATGTCAAAGCAATTATAGCTATATTACTACACAACAACAAAATGCAAACTGCTAAAGTGCTACTGAACTGACCTGATTTAATATGCGACCAGTTGGAGTTGCATCAAAGAAGGCCATTGGTGCATGGAAGATACTAAGCATTCTCACAAAATATATTTGTGATGTCTGAAGAGCAGCTTTTGACAGAACTACAGAGCACAATATTGCACAAAAAACACTGCCCACTGCCAGTGAAATATACACAAAAATGAGAAAAGAACTGCCAATGATTTGTTTGTTATCTATCCTTGTGGGAGATTCAGATGCCATCCAACAGTTACTACAGATTTCCAATATTTGGAATAACACGTGATCCAGTAATATCACAATGATTAGGAGGCCCTTGTATACTGCAGTTAGATAGGAACAGTAAATCTGAAAACCAACCCTCCCTTGCAGCTTCTCTTCATCCTGTACAATCTATTCTTTCTTGAGCCTGGGATCCTCTGCACCATTTTGATTACCATTCTTTTCTATATTTTGTATTGAATTCTGGATATTCAGGGTATCGGCTAGCTTGCAAGAGTTTTCAAGTGCTATCTGTCCCTTACTCATGTTCATTCAGTTGCTCCTGTTCACTACTTCTAAAACCGTATTCATTTTTTATTGCATTAACAGCCCCCAAAGCTTGATCGTATGAACCAACCATTCTTATAAAATCCATGCCTTCTTGGAGAAGATTGTTGTATTGACCAGCCTGAGTAACCGTGCCATCACACATTACCTGTTTGAGGATTTGAGATAAATTTTGATTACAACTATTTTTAAAGATAAGACAAAACTACTAACAGGCATGCATTTCTGTATATGCAGATGAGGCTTACTAGAATGAGATCTGCAGGAAGCAAGAATCCAACATGGTGAGTCACATATAATATGGTCTTTGATCTCAAAATTCCTTGTATGCATTCCTATAATCAACACATTCCATTCAGTACATTAGAACAAAAAACTCTAATATTGTGTGCATTACTGTCTATAAGAGCTTCCAACTCAGTAGCATTTCCTAGAGGTGAACAAACACTTACCCAAATGCATATTGGAAAAAAGATTATAATTCTAGATTAATGTTCTTCTGTCATAGAGTTGCTACTAGCTTTTATATTTTATTCCATGTTTCTGAGACAACTAAAATGTGTGGGCATTAAGTATGAGTGTCTGGTGTTTTCCAAGTTTCTAATACTACCTTGAAGAGGCGAGTCCCAGTGTCTGCATCGACATCACTGAAAGGGTCATCAAGAAGTTGGCCATTAGCTTGTTGCCTTAAAGTCATAAGATAGCGCATCTGTGAGATTATTAGAGCCAAGATTCAAATATTTTAAAGATTTGAGCTGTCCAATGGCCCTTGGAATTGCACCTGTCAAAATTAATGACGTATTAATTAGAATAATTTTAGAATAGTCATTGAGGGAGGGAACCAGTTAGCACGTTGCCTTCAAAGTAAAGATGTGAGAGTAGTATACCTGTGAGATAGTTAAAGCCAAGATTCAAATATTCTAAAGACTTGAGCTGTCCCATGGCGTCTGGAATTGCCTCTATCAAAGATAATGAAATATAATTAAAAATAATTAGTAAGAGAAGGGATGGAACTAGTTAGCACGTTGTCTTCAAAGTTAAGACATGAGAATAGTGCACCTGTGAAATGGTTATCGTAAAGGGACAAAATAAGTAGAGATTTGCAGTTTCCTAATTCAAGTGGTATAGATCCACTTAAATTGTTTCCACTCGAATACAAAAATTTCAAGGACTTGAGCTTCCCAATGGTCTTTGGAATAGTTCCTGTCAAATTCAATAAAATATAATTCAGAACAATTACTAAGATGAGGGGGGATTGAAACAAATAGCATATTCCCTTCAAAGTTTAGAGATGAGAGTAGCGCACCTGTAAGATGGTTAGAGTAAATGAGCAAATGAACGAGAGACGTGCAATTTCCTAGTTCAGGTGGTATAGTTCCATTTAGATTGTTTTCATACAAATTCAATCTTTCCAAAGATTTGAGCTGTCCTATGGACTTTGGTATTGCCCCTGGGAAATTCAATGAAGTCTAATTTAAAACAATTACTAAATAGATGAATTGAAGTAGATTGCATGCGCCTTCAAAGTACAAAAATAAGAATAGCGCACCTGTGAGATAGTTAGAGCCAAGTTTGAAATATAGTAGAGACGTGGAATTTCCTAGGGTTTAAAAAAAGCAGCAGTCTCACATGTGGGCAAGGTTCAAGCTAAAACCCTGAACAACATTCGAGAGTCACAGTCTAAAAGGTTTCAAGGAGCATTCCAAATGAAAGTTTGGATGCAAGGGTCACCAAGAGACAGTAGCCATTATTGAAATGCATATGTGTGAGACAGGGGCAGCATTCTTTGAGAGACACTGACTTGTTATCTAGTACACCTATGCAGTGGCAAGGATAGTAATCTCATGAATGAATTTGATGCATAGTTACAAACCCTGTTTAAAGCCTTTGTAATGTGTGTAGCTTGTGCAGGGTTAAATGTGACTATAGAAAGTACTTTGAACTTTTCTCTTGTACCAGCGATTAGACTTCACAAAATGAATTGTACATGAAACACTATATACATTATATATATATATAAAGTAGGCAATGAACAATGTATTGTATAAAACCAGGGAACTTTTTTCGTCTGAATGAAAACTAGGCAAGTTGCTTGCAATAATCAATGTAAGGAACATAAAAGATCTTGCAAAAAATCATTTTGTTAAGTTCTTCTTTTCTTCCAATAAGTCCTACGAGCTAAAAAAAGCATTCTAATCTATATATTCTATTGTTTTCTTATCCACAATCAATCCCACATGATTAGACAACAATAGACTCAAACATAAGAAGCAAACATGTCTTTTGTTAATTTGTTTCTATCCATCCTCTTCCTTTATGTCCTCTTTCTACAAGGAACTATACTAATACGAGGCACTATTCTAATTGTGGGTGTCAATTGTTCATCACATTGGACACCCTCCTCATTATTCTCTTCTCCCACTTGCTCCTCATGTTCCTCTAGCTCCTCTTCATGCTCACTACCTGATGAGTTGGATTGTTGGGCTTCCTATACACAACAAAATTTAACTCATTAAAATAACATATCAAATCACAGTTTTAGCTTTGCTTGTTTCATTTCTCTATGCAAAAAAGAAACTATTATAATTCTAGGTGTATCTATCTATTTCAATATCTATATCATTTGTTTTGCAATGGAAATGAAAGCAAAATATGAAATTTTATTATATCCCATCATGCAAAGAACTTATCTCAGATTCATGACTAGTGACTAATTTCTCCCCTTGATCTAGCATATGTTGTCGAAGGCCTTTGGAACCATGTAGTAAAGCATATTTTAGGAGGTCCTCTGAAGCTTCCTTTTGAAATTGGTGAACCTACATAAACAATTATAACCAAATTTATAAGGTATAATGACTCATAAGATACAATTAACTCACAAGTTAATCATGACTTTTTTATGAAATAAAGAATACAATAGATGAAAATTTTGACTTACCAAGCCACCACAAATGCTATTGTACCCACCAGATCCTAATTTATGAGATCCAATACTTGACACCCTAGCTTGGGTTGCTTTTGTTGTATCTCGAAGGCGTCTTTTAGATCCTGGCCATGCAGATGGCCTATAGTTTGGATTATTGTGGGCCTTCCTCTTAAATTTGGCATCTTTCATAAGCTCATCCCATGTCACTTGGTCTGTGATCCAAGCTGGACGTGGATATCTTAAGTCTTTTGTTAGCTTTGACCTTAGATTGTCTCGTTTAGAGTGAATGTATTTCCGAGCAATATCTAAAATAAATTCCTTATTAAAACCAGGATTTCCAAATGCTACTATGACATCCTTAAATAGTTCATCCTTCTTAGCATTGGCTTGCTTCCTCCAATCCATTTGAATGGTATTGCCAAATAATTGTTCTGCACGACGAAAAATGAAGTGAAAGAATTTCAACCCCATTTCATCCTTCAAGACATTTCCTTCTGAGGTGAGCAAGATTGTAACTTCTTGCGTTCCTTTTGTGGTCACCGAGGATATTGTTGTAGTTATAGGGGTTGAGGTAGATGCCCCTATAGGTACATCAGTCACATTGTCATTTATTTCCTGTATTTACAATGAGATCATCAAACAACCATTTAATCACAAATTAGAATCACAAAGCAACCATGTAATCATCAATACTGCTTTTACTAGTCAACATGTTATGACATTGATAAAAGTAAAATATGAACTAGAAAAGAATAATAAGATAATATTTCCATATAATTATACCTATTCATCTGAAGTAAGCCCTGCACTCCCCAACAATGTCCTCTCCCATAACTCAATTTGCTTAGATATTTCTCTCCTAATTTCAACATTTTCAGGAGTATCTGGTAGGATCCTTAGTATTCTTGATTGTGACTCTATAAGACTCCTCAAGGAAACTTGTTCAGGTGTTGGTGGAAGAACTCTAACTGAACCTAGACTTGATGTAGAGGGCATGCTATGAGGTATTGTGCTTGATGCCACACTTGTGATAGGTGTTTCCGGTCTAGATGTAGAGGGCATGACACATCTTTTTGAAACATCCTACAAGGCACAAATATAAATATTAAAGTGGTATTATGGCAGAAATAACATAATCAAACCCACACAAACATATGATTGAATCTTACTTTTTGCACAACATTGGGTGTATCGGATGGCATAATTGGATCTTGCATGCCAACAAGATGCATTCTTGGGGGAATTACTCTAGAAATGTCCTATAGCAAAAACAAAAATATTAAAAAAATATAAAAGGTGAAATAAGTTAATTAAATGCACAAGAATCTAGA
Source organism: Sequoia sempervirens (assembly GCA_007258455.2). Classification (NCBI taxonomy): domain Eukaryota; kingdom Viridiplantae; phylum Streptophyta; class Pinopsida; order Cupressales; family Cupressaceae; genus Sequoia; species Sequoia sempervirens. The sequence continues at coordinate 213,997,401 of VDFB02000003.1, read as the reverse complement.
TCAAATCTTACCCCTAGCATAATACTAGATGTATTAAAGGGCGTGATAGGTGTCGACATGACTTTAGAGATGGCCTGCATTCCACAAACATAAATTAGCATAATATAATATGAAACATAAGATAATTGAACCTATAAAAGATAATTTTCAAACTTACCTCATTCACCGTCATAGCAATGTTTTGCCCTTGCCCGTTCCTTAGCATTTCAATTAGCCCATTTAAGATCAATGGATCCCCCATAGTAGAATCGGGAGTACCCATTGGCACATTCTTAAAGAAACACATAATGACATAAAATGACAAAATATTAATTAAAGAACATATGCAATTGATCATATTAGTAATATAAGTCAAATTCACTAGCACATGAACAATAACATACATAATTTTCATTATGTTTCCATACATAAGAAAAACATAAACAATCCTCAACTTCCAAAGTTTTTTCAGCTTTAAGGTATTGTGTTTCTCTTGCTTAGGTGTCAATTGTTGTGTGTTTTGATTGATTCAATTGTTGAACAAACCTTCACTTTACTGTTGTAGGAATGACATGAGAATGACCAAATCTTTACCCTCAGAAATCCATCACAAAACACAAGAAAATACATCTCATAAAGTGAATGTTTTTTATTTCAGGGATTGATACCTGCTTACAAACATGATGGAATTATAATTGAACTTTATGAAAATTTTGAAAGGGTAATAGCCAAGGGGTTGGCAGGTGACAGACTGAAAATCGACCCTCAAAACCCTAGATGCTGCTTATGAATTTGAAAATTTGAGCTTTTTGGAAGTAGACACTCCCTAAAATGGCTGAAACTGCTTAGAAAATGGTAAAGATTTTCTCAAATCAGGCATTTGAATAGATATTTTGTGAAGAACACTGCTGTAATTCACTGAATGACTGAATTTGATCACAAATCTTCTTCAAAGGCTGCCAAAATGATTGAAAGCACCTGCTAAACTCCTCTTATCCTGATATAGATCACTGCTGGAATAATTGATACTCTGTTGATATGCTGCAATTTAAGTGAAGATAACTGCTTAAGATTCCTAATGTTCTGCTCTTCTACCGAGCGGGCCTCATACTTTGATTGCACACTTTTATTTGAAACTTTGTGTCTGCTGTTGAAGGGCATGCCTGATAATGTTGCTTACAAATTTGACTTGACATCAAAATTCTCCTCTTGATTGGTTTTGTTGAACAAACAAGACAGACTACTTGATGACCCCACAAATTTTGATTGGAGACAAAGATTCTTTATTGATTCTAAAATTGCCATTTGTAGATGAATTAGTACCTAAAATATGGAGTGCCATTTAGGCACCAACTCTTTTGAGGAACCCAAAGAACAAGTACTCGACATCAGAAGTTGCAAATAGGTGACTTAAACTTGTAATATTTTGCTAGTAGCTGACTATTTGGTTGTTACTTGTTGGCATTGGTTAGTTGTTATGATTAGTTGTAACTGTTCCTAATGGCTTGCTCTTAACTAACAACATTTGGCACCCCTTTAAATTGAATTCTTGTATATAGGGAATACATTTGATCCTTTGCTGATCATCCCTGGTCTACTTCTATGCATAGTTTAAAAAATTGGTGAGTACTTGCTGGATTTGTGGGTACTCACTAATGAAAAACCCAAATGAGTAGTCACATGTATACCTTGGGACCAAGTTTTAGACAAAAATTGTTGCAAGTTTTTTCAAAAAAATCACTTGAATCGCAGGAAACTCATGTTTTTCAAAAAACTCGACAAGTGTTTAAAACTTTAAATCACAATTTGAAGATTTTTCAGTTGCTGCAAATGGCTAGGGCATGATTCAAAGATTTTCCAATTGCTGTGAATTAATTTAGGGTATGATTCAAAGATTTTTTAGATGTTGTGAATAGATTTATGGCATGATTCAAATTCTAGATGCTGCGAACAAATTTAGGCCATGATTTAAGGATTTTTCCCTTTTCGAATTTTCCACTGCATAGACTTCATCTAACACTTAAAGCTTCCAAGTTGCAGTGTTCACCTTTACTTGTAATCTCTCATGTACTGGTTACAGAAAATTAGCTTCACCAATGTGCTTTACTATACATTAACACATGTTCACAATAAGAATACACACATAAACAAAAAAAGACATATTAAAGAAATAAGTACACATAATAAATATATCCATTCTCAATATAATAATAAATAACTAATACTGAACCTGTAAAGAGTTAATTATATCAAGTATTGAATCCTCACAACCATCTTAAAGTGAACATGATGATCAAACAATGTCATTCTCACATGAAATATCCTCATCTGATGGTATAAATGCACCATCATTAATGGGCCCTAAATCCACAAATAAATTAATACCACAGTTTTCATGGTCTTCTTCACCTTCAACTACAAGTAAATGAAAATCAATAAATTCATCATCTTCATGGACTTGATGCTCATGTGGTTGCTCATATCCTTCAGAAACTTCAGTAAACTCGTCATGATCTTCATCTTGGTCATATGCATCATTACCAATAAAGTTTTCATCGTCTCCATCTTGGCCATCTGTGTCTTCAAGGGGGACTTCTGCATCTTCAAGAAAATCATGGTCCTCTACATCTTGAACAAATGTTACTCTTCGTCCTCTTGGATCATAATCAATCACGAATGAACAACCAGGTTGTTCTAAATTGGGAATGAGAAATATTTGCTCACATTGATTTGGAAACACATAAGGTTCAGAAGTGGCTTCAAACCTAGATGTATTGATCATATGGAATCCATTCTTGTGCAGAAATATAGTTTTGTCTTCACCCACTTTGATAAGCTTGTACCATTGAACACAAAAAATAACTTTTTTGAAAGATATAAAATCAAGCTCTATAATATCCTCCAACACTCCATAATAGCGAAGTGTGTTTGTGATTGGTTGTCTATCATTTGCATGTGAACGACATTCCACCTCAAATGATGCTGAAATTCCACAATCATAAGTTTGTCTCTTGTCATCAACCTTTTTGATGCGAAAATGATGACCAAAATTCCACATTCCTTTGTAATATGTTACCTGTATTCATATAAATATTAACTAATTAGATTCAAGGATGAAAAAGTTAAAAGGAAAATCACTAAATACCTCAATATAGCTACTCATAAATTATACTAAAATATAGCTTGAGCGACTAAAAAATATGAAGATTCAATTAAAACTTACATAGAAATTGATTATAAATTGCTGATGTAGAATAACCTGAAATACATGGATTTAAATTAATTATAACAATCCACATACAATTACCATATACAATAATTTAGAATTACCATATACAATTTATTTAGAATTAGCCCAACTGACTCTGATCAAAAGATAATCAGTCTTTTACTTGCCTACTTAATGGATGTAAATCACTAACAAATACAAAATGAATGATAAATAAAAAATCTGTTATTTTATTAAATTTATCTCTGTTATGTGTACACTTCATTAAAGACAGTTGTTGAGCAGATCTAAACTGTGTATACATATCTCCCTACTTGTACTAATCCCACAACAACTTGCCTTACAATAATATATCCAGTTCAACTTCTTGTTTTTCTCAATATGATTCTACTACTCAATGACCTTGGAATTGTTTGTCTCATGGTTTCATTGCCGAGTTTGCTCAAGCTGGGTTTAGTCAAATCTTTACACAAAGATTTAAATTGTCGAGAGTAACTTGCAATATTCAGCCTCCAAAAACTGTATATATTTTTACCATAAACCAGGTGTTTTGCAAATCACATTAAGTTTTTTAGATGGCGAGTTAAGACAAATAATAGAACCTTAAATAGAGATTGCTCAAAAACCTCCACTTAGCTTCACCAATCAACTCACCTACTACACTTTTTAATAGTATAGGTGCTCGTATAGTAAATCTAAATGCCTAGTTAGATTCCCTTGATAAATATTATTTACTTTAGCCAAAGTTTATTTGTTTTACAGAATTGTAATTATCGGCCTAAATTTGAAATCTTTAATCAGAGAGATTTAAGCATTCATGATGAATTATATTAATCATTCAGACATCTTAAATCGGGGACCATCTGGCCTTAACCGAAACTAAATAAACATGTTATAATATATTGAAATTAGATTTTTTCTTGATCGGTTCAATGCCCATGGTTTTCTATTCTAACTAGCCTCTTGGCTAGGTCTCTACAGCTCTTCTAAGGCTAGACCAAGGGGGATATGGCAGGTTGGACGTTATCTCCATATTAGCACATATCACTCCAATTTGAGATAATCTAAATGTACCAAAATACAGTGAGAAATAATCTAAATGTACAAGGAAATCCACAAGGAGGGATAAATCAGATTGGTGCTCAAGGTGTTAATCAGAATGTGAATCAGAATGTGCATGCAAATTTACAGCAGAATATAAATCAAAACTTGCAAAACCAAAATCAACCAGCTCTAATCAAGGGAATCCAAAGCCACGAAGGAATTAGAATGTGAACCCTCTTGCTAATCCTAATCAAAATATATTGGGTAGAAGGCCTATGCAATTAGAAATATATAGGTAGCTTGACTTCACTGGTATATTTGGTTATCCTGATTAGATTCTTTACGACATAAGAAAGCATTTGGTAAAGTTTTCTAGAAACACTACTTTGTCTAGTGAAGATCATCTGAAAGCTTTTCTAAATCATATGGATGAATTTGAGGTAGAGCACGAAGATGTGGTTATGAAGTTATTTATGCAATATTTAATTAATGATCAGAATTTACAGCAACATTAAATCAACCTATCAGAAGTTTTGACTTCTTGACCCTGCTGCCCACAACTAATTTTATTTCTTAAATAATTGAGAACTTACATGAAAGATAAGCTGCTGTATTTTCTAGTCCGTTTGAAAGAGTTTACAGAGGAGGTTTTGTTATAATTTGAAAAGTTATTTTTGTTTTTAGTATAGTTGTTAATATGCTCAGTGTTCCAGAGGATCCCCGACAACTCAATAGAGAAGATTTTGAACAGCACAACGAGAAATTTTTTTAGAGGCAAAGCAATTCTGATTAACAAGAATGGGAAGCCATTCTCCTCAGAAGAAATCCCAAAAGGCACTATCCTGGCACTTATCTTTGATCATAACATTTCACGATGGGATCAAGAAATGCTGGAAAACAATGTTGATGAGCTCCTAAGAAATTTGACTGGCATGAAAGTCATTTATATTGGGAAATCTTTCAGTTCAATCCCAACAAAACTGGCAGACCAAGTTATTGCCTATACACCTGACCATTTTGAAGCCCTCTCCTTATTTGATAAACCCTTAGCAATAATTGCAGGCCCTGACTTTTGGGACCTCAGAACATATATAATTAGAACAATTGTTGATAAGGACGCAGTAGGCTGTATGCTCTTCAAAGGATGGGATAGTATTTCAGGTATGTTGGTGGGGAAAAGTTTCAACATTCAAGACTACCACAGACTTGAAGAAATGATTGCACTAGGAACTCCACCATACAGTAGTCAAAAATTGCTGCAGTTGCTGTTCAGGGAAAAAGAGAGAGTTCATGTCCAAAAAGAATAATTCGGTACTTAATGTTCCTGCTCAATTTTATTCTAAAGTAGAATCATAAGAAGAAAAAAAGTAGGAGTTTTTTCTAATGTATTTTAAAATGATGTGTTGTGGTCACAGGAGAAGATGGTCTTCCTACTCATTTCAACACTGGAACCCAAATCTTATTCGTTTAGGAAATGTACAAAGAGATGCAAGATACAATTACAAACCATGAATTTGAAGTTGAATGGATTTGGCTTCCAGTCACAATTGCTGATGGGGATATGTTGAAACAAACTTATAACAATCTCAAACAAACCATGCAATGGAAGAGACTTTAGAGCAATGTTTGATGGATCCATCAACTCTCTCAGTTTTCTTCAGGGGAAGAATGGGGTTCTGTGAAATGCCTATACTTGTGTGCTTGGCTCCTTCGCGTCTTTTTTCTGCCACAGATGTGATACCCCAGGTGGCGATATGGGGGCCAGAAGCATGGTTATTTCTCAACAATATCCAATCCTCCCGAGGAACCAACGATTCGAATAAACTGAAGGAAATGCAGAGTTTACCGCACCTACACTTTCTCTCTACAAATTTCAAGGTAAGTTGGATCAAGCTATATTTACCCAGCACCATGTTAAGAGTATAATGAGATGCTCTGAGAAATACTTTTGTAGTGCATAGGTTGTGTTCGTACTGCAAAATATGAGATAAGTTTTGGGATCCA
>VDFB02000003.1:213937204-213991045 GCA_007258455.2 Sequoia sempervirens | reverse complement strand
CATCTCATGGGTAGATGTATGTGCACTTGGTATATGGATTTTTTCTTCTTTTGGAAAACATTGGATGTCTTGGAAGATATCTGCCAATTCATTATAGTATTTTGATGATAGGGATTATTGATCTTGAATTTGTGTGGTATTATCTTTGATATGCTTTGGTTCGTGCTCTTGACATGAATCCATTTCAAAGAAGTGATTTCTTGTAATGGATCCTTGGATTTCCTCAAAATGTGGACATATGGGTGATAGCTCTTGGCTTAAATTTTTTGCACTGGGTATAAATGTTGGAGTAAGAGTTTATTGATCATCAATATGTACTGCCATGAGTTTGGATGATGTCAATATATCTTGGACTGGATCATTTCTATACTTTGGTGATTGATTTTGATCATGCTTTGGAAAAGAGTCTTGATATATGTCATCTTTCTCACTAGCAGAGGTAAAGACATATTCAATGTGATCAATGGTAGATAGATCTTGATTTTTTTTATCAAGTTTTGAGGTTGAGACATTGTCACTATTATCATTAGTAGTTGAACCTTGAATGTTGTATTCAATAGCTATTTCTCCTTGATCAATATGGTCTTGGATGAGATTTTTGAGTTTAAAATAGTCGGATGCATCATGACCTTTTGCTTTATGATATTCACAATAAGTGTTGTCATTGTACCCTATGGTTTTGAAGATAGGTTCGTAATTACCTATTGATTTTGGAAGTGTGATAAGTTTAGCATTGACTAATGTGTTTAACACCTCCTCAATTGGCTCCCCTAAAGGAGTGTATTCATTTTTAGCAGTGTGGTTGGCTTGTAAGGATTGTCGTGGTGGAGATGATTGTTGTATTTGAGATGGAATTTCTTGTTGGTTTTGAGATTGATGATTTTGATGATGTTGTAGTTGATGATTTTGATGTGGATATTGCTGATTTAGGGGTTGATATTGTTGATGGATTTGATTTTGATGTTGGGTGATCTGATTTTGATTTTGTGACAATTGATGTTGTTGAGTCACTTGATGTTGTGGAAATAGACATTGTTGCTGATATGAATCGATGTTTTGATGATGTTGGAAGTGTTGTGATGTGGATATTGAGGTGTTTGTGGATTGATGTTTTTTTTTTGATGATATTTATCATTGTTACAATGAACATGTTGTTGATGATATGTCATGTTTTGATTTTGTTCAAGTGTGTCAACTATTTTCTTAAGTGCATTTATGGAAATTTGATGTTTTAGATTTTGTCCTTGATGGTGATTTTGAAACCCTTGATAAAAGTGATTTTGATATGAATGAGGATTTTGATTGAAATCATCCTTGTGAAAAGATACTCCAAAACCTTGATTAGGGGAATCCATAGTTGATATATCATTGACATTTGTAGTATATGATGACCCCATGGGTGTATAGAGTGGAATTGGATTTGGGTGATGGATTGATATTGACATGTTTTGGGGATAGTTGGATGTTTTGATATGATGCTAATCTTTAGGACACAAAGTGTACAAGACTTGGGCCGATATTTTACTCTATTTTTCTAGAGGATATGTTGATGATCTACTTGAACTAGCCTTGAGGTTGCAAGAAAATGTTATATCTTAGAAATTGAGAGCAAGGGAATAATCCAAGTTTTTGTGTTTGTTTTGAATCTTAAAACTACGTTGATTTTTTTATTTTCAATTTGGGGATATGGAATGAAATTTTGATAAGCTATGGTATGAATGTGGGTGTCCAAAATATTTTATGAATCTTATGTAAACCAAGTCTAAAATGAAGGATGGAAATGTTGGATTTTGAGTAATAGGTTCGATAATATTTTCTGATAATTGAATATATTTTGTTGTAGATTAATACATTAGTTCAATGCTTTGAAGTGTGGGGTTTTTTACTTGAAATGGTTTTCCCCATGTATATTGGTGTTTCTTCTCTTCTATCTTTTATTCTTCTTCTTTCATGTTCTTAAATTGTTAATTTGCATGTCGTTATGTTGTTGAAATTTACTTAGATCTAGAAAACACATTATCTTTCCTTTAAGGGTTATATGATGGGAAATCAACTATGTCAACTTTTGCTTTAATGGCATAGTAGTATGTGCTTGTATCAAGTAGTTGAAATCAAGTTTAGAAAGAAACACAAGTTACTGAAGGTCCATATTGGTTCCCAATGGTCTTCTATGTTCATCTTTCCCTTTTAATTGGTATTAGATCTTACTTCCATGTGTTTCATGTGCTTTCATGTGCATGTATGTGAGTTGCATGTTCTTACATTTGATTTTCATATACTTGCATGTTATTGCATGTGTTAGATTTATGATGTTTAAGGTTTTGGGTATTTCTTCTATTGTGATTTTTTAGTTTGGAAAGCTTGAGGGAATCTATTTTGAAGGGATTGGTTGATTATTAATCTTTATTTGAGTGGATTTTTGCAATTGATCTTGTTTTTCATGAGACAACATGAATTTTGAAGGATGGAGAAGATGGAGTTTTATGGATTTGATCATGTGGTTACATTTAAAATCATATTAATTTGGAGCTTATGTTTGACAGTATATTATAACCATCATGCATGGTGTGTTCTTACATTTTTTGGTCATGTGCAACAAAGTATTCATGTTGGGTGTCTATTTTTGGCTCCCTAGTCATATGGAGAAACTTGGGTTGACATGACTATGGTTAGATGTGCTTATGTTGGCTGCTTGGATTTAGTCCCTGGCATTTGAAGGAACTATTTCATTAGCCCTCAATGCATGTAGGCCATGGAGTTGATTACTGAATGATCTAAAAGCTTCTAGAATAGACTATCTCCTTTGTATGCTTGTACATGATGGTGGTTGTGGAGTTGGCCCACAAAGGGGTAGGTGAAATTCCTAAACCTCTTCTTCCTTTGGTTGGTTGTACATGCATGTCTTTGTTTCATGTTGGTTGGAATTGATGGTTTTGTGGATTTTTCATTCAAAAATCTATGGTTATTCTTATTTATGATATTTCATTGTTTTTGTCTAATTTTTATGACTTGTTTTCAAACTTGTTGGTCTTCCAAATCATAAGTGGATATGGATTTACATGTGTATTCGTAATCACATTGGTTTTGCAAGTTTCTACATGCTAAATCAAAGCTTGTGGTTTTATAGATCTATAGATGAATTATTATTCAAATTATGTTTCCTATGTGGGGTATTTTTAGATGTAATATAGTTACACTTGTGCATGTATGCTTCATACATGGTGCGAGGAGGTTTGTAGCTTTCTTACTGAGGAAATGTTGGTATATGTTTTACTACTGTTTATTTGTGTGTTGTGAAGTTGGTATATTTCATGTTTTATAAGCTTCTAGACAATTTGTTTTCTTTGAAGGGTTTACGGTTTTCCTTTTTCTAAAAAGACACAGGTTTGTGTAGATGTGAGAAATTCCATTACATTTTAGAGGACATGTGATGATCTATTTTTTAGGATGTTTAAGTGGATCTAGATTTACATGAAGATGATTTTGTAAGTTTTACATGTTAATAAAAATTTGTGGTTTGTAGATTTTTGGAGATATTATGTTCAAACTCTTAGAGCTTTTTGGATGATTTTTTTTTTAGATTTGTAGGAATGCTTGATTAGGTCTAGATATTCATGTGGTTTCATTAATAGTTGTGATGATGTTTCATTGTTTGGCTTCTAACAATTGAAATCACGCTGATTGCAATAGTCTCTTGACAAGTGGGAGAATGTTGCGATTAAGGTGTCTCAACCTTTGAGTCCTAAGATTAATTAATTGATTGTTTCCTATGTATATTAATTTATCCTAATGTATTAACTTCTCAAGTGGTCATTCACTTTGTGGGTCCTATTGTTGAGTGACATCCTACATGGCAAGTGATGACATATTGCAATATCCAGGTATTTTTTAGGAAGTTGGCACCCACTTTAGGAGATCCTATTTTATAAGAGGATGATGTCACATGCTTCCATATTGGTGAAAATTTATTTTGGAAAGTTCATATATTGACTTGAGAGTCTCAGTTAATAGTTACTATATCAAAACTAAAGAGGAATAAAGTTGGTTTTTGGCTTTATCTATTTTAGATGCCCATGATATGGATAAGACATGTTTTTTTTATATGGACACCCAAGATGAGGATAAGGTTATTTTTGGATTATTAGGTTGAGTTAAAGTTCACATTTTTTTAGATTTTATAGATATTGAATTTGTAGAAGCTTAAGGATTCTTTTTTAGGCGTTTATCTTGGTTCTCTATAAATATGAGAGTTTTTTGAGGAGTTGTGAGGAAAAAATTTCATTGTAGGGTTATGCTATTAGATTTCCTCTAGAGAAGAGAAAGATGTAAATCTCCATGTTAAGGTTGTGATCTTGCAAGTGTATCAAGTGACAAATTTTGTTGTAGATTAATACATTGGTTCAATGATTTGGAGTATGGGGTTTTTTACTCAAAAAAAATTTCCCCAAAAAATATTCATGTTGCTTTCCTTTTTCTTTTATTCTTCTTCTTTCATGTTCTAAAAGTGTTAATTTGCATGTCATTATGTTGCTGAAATCTACTTAGTTCTTTAAACTACATTATATTTCCCCTAAGAGTTAATATGATGGGAAATCAACTATCTTAGTTTCCACTTTAATAGAATAGTAGTATGTGCTTGTATCAAGTAGTTGAAATATGGTTTATAAAGAAACATAAGTTACTGAGGTGCGTATTGGTTCTCAAAGGTCTTTTTGGGTTCATCTTCCCTTTCAAATTACTTATTATTTGGATTTAAATGATTTAATTAGGGAAAATATGTGTATTGGAATGAGAATGTAAAAGATTATTACCTAGATATGAATGTTCAAAATATTATATTAATTGCTACTATTACATTATAATTAGATTTGTGGTTTTATTATATTCAATTATTATATTAATCATCACTAACTTATTTTTTGTTGAGTTTTATGAGTTGAAATTCCTTTATTAGATGAAGAGACTAATTATAGAGGGTATTATCATGGATGGCTCTAGGAAAATTCACTGCCAACAATACACCACCAACACTTCATCGCCATGAAAAATTCATATTGTGGAAAATTCACCACCAACAATTCATCGTCGTGGATAATTCATCGCATATACAATTAGAACTTTTGATTTATGATAAAAAAATGAAAAAGAAATTGAATATATTTTATTTTATTCTAGTAAATCAATTATACAACAATATCAACCATATATATTATTGTACTATTGAAAATATACATATATATTAAAAAATGTTAATGTGATGAATTATCCACGACAGTGAGTTGTTAATGTTGAATTTGCATGAAGCCATCATAGCTTTGTAGCGATGTTGACAAAAAAGTAAAGGTTTTAAGATAATATGATTGTAAGTTAGTCAAATTAGATACATTTTTTGAATTTAAGTGTATCCCTATTAAGACATGCTTGAGTTGATTAATAATCAACAATTGGATAAACCTTGTTGATAGTGATCTTGATTGTCAAATGATGATCTTTGTTAGTTATCTGCCTATGGTTAGGATTCATCACTAACCTAGAATCCTTATCACATATCCCTCTCATTAGCTAAATTAATATAAATCCTAATGTTTAACATTATCTAAGAGTCTAAAATGAATATTGAGTGATATTAATGTTAAAAGTTTGAAATGGAAAAATTATAAGGAAGGTTGAATATTTTATTTTGAAAAGAATATCAAGAAGGTTTTAAAGTCAAATCTTCTCATCATGAATTATTAAGGTTTGATATAGGGGAGAGGGGCCCATAATGGAGCAGGGTCTAATAGTGGGGATAGAAGTAGTCCTTAGTGGGCACTATAGTGGAGCACTTTAATATATCCAATTGCAAAACACTTTTTATCCATAAAGTATGCAAAGTGACAAATCATGTGATGCCACATCAACGCACCAATAAAACATGACTTAGTGCACCACTATCGGTCTCACCTTTTTTTTGGGCCTTTTTGGATACCTCAACAAAAAGCATGTTGATATGGCATCATATTTGATGACGTGACCCTAAAAATGAAATATAGAAGCACATGACTTTCCAAATAAACTTTGTACAAAATTGGAAGTGATTGGAAATTTCCACGTAGGATTTTGAGAAACACGAAGTTAGGGTGCTCCACTATAGGCTCCTCTCCCCTAATATGGAGTTTGATAATGTTGATGTCTTTAAATACCATTTCATTTAACCTAGCATCAAGCAATTAGTAAATTTTGGTTTTGTTTTTTTTATTTTATGGTGACTTTGTACTCATGCCCTATGTTTGGGTTAATGTTCAAATTTTGGGGGAGAGAGTGTTGTAGTGGTGAAAGCCACAACAACATGGATGGAATGGCAATGGTGGTAGTTCAATCACCTTACCATAATCCCTCTTAGGTCTAAAGACACTATTTATCTTATTCATGGTTGTTGCAAGGCATTAAGATGGTTGAAATTTAAGGGCATGGAAGAAGTTTAAAAACTCAATATTGCATCTTGAAGGGGATACAAGAGAGGAATAGAGCAAGTGAGGTGTTTTAAACATTGTGTTTGTGTATCACTATGTGAGGAGTTATAAGAAGATTGTTAGTAGTCAAATAGCAAGTTAGGATATTGTTATAGATCAGGAGGAGCTAGAATATATATTTTCACCACACCAATTTACCTTTCTTATTTGGATTCATGTCTTTTACATTCTCCTTAATTTTGAGCCAAAGTTATAAGTATTGGGTATTACATCTATTAATGTTAGTTATTTCAAAGCATAATGCAAGTTAAATATTTAAATTTATATTTATTTTACTATTATGACAACCAAGTACACTAGTGTAAATTCAAATTTATGTATTAATTTAAAATTTAAAATTAAAATTGAATTTGACATATATTCTTGTATATTCTATGCACAATTTTATTCATAGAAGATATATTATATCTTAGGAATTATCTAATAAGATGTAGATAAACTAGTTAAACCAAAAAATGTACAAAATAAGAAAATTAGAGAAAAAACCTTTGGTTAAATTCATAGCTTGAGGGTAAATATTGACAACAATTTTTATTGTTCAACCATATTGTGTAATCTTCTGATTAGAATAATCTATTTTTAGATTTTCAAGAGATATTTTGTGCCACATTAACTTGTCTAACCTTTTCAACTAATTTATATAAAATATTGAATGTTATATCTCAATGGAGATCTAGAGCAACTTGCCTATTGGGAATGGGAATGATGGAAAATAACTTTAACACGATTGAATACACTCATATTTTTCTACTTTTAAATGAGGTAGATCTTGAAGTAAAAAATTGATATATAAATAATACAAATAAATTTAATGGAATTATGATTAATATTTTAAATGTTAGAAAGATCTTGAAGTAAAAAATTGATATATAAATAATACAAATAAATTTAATGGAATTATGATTAATATTTTAAATGTTAGAAATAAAAAATAAAAATTATATGTTTAAAAACTTAAATAATGTATAATTATATATTTAATAAAATTGTGAATTTTTTTTGTTTAAATTTGATTTTTTGTTTTGATAAATTAGAAGAGATTTTATGAAAATTCATGGTGTTTCTCTAATAATTATTTTGAAGATAAGAGTTTCTCTTTAGTAGTTCCTATTAGGATAGAGATAATAATGCATCCATATCATTCAATTTATTTTATTAGTTTAGCAAATGAGCATATAGAATTAAAAAAATTGAGTAACAATCTTATAGTCTACAATTAATTTTCTTTTTAAAATAATTATAAAAATATAATTTATATTCCTTTCTATTGGTTCATGTAGGGAATAGTCATTGCAAAAATCAATTTTGCATTTATCTTATATATATATTACATGTCAAACACATTTAATTTGTTAAGTCAAATTTCAACTCTATTAATGGCTTGAATGACATGAGTACTATCATATATGTCATAATAGTCATTTTCTTTTGTAAGGTGGCAAGGTAAATTAATATGAAAATGAATATTGACTTTAATCAAATTATATTGTCGACTTTAAAATTATTTTGTCTCTTTGAGTGATATTTCTAATGTCATTAAATCTCTACATTAAGATATGCACAAATGAAATTTAATATTCTTTTCTAATTGATAGCTATATTTTGTAACAACTTTCACCTAAAAACTTGTCTCATGTTGGAATTGTATTGCCCCTTCTAATACCCATAACTACATATGCTCCTTTACATTTTGTTTTATGTTCCAAAAATAAAAATCAATTGCAACAATAATGTCCTAAAAATAGCTAACTACAATTTATGTAACAAATTAACATTGTTTGACTATATTCACTAAATCACTAGTAGAAACTAGATGTAATGTGTATAATCCAAGAGCATCCAAGTCCACAAATAATCTTGCATCAACCAAAAATATTTCCTTTGTTTTCTTTCAGTTTTGTTTCTTTTTGTTTATTTTTGTTGGTTTTTGGGTTGTGGATTCAAAGATTTTTAAAAGAAAGTTGGGTCAAATTAAAGGCATCACCTTGTAGAGGATCCTAGTGGATAGCTGCAAATTGAATTTGGTGAGAATTGGGCTCAATTTGGCTAGTTATGACTTTGTGGATTTTTCATTTGTTATTGGTTTGTACTTATGGGTTGTTGTTGAACCCACCCTTATGTGAATTTTTGGCTTGCTATTGACCTTTGTAGAGACTTGGTGCCGAACTGACTTGTTTACATTTGGTTCCAATGTTTTGAGTGCACAATTAGTGCCGATGGTTTCCTTCACATTTGTGAGAACTTTGATGTCATCAAGCTTTACAAGAATTCCTTGTTCATCCGCCTCTTTTGGGAAGTTCCTTATCCAACTATTGTTTGCAGTCTTTTTTGGACATCAACATTTGTAGATGAACTCATGTGATACAAAAATTTCAAAGTTTGGCCATCTGGTTCAAATGAATAGTCTTAATGATGACATCATCATTGTACAATTGTAGATGAATGTAACTAAACCAAATATTTGTGCTACTTAAAATATTCAATTCAGTAAGCAAAAAAAGATGAAGATGATGTCACCTATTATAACTGCAAAGTTTTGTTGCCCATCTGATCATGAAGTGAAATCTCTTGTTTGAACGATTATTTACAGATCTTTTTCTTGTTGTTGCATCTATGAACTTTTAGCATGCATGAAATTTTGACCTGCATCTAGATTTTGTTCATTTCTATAATGAATCTATTGTTGTAACTACTTGAATCTAATTTGATTTGATTTCCTAATAGCTCGATGAATAAAATGGAGATTGATTCACGTTGGGGGATCCTTTTGATTGGAAAAATATTTTTGGGGAAGTTTGGGAGAGGTGATTGAGATCATATTGATCTATTATTGTATGTTTGTATTGAATTTCAATTGCCTAAAGTTAATAGAATTTGAATTTGTGAGTTTTTGAACATTTTTGCTATTGATTGTTGTATTGGCTACAAGGTCAAGGGTAGTTTGATAGGACCCCTTGACCTTGATTGCATTAATATCTCTTGATGTTAATGTATTGAAGTTATTCAATTAAAAGTTAACTATCAAGTAGTTCTAAAAAAGGAAAAATTGCACACCAAACAAATATTTTATTTTAAATAGCAAACAATGATTTTCCCAAAATCATAATGTTAAATATGAAATAAAAAGGTTAAGCTCCTAAAGATACAAAGCTTCACCTAAGAGAAGGTCTCTTTCATAAAGGTTACCCCATCTCCATCAAGGAAGTCTTTTCTATCATCAATCAACTCCCAACCAATCAACTCCCAATCAATGAGAGCATTATCTTCACTCCCCTAAGATTAAGAGTCAAAAATATCTCTAGTATGGTTTTCATTTTGTTGTGGCAAAATCGTAAGGTCTAAACAAGATAAAATATTCTAACGTCTAGATGGAGCCCATCCATACTACTGTCAAGACATAAAAGAGTATTTTCCTATGTAGAATGACAAAATCCATTCAATATGTTAAACTACAGAAAAGAAGAATATTAATGACAACTCGAATGCTAATATATTTAATTCCAATTTAAACTTATCGCAAAATAATAAATATAAAAGAACCTATACCACAATTTTAAAAAATATAGGAATAAAAAATACCATATCACTAGAAATGTGAAAAAAAATATAATGTTTTTAATTGATATATTTATATTATAAATATATAGGATAGACTTAATCTACTTAGATGTCCCCTTGTGGTTTGAATGCTACGTCACATCTCAAAGGTAATCATATCTTTAGAAAAATGATTTCCCTTTACACACCTATTAATGTATTAAATTTGGGACAGCTCATATGGAGATTTGGCAAACAACCCGCACATCTCTCTCTTTCCACTATAATAGTTATTAATTTTTTAAAAAATATAACTTTGCGCTTCTTTTTCCTAATTTTTTAAAAATTGGGAGTGCCCTAGGTCAAATGTTTGTTTACAGATGTCACATGGAAATAGTTAGACGTGATAAATGGCTATTTTATCGTGAGCACGTCTTTTTTCTATCATATCTGTTCAAAGGGTTGAAGTGGTTGACTAATGGTTAAGTGTTGTTTAAGTTTTTGAATTAATTATCAAATGAATTTTAAATGCAATGTTATGGTGAAGTTTGTATAGTTTTGTAAATAGTTAGTTGTATAGGTGGTGGTTGTTATTTTTTTATAATGTTGTTTTGTGTATTTATATGTATAGTTATATATATAGTTTTGATGGTTGTTTATTTTATTCTATATAAAAAAGTTTGAATTCATTGAATATGTGAGATGTGTAAGGTAAACAAGTGTATATATTATAGTTTTACATGTGTTTTATTCTATTTTGTGTATATATATCTTATTCGCCCTTTCCCTAATTAATTTAAATTGACAACTGGAGACATGTAGTTTAGGACATGTCCTAGGTCATTCGTACACATAAAGAAGACATCCAAAACTCATTGCATCATCATTTAAAGTTAGTCACATAAGTCTTAGTCTCAATTTAATCCTAGTTGCATCATAATAAATTTCTTGTTTTTTTTTGTTTTTCATGTTTATATAATTTTTAAGGGACTTGATTACTATTAATTATATAAGCCAAGATTATTTCTTTCTCCATCTTATAATAAACCTCAATGTGCTTCTTAACATATTGCTTCTTCATGCTAGGTACAAAAGACACAAGTAGACACATTGTAGGAGGCTACATTGATAACATATTAGGTTGCACCAATCAAACTAGGCCAAAGGGTACAATCATGTCCTCATAGTAGGTACCTCAAAGTAGCTTTACATGCCTTCCTTATCTTTGTTACATGTCAAGAACCCAAATTCCAATCTTCTATCACATCACTAAATATTCAATGAATAAGGTCAAAATTGACATCATGCCAAAACAATAAGCACATTATTCTTCTTAATTGTTCAATACTTCTCTTATTTTCTAAATTTGGCTTGATGCATTGTTTTAATTAGTAGTAGACCTAGATTATGTAGCAAGAGGAAGCATAAAGTTTTCAAAACAAGAGTTTTTTTGAAAATCTTGTGTATAATTTATTATATAATCTATTATGATGATATAACAATATGAGGATAAATGTTTTCTTATATTATATAATCTACATTTAAATTCTAATAAATATAAATCAAATCATACATAAAATAAGAGCTAAGAGTTGAGTATTGAATAGTTGAGAGAGAATAATGTGCTCATTTGATTGCTAGCATGATATTGATTTTGATATTTTTATTGTTTGAATAATGTGATATGACAAAATATTGGAACTAGTGATCTAGAACTTAGGTTATAATATAGTGACAAATATGCACTCCTACTATTGTAGGCATGAATACATCATGTAGCCTATTGTTAGACTAGGTCATGTCATGTGACTTGGTCTTTGTTGATGAAATTTCTATCATTTGCTTATATCTTTTGTATTTTCCACTAAGCAAGGAGTTGTGTTGAGAATTATAATAGGGCCTAATATCCTAATGGATATAAGACCTTTGACTTTTTAAAAGCAGTTGATCCCCTTAGGAGTTGTACAAATATGAAAAACACCCTAAGCAAGAATGTAGTGTTGATGCAACTAAGATTAATTTACATGACTATGATGAAATGAAACTAAGATTAATGGATATGAGATTGAATTATCTTGTAATTAGTTTTAGATGTTAATTCTTAATAACACATAATATTCCTAATGACCTAGAAGAAAACTTAAAATACATATTTCTACATGCTCAACTCAATGTTTTTGGCATATAGGCCAATGGGATAATGAATAGATTATGAAAAATTTGGCCCTAGGATAAGAGATTAGAGTTTTGAAATTGGTAGTCAAGGCCACATTATTTGGTATAGTCCAAGAATTGGGTTATACCATGTGGCATAGTTTCAATTGGAAAATGCTAGGAATAGTATTTGTTCAAATGAAGGGGATTTGTAGTAATGGTTGGCTAGTGGTCTTAGGGGTAAGTGTTAGTTAATGCACAAAATGAGTCAAATTGAGGACCAAGGTTGTACATGACTATGCCAAAAGTTATGGAAAAGGGCGAACATTTATTCCTTACAAATATATGTATGAATAACAAACTAGAGATCTTTATATAAATAATTGTAGTTAATACAATATACTTTAAGAAATGCTTAATAAAAAATATAAAATCTTCCACTAAGGATTTCATATTTTATTTCCTATGAAATCCCTTTTTATTTTAAATTTTTGCATCAAAATAATTTTCATTTCACTTTATTTTATATGATTTTTTACCTTGCAATTTCATTTTAGTTAATTTCCTTTTGTTAAGATCATAAGATGGTTTCAACCAAGGGAAAATCCACTTCAAAGGGTGAATTAGAAGCCATGATAATAGAACTAGGTACAACTATGTTTGTATAGGAGTATGTCAATATGATCATGTGTAAGCAATTATCAACAATCAAGGCAACCACACATCACCATCATATGTTGCCTTTATTGAAAAAAAATGTCTTATAGAGAAAACTACTCAAAATCAAGTTGCAATGAATCTTGCAAGTACAATATTTGGTAATATGGCAACAGAAAAAGTACGCCTTGTCCTTGCTTAATTTGAGAATAATTAATGATAAATTGGACTTGATATCGCCTTGATCTAGTGTTGTGATGTGTTTTACACATCCACATTATGTTTTGGGCCCTATTAAAGCTAAATAACCTAACCTTTCCTTAATTTAGTGTTGTAAAGTGTATTTATTTATACTTTCACATTAAAATTAGGAGGATTGTAAACAAAGTGGACCTAATCTAGTGTTGTAATGTGTTTTACACATTTACGTAGGATTTAGGGCCCTTTTAAGCTAAATTGACCCAATTTTTCCTTAATTTAATGATGTAAAGTATATTTATTTACACTTTCGCATTGAATTTTGGGCCTCTTGCATTTATGAACTTAATATCATCATTAATAGGCCCCTAAGACCCTATATTATACATCGCAAGGCATATTTCAATCAAAAACTCGACAATATCAACAAATAAGCTTAATTTACACACTCCTCAACACTTTAGCAATCAAAATAGGCCCTGTTGGACCCATTGTAGTACCCCTCCGTTTATGCTATGCTTTCTATTGATACTTTCTCATACTGTTGGACTTATGTTGTTTTGTTGGATACTTGGATCGCTGATTTTGAGCGATGATGGATTATTGTGTGACATTATGATACTTTGTGTGATGTTTATTGCTTTAAGACATGATATGATTTAGTGTAGATGTTCATTTTCAGTTGTTTATGGATATGCACATGTTTATGATGGACTAACAACATGTATTGAGTCAGTTTTCTGTGAGTGTATTGGTGTGGAGAACAGAATCGTATCACTCGCTTGCGAGTGCCCTGCGATATCTGTGATTTTCTCCACACGGTGTGCCTGTTTTATGCTTTATATATATGTTTGTACATTGTTTGCTCGGTTGCAGGATTTGCAGGTACGTGACACCGACTCCACCTGTGTAATCAGGTCTGAGCGTGTCAAGACTCAACGGAAAATGTTGAATGGGAGATGGTAGTTAGGTTTATCCTAGTCCAATCTCTAACCTTAGTATTAGTACGTTGTCAGTTTTTAGTTTGGGTCATACATTGTTTTGTAATGTGTTTCTGTTGGTTAAATTGTTTTGAAAAGGTAAATGTTGGTTAAAATTTAATGTTAATTATTATGCCTTAATTTTGGTTATTTTAATTAATATTTAAATATGATTGAAATTTATTTACTTAATTATTTAATACATTAGTTAGTTTAATTAGTTAAATAGTTGGTCTTAAAAGGATTTAACTATTTAATTAAATAAATTAATTAATTAGATTAAATTAGTAAGTGCATAAATTATATTATATTTAAATAAATTAGAATTAAGATGCATGTGAATTAGAAAGTAAAATATAATTTAAATAATTGCATGTGATTTGAAAATTTGAGTTTTAAAATTAAAATTAAAATTTATTAATTAAAATTACATGCAAAATTTAAATGGCAAAACTGTCGAGAGGTGGAGAAGATATTTTCTCAACAACCTCTCGACATGTGTGTGAGTGCCATAATTTCATTTGGGTTGTTAAAATTTTTTATGGAGGATATTGAGGATCTCGGAAATTGCACGGGGTTATTCTATTGCCTCGGGGAAATTTTCTGGGCACTGGCAAAATTTCTTTACTGTTAAAAAATTTATATTCTTAAGATTTGTTATCTCTCTGGGGTTGTTATTTTTCTTGTGGAAGTTATCTTGCCTGGGAGATTTTTTTTTTTGGAAATCTTGTGGATCTCGGGATTTTCTTGGAGAAGCTTTTGGGATTTTCAACAGGCAGAGGTTACACTTCTACAGACTGATCTTCCAACACTGGATATTAGGTATTCTTCTTGTTTTTCATTGAATTCTTTTGTTTTTAAAAAAAAAAAAACTCTCTGTTAAGTTATTTGAGATTCAAGAATTCAAGAATCTGGAAAATATTGAAGAAAAATTTAAAGGAAACAGTTTAATGTTCTGTTTGTATAGAAACATATTTGTTTTTAGATATTTTTAGAAAATAAAATTCTGGAAAAATTATGCTGAAAAGAAATGTACTGTTATTCTTTTCTGTATATAATATTCTGAAATCAATTTTATACTGAAAGAAAATAGTTTCCTTTTTCCTGTATTCTGTTACTGTGTTATTCTTTTTTGTTATATATATATATATATATTTACACATAATATATATATAGGTTATATATATATATTATGCATATATATATATAATAGAGAATTTATATATTCTCTGGTATTTTCTATTGAATCGCCATATTGGCGAATATTTTCTTTATTATGAAAATTTCCAGATTAAAACCCGTATGGCGGATGGATTTATGCCCGCAGTGTTATTTGTTTTTAAAAAATATATTCAAAAATTTCTTTGTTAACAGTATGGCCGACGCAGTGGGGAGCTACCCCCACGGCCGGCCCCAAAGGGAGCCGGCTGTGAGGGTAGCACTCGGCACTGCCCTCGCCGGCAGTGCCGACGCGGCCTGCACAGCTGAGCCCCAATGGGGAACGGCTATGGCGGCCGTCGGCCCTGTGTAGGGTTTCCCTATTTAATACAAAATAAAACCCTTAAATAAAAATCCGTATTATTTCGTTTCTTTTGAGTTTATGAATATGTTTATGAATTCTTTTAAAAGTTTTAGTATTGAATATTGAAAGATTCGAAAATGGTTATTTATTGGAATTTTATTAATTGTAATATATATATATATGTATGTGGAAACTTTGACTTAAGTATGTATTTATAAATTAATAAATATAATTATATGTTTAATTATATTTATTAAGTAAGAAGATTATATGTTTATAATGTGTATGTAGATTAAGATTTAGAAAGCTAAAGAATATGTTAAATTGTGATTTAAAGGAAAGTTTATTTATTTTAAAAACAAAATAAATTGATTACAATACTGTTGTGTGATTGATCTATTACTTCAAATTTTTGACGCATGGATTTAACATATCCAATTGATAGATTTATATTGTTTTAAATTTGTTTAATCTTTCTTGTAATGGGTTGAAATGGGGAAAGTTATAATTGTTCAAGTCTTCCAGAGTTAAAATTGGGTAAAATGAGGGTATTAAGTTTTCAAAGTATATTTTATTGATTTGGGTTTGTCCAAGAGTTAAACATGGTGATTGGTATTGTTATGATTTAATTATCATTGTGTGATGTAAATTGTGCATTTGGTAAACCCTAAGTTAGGAAAACTTAGAAACCTTGTTATGTTTAGGGGAGTGGCTAGTCGTAAGGGCCGACACACAAAGTGGTGTCAGGGTAACTTACGATTAGTTAAGTAAGTCAGTGAAAACTAAAAAAAAACACAGTAGATAGATTTAAAACATGTAATAAGATGCTTATGCCTCTCTTATGACTCTTGAGCTTCTTTAGTCATGAGTATAAGATGAGAAGGCCTGGAATGGCAAAATCGGTGTCTTGTTTCCTTAAGAGACATTCGATTCCGCAACTGTATGTAATAGGGGCCGGGTTTCGTAAGAGGTTACCAGGGTAACCCAAGGATTGGGGGCCGGGACCTAGGAAGAAACACCAGGGTAACCATTACATCGTTGTGATGACACTCCACCTAGAATAACAGTTAAACTTTGTGTTTGTGTATCAAATCAAATGACAAATCTAGAAGTAATGTAACCAATAGTGTGTTTGTACTAGTGTCTAGGGTTAGTAGATTAGGTCTAGGTAGCCTTGTTACTATCTCCTAGAACGGGGGGTGGACGTATGGGTACCACATGGTTGGGTGGAACGTGCACCTTACTCCGTTGGGTCTCCAGTTCGATTGTTGCACTGAGCGCTTCATGGATGGAGAGCTCGCACATGGACTTCTTCTATACTTTCATCATGGTATTTTGTAAACATGTATTTGAAAACATCCCTCAATTGTATAAGAGGTGATCAATGTAATTGTAAATTGTATCTATCATTTGAACTACCTCATCAGATGGATGAGCAATGTAATATCTTATCAATGCAATGTATGGAAAAATGTTTGTACTTCATTATATCTTGAATGGAAAATTTATCTTTATGCAATGTTATCTTTATGTTATAAATTATTAAAATGCTATGCGAAGTACTTAAGTCGCTTAAGGAAAACTCAAAGTAGTGTAACGTCGTTTAACCTAAGAATGTATGCAATTAATTAACATAATATTAATACTTTTAAAAAAAAATTATTACACTTTTATATCACGTTTGCAACATTCTTAGGTTATTTAGACGGGGCATTACACCCATTTACCACTTTGGACGAATGAGTACCATCTAGGTGGGACCCATTCACCCATCTTGGCAAATGAGTCCCATTTGTCCTATTTTCAAAGTTTTAAGCGAGAAAAGTTGGGTTTCAAGTTCAAATTTCATGTATGTCAGACTTTGGGATCTAATACATAGGATCTTAGATGGATTTCCTATATAAATGAGCTTTCAAACCATTATTTCATAAGGTATACATGTTATCAAGTTAATCACTCAAGAGTTAAGCATTCCAAGGCTTCACAAGATCATCTAGAAAGAATTCGAGATCATTTTTAAGGCATTCAAGGGCATAATTCTTCATCAATTATTGCAAAAAATCAATATCCATCATAATTTCAAGGATATCAAGCATCAAACATGTTATTGAGCTAGTCTTTTGATGTAGCATTGAAGATCCAAGATCAAGCATTGTTCTACACTATTGTCAAGATCAAGATCTACATCCTTCATGGCCATTTCATGTTGAGTTGTAGATTTGCAAGACATCATTCAAGGTATTATTTTCCATGATTCATGTTCTTAGTTTCATGTTTCATGCCTTCATTTCATTATCTTGAATCATTTGGTTTAATTACCTACAAGGGGTTTGACCAAGGCAAAACCCTATTCCCTAACAATCAACACTTTCTCTTTCTCTCTCTCTCTCTCTTTGTGTAATTGCAAATCTAGGTGCTTTGAAGACTTGAAGATCATTGAATATTGGGTTACAAGCTTGGAGAAAGTTGTTGGAGTTTTCTCCCCATTTGCAAGGTTGTAATCTTCACTAAAAGGTCACCTACAGCCCCGAAATCAGAGTTTCAGATCCAGAAACAAAGAGGAATAGAAAGAGAAAACATTTAAGACCAAATTCAAATATGAAAGTTCCAAAAAACCCTAACTAGACTCATTCACCACCTTGGGTGAATGAGTCCCAATTTAGGTCAATTTTGAGATTTTGGCATTTTCAAATACCCTTTTTCCAGAAACTTGTTCCTGTGCAAAAACCTTGATCTAGGAATAATTTTCCCAACTTGGTGAATGAGTGCTAGTAGGCCAAAATTTTAGGATCTTCAACATTTCCAGTCTTCATTCAAACCTCCACAAGTTTCTAGGTACACACTTTTGATTTTATAGCTTTTTATTCTGATTTATATGCATTTCTAGGTCATTCATTCAAGTTTCATGCATCACTAGGTTTTACCATTAGATCTTGCATTTCATTTGTTTTTCAAAGCCCTATCTTGGTGGTGAACCCCTCATTAATCTCTAGATGTACCCTAGGATAGTCCCTTAGCAGATCTCTTTCCCCTATTATCATCATTTGGTTGAGATCTCTAGGGCATCCTTGAATGTGGAGTATAGAAAGTTTGTTGCCCTAGGTCCTAAAACCCTTAGTGGTGACAATTTTCTATGTTTAGGGAAATAGTTTCAATACTTCTTTTTCTTATAATTATAATTATTTTATGTTTGGTAGTGTACCACCCACTTAAATAATCTTTGAATTGGCTTATGAAATTATTCTAATGATACTATTATTATTGGGTTTTCTAATGGTTTGTGCTAGTTAGAAGTAGGTAAAAAAAAGATTAATAATTGTAAGCACTAGAGAGCTTGAAATGTGTGTACGTTATCTTTTACAATATTTGAGGAAATTTGAGCCACTTTATGTAATTCTCTATAATAGTTCCCACACATGAAACTAAAGTATTAACACACACTCTAAAAATTGAATATTTAAAATTAATAATAATGATGCATTAACATGGATAGTTTATGACAAGTAATTTATATTAATGTAAGAGAGCCATAAAAATTCTCTCCCAAAATAAGAGCTCCATGTTAGTCACATATAAATTGTACAACTAAATTTAGAGAAACATAAATATTAGAATAGCATAAAGGAGTTGAAAAGTGTTTTTGAAAGAAGAAATTTAATATCGACTTATCAATGCTATATAGCCCTATTAGCGCCTAATAATTGTAGTGAATTGTAGATACTTTAACTATAGTTGTACTAGCTAAAGAGGTGGGGATGTGCTTGTAAGAACATTTGAATGGAAAAATTGAAATTGTTTAAATGCACATACAAGTGGTATTAAAATAGGTATAATATTAGTTTATGTGGTAATTGCTCACAAAAAATATTCTACATCATTGAATGAATTATGAATACAAAATAAAACAAATCCAATATCAAATTATATAAGTGAAATTACCTATAAAATAAAATAACAATAAAATTTCCTACAACTAAAATAAAATAGTGAAACTACTTGTCGGTTATAGAAAAAAAACGTGAACATGTTTAGTGTCTTCAAACCCTAAATATAATACCAAATTTTACAATCAAAATTAACCTAGCCATGAAAGGTTTGATAAAATTTACATTCAAAATTTCAAAGGGAAAGACATTGATATTGGTCAAAATGAAATTAAGTCTAAAAAAGTAGTTTAAAAATGGTAATATGTAGCTAACCTCCTCACTAAAATATTGAGGATATGAGTGCATGAATAATGTGTTCATTGTGCGTGCCTAACAATCAAACACATACATTTATAACTTATGTTTCATAATACTATACAACCCTTGCTTCTTCACCAATCCAGTTCTTTAGCCCTTCTTGTTGGCGGTCCACAATGGCAAGGTTTTGTGATTCCTTTATCATGGTGGTTACAATGCATAGTAGAATTTCATCCTTGGGAGGAAAAGGGTCTTCAAGAATCTTGTGATAAAACTAATTTGACTACATTATAACCCAATAAATAGTCACATAAGGTGTTTGAACCCAATTATTTTCTTCAATTTTCATTCCATATATTTAACTAGGGTTTGAATTTGCAATAATTTAAAACATCACAAAAGGTGTTTCTTGGCACATTATTATCAAAATGCAAGATATAAGTAGATGCCATTACAATCCCAATGGCTAGATGAGGATATTATAATCAAAACCAAGTTTCTCACACTACAAACAATAAAAAAATAAAATCCAATCATGGAACATAGATTCTAATAGTAAGAGAATGACTTTCAATATAATAAGTAATTTCAATATTGACTAGTGTTAGTGTCAAATGGACTCACTTCCACCATAACCAAATATTGCAACATGCGAGACCTCGTATGACATACTTTTCTTCAATTTTACTACAAAAGTAGTATACTCAACTATGTATTATTGAGAATTGACATATCAAAAAAAAAGTATGCCCTTGTAAGAGTTATTAATGTTTTCAAATGATATTGTATATCTATAGAATTGGTGTTGGAGGAAAAAATAAATATGATCTAGTTAAAAGAGACCACTTTCCATAATTTTTACTCAATCTTAATATATCACAAACTAATTAGGTTAATATTATTTTATATAATCTATAAGAGAGCTTAAAATGGTCTTTGAAAAGAATGAAGGTATTTACCCTCCTTATTCTATAATTGAATTTTATGAATTGGTAAATTTCATCCAATGAAAATATGAAGCTTCCACATCTAGAAAAATAAGATTAAATAAAAATGTTAGGAAAAATACAAAAAGTTTTTTTCTAAAAAAAACTAGAATACAAGAAAATACTAGTACTTTTTTGCTTCCCATAATCATTAGAAATTTGATCACTATTACTAGAGAGAAAATTGCTTATTGTTGAAGATAAAGTAGATAGTGAAGGATTGGTCAAAATTGGGAGGATATCTAGCAAGTTTTTGGCTTATCTTGGATTGTATGTTCTTACTTTTGTTAGTCACTTTTACTTACCTTGTTTCATACCACATTTTAAAGAAAGTTTGTCACTTTTATTGTATACTTTTTAGAAATTTTTCTCATCTTCATAGGGTTTGTTTGTTTATAAATGGACACTAGTTATAGTGGCTCAATAATCATTATTGGGACTTTCAGCTTCAATGAGAAGAATAATATCAACTCTAAAGAGACCTCAACATTTCATATGGAAAGTGGTAAATGAGGTAAATCATGTGCTCTTGATGTTATATTTTCACTTCATGATTTTTCTAATGAACACAAATGAATTGAGAGTTTTACATTAGTAATGTATTTTGTGGTAGAATCCCTTTAAAATAATGCTCAAAATATGGGTTAGTTCCACTCTCAAGTCCCCCAGGGGGTTTGCATGGAAATTATTCAAAACCTTATTAAGGGTTTTTTCCTTTTTTAATTTCTCGAAGGAAAATTTTTTGAAGGTTATTTAAACACATTCTTTTATGCCTTGCATACATACCCCATAATTTCACTTAGGAAAATTTGGGGATTCCCTTTTTATTTTATCATTTATTTTTCTTCTTGTTTTTGTTTGTTATGTTAAATGTATTGTATTTTTTCCTTTTATGGATTTTGTGTTTTCAGTGAGAGGCCTTGGAGTTCCTAAGAAGCCCATAACCCTTTTGACCTCAAATTCCTTAAAACCCCATAACATGTTTGGCCCCAAATTTCCTTAGAACCCAGGAACCCCTTTTGTCCTAGAGTTCCTCAGAACCCCAAAACCCACTAATGTCCTAGGACCTTCATGACCTTTGAAGAATTTACTTCCTACATCTTTTATTTAAATGTGTTTCTATGGCAACAAAAAAATTATCCCTCTACTTTTTGTGCTTGTTTGGGTCCTCCTTGTTAATTTAAGTATAATGTTTCCTTGATTTAGTGTTGTAATGTGTTTAACACATTCACATTAGGTCTTGGGCCCTTGTGAACCTACTTGTACCTTACTTAAAGTGTTGTAGTGTTGTACCACACTTTCACACTAATCTAGGGTTTTCATTATTAATTAGGCTTCTTTATGCCTTATTTGGCCTTATTTTGCATCCACAAGCCTTAATTAATGCATCTTTTCAAGGACAATCTTGACATAAACCAATATCCAATCATAATTCAGGTGTTTTTGGATTGTATGGCCTAGATTTAGTGATCTAGGACTCATATGACACCTTGGGCATATGGGTCCCACCTAAGTTTTGGGGCCTCGATTTGATTTCACATGAATCTAAGTAGTTTAAAAAAATGTGTCCCATAGCTAAGCCTAATGGGACTCATATGTCACTTCTAGCATATGAGTCCCATGTGGACCAAAATTAAATTTAATTCAAATTCTTGGTGGGAATTCATCCTCCTAGATTTGATGTTGGCTTGTAGTGTTGCAATTTTGGGAAATTTGGCATAAACAAGTATAAATACAAGGTTATTTCACTCATTTTCACCTAAGAATTTCATGAGAGCATTCCTTATAAGAAATTTGAGTTCATGAAAGAATTCAAGTGTTCACAAGAGCATTCAAGAACCTTCAAATTTTTTTTATCAAGTGTTTTGGAGCATTATTCAAGTATCAAGCATCATGTCAAAGTCATCATGCATCATGTTTGTTTTTGAGCTAACAATTGTGATGTAGGGTTTCATGATTCAAGCTAGCATTCAATTCAAGATCTATCACATTCAAGAAAGATTCAAGATCTACATCCATTAGAGCCACTTCATACATGTTTGTAGCACTTTATTCCTAGGGTTTGGTGAGTTACAACATTACATTTTGTTCATTCATCATTCCTTTATCTCATTTGATTTCATTACAAAGTTTGATTACCAAAATGGGGTTTGGCCAAGGAAAACCCCTCTCTACTAACAAAACAACATTTTCCCCTCTCTTTAGTGTGTTATTTGCAGATCTAGGTTGAAGGCATATTGAAGAGCAAGATTGGAAAGAGGTTGTCAAGTTGTCAAAGTTGTCACATCATCTATAAGATCATTGAAGGACTTCTACAGTGAAAAATTTGGCAGTACAAATCCAGAGACTAGGTTGAGAAGGTTAAGCAAAGATTGGAGAGCATATTCAAATCTTGATTCTCTAGAAAATCCTTGTAGGATGATATGCCACTTCTAGCGTATGAGTCCCAATACAGTGAAGTTTGCAGATTTTAGGTGTTTTAGACTTATCTTTGCCAGATTTTTGTTCCTACCCATAAACCCTAGTCTAGGACTAAATCACCCAAACTGGCATATGAGTCCCAATGGACATTAAATTTAGCATATTCAACATTTTAGGTCTTCAATCAAGTGGCTACAATTTTCCAGGTGCCCCTCTTTGCTCCTTCTTTCTATTATGTTTTGCATCCATTTCTAGGTCATTTAGTGAAGCTTTGCATATCATTTGGTTTGATCATTAGACTTGAATATCATTAGTATTTCCAAGCCCTAGCTTGGTGGTGAACCCCCTTTTAGTATCTAATCAGACCCTAGGACAACCCTATTGCCAAATCTCTTTCCCCTTTCTACATTGGATTGAGATCTCTAGGGTTTCCTTGAGTGAAACAAGCATGCAAAATAGGAACTCTATCTCCTAAAAGGTAGAGAGCCCCATCATCCTATTTTTGATGTTTTAGTTTCCATACAAACTACAAAATCTAAAAGGGGCTTGGAACCTAAGGTTCCAAGGTCCAAATTCCTTTTGATTTTTGAACCTCACCCTTTGTTATGTATTTATGTTTGCATGTGTGTAGGAATTTTGGGGGTTTATTTAGCACTTTCCCTTCCATTAATTCATGTTTTCCTCTAGAAATATCATTTTCTCTTTCTTCCCCAACATTCTTGAGACTAGTGATTGATTGAGGTTGGAGACGAGGATTTGTGGGTTCAATCGTGCTCGGAGGATTTTCACTTGGTCGCTCTAGTTTTATAACTCCTACCATCAACGTCCTTAACAAAATAATAGGTTGGTTTATCTTTCCTTCTATTACAGTATTTTGATTGTTTTTTTTTCTCTTCTAATTGTTTATGTTTTTATGTGTTAGGGTAAGTTTGTTTTTTTCCATTTTTTAGTGTTTGTTTCCTAGGGTTTCTATAGTGTTTTTTGTGTATCAAGTGCTAAATGATAGGATATCCATGTGTCCAAGGGTGTGTTGTGGTCTTTAGTTTTTAGGTGTTAAGTGGGTTAAGCTAGGAAATTTTATTTTTTGTTTAGTTTTAGGTAATTTAGGCTCAAACCCATGACCTCTAAGTTCACCTTCCCATTTTCCTCTATCCCTATAAAATAGTTCTTGATACCCTTTTGGAAATTAGGTCCTAATAGGAAGTTTGAACATGAAATCCAAGGTTCTATTTCCTATTTCATCCTACCCTTTTTTCCTTGTGTAGTCTCACCTTTTGGTCCCCTCATAGACTTCAAGATCCTTTGAGGAATTGAAACCTTACGTTCCAAGTCCATGCTCCACCTTCCCCTCATAAAATAATCATTTTATTGATTTCATTATAGACCCCAAGTTTCAATAGGAACTTGGAAATTTATGTTCCAAATCCCTATTTCCTTCTAGATTTTACTCCTTGATGTGTATTGTATATTCATCCTTTTGGACTTTATACATTGATTGGAACTTGAAATCTCTAGTTCTATGTCCAACCTCCTCTACGCTCTTGACCTTCATAGTACTAAGTAGGAGTTGGAGTTTGATTAAGACTTGGAACCATTCATTTGTAGGTTCCAACTTCTTTTTCCATCTTGAGATTTGAGAATCACTAATCCTTTGAAGGTTCCAAGTGATTGTTCCAACTTGAAAAATGAGGCCAACCTATATAAATTCAAGGTTCTAGTTTCCATTTCCAACATGACTCCTAGGATCACTAAGGTCTTAAAATTACTAAATTTTCTGATGATAAGTTTTAATTCCTTGGATCAATAGGAAATTTCTCAAGTGATTTAAATACCTATCAATCATAAGAAAAAAATAATGGACATATATTATGCTAAAATTTAAAATTTATTAGGTTTATTTATCAATATGTAGGATGATTGACAAAACCAAAAAGATTGAAAAACTTCCCACCACAATGAAGTATGGATTTCAAGGAGTTCCTAATGATTCCAAGATTACCTCTATAGTTCAAGACATCACAACTATAGATCTAGGGCAAATTGATGTTAAATATTTTTCATGAAATAACTTTTGGAGAATCTCCAACTCTTAGGTCAAGAATAATAACAAACTCAACCCTAGCTCAAATATTTGCATTTTTTGTCACAATATAGGGTCTAGAGATAATTCTTTTTTAAGCCCATAATTATTATCCTAATACAAGGAAATCAAGAGACCCAAGTGGGAATATCATTTTGGATATCCCACTACACTTATTGCCCATTTTTTCCTTCCATTCAAGGCTCATTACAAAGGATAGTGCCCTAAAGTAATATGAAAAGGATAAGGATGGTCATGTTAGAAATTTGAATAGGTCTTGTTAATGAAGGAAAGGAAAATAATAAGCAATATTCTTAAGAATATTACAAGGCTAGACTTTAGGGAGAGATTGATGACATGATCACCTTATTGAATTGAGTAATGGGAAAGCTAGATTCTAGAATAAATCATACTTGGACGTACCAATTTATGGATATAATCTTGATCAAGAAAGAATCTATTGAATAGGAACAACTAGTGAGTGATAACCAACATAAAAAACTCATCGATGACATGAGCACTAAAAATTTCACCATGAAATCTTATGTCATCTATCGTTTAGCAAGACAAGCCTCTTTTCTTGGATTGAATATAGAGGGAACTTCAGGTGAGGTAGATGCATATAAAAGAGTGTGGGAACACTATCCAAAATTAGAGTAAAAGGAATCCAAAAGCACTTTAAGAGGGTCTACAATTCTTTCATCTTCCATATATACACAAGTTAATTGGAAATGATACAATTAGGATCTGAGTTGAAGAAAAATAACTACTAGTTGGATGGGGCATTGGTTCATCTAATTTTCCAAATTGACATACACAAAAGTTGTTAGTTTTACTGGAGCACTATTCTCACTTCCTAGATTTTGTAAAAATAAGATTATTTTGCTTGAGTTATCTAGAAAAACCATTGAAGTGCACATGAAGTTCATTGACAAAAATAATCCCACATAATATTTTCCTTTTATTTTGGGTTATTATACATGTGCTTATATAGTGTGTTACAAGGAATCTAAGGAATTGTCTTCTATGAGCTTTAAATTATTTCATGCTCAAGAAAATTATGATCTTGAAGAAAACAGAGAGATGATTTTTGGGTTTGAGCATAGACACAACCAATATGGAAATTTTTTGAGTCAATCACTAAGATTACCATGATGCAAGAAAAAGGAGCTTCCATCAATTAACACTCCAATAGATGAGAGCCATATATATTTGATGGGAAATCCCCAAGGACATGGATGATTATGGGAATGTGTTGAATCCCATCTATGATTTACAAAATGTAGATACTATGTCATTCTCTCTTATAAATTGAGTGGTGCCAAAAGAAACTTCATTGAAAAAATTAAGAAAACAATGAATAGTTTTAGATAGTATTTGTCAAAGACAAGAATTGAGAAATTTGAAAAAGGAAAGGAGAAGAAAAGGAAGAAACAAAGTGACTCTTCCTCTACTCCAAATAAATCCAAAAAATAAAAGATAAAATAATATGAATCTTTGGAGAAGTTGCAAGAATATTTTGAAAGGGTAAAAAGAACAAAAGAGGTAGTAGAGGAATGAGTAAAATTAGGATTTTATTTGAGCCTTTGTAGAAATTTCATTGTGAACAACCACAAGTGGTGGTTCCTAGCTCAACAGTCTTCCATGGAGCTAAAATATCAAAAGTTGTAGAATTTGACGCATCCTCTTCATCAAAAGAAACTTATTCTCCTACATGAAAACTGTTAAGGGCACCTTCAACCCATGCACCAATTGCTTCAAAAGAAAAGAGATAAGATGAAAAGAAGAGAGAGAAAGAAAAAAAATAGTAAAAAAGAGGAATAACTACAAAAGTTAGATTTTTTAAAAAACTCCTCAATCTCTTTTGAGTCAAATAGAACAATTCAATCATAACTGCAGCTTGAAATAATTTCCATTTAAGAAATAAAAGGAAGGGATATTGAAGTTGAGTAGTAGAATAAGTATCCCAAGAGGTAGTAGATCAATAACATCAAAGTACACAATAACTAGAGCAACTTGAGCATGATCAAAAACAATAGTAGAATAAGAACAACAAATTGAAGATGATAAATCAATACAAAATCTTCCAACAAAGCCAAAACAGTTAAAGCTAGATATTGCAAGAAGAAAGAATATTATTACAAAATATCTGGAAATATAATCAAACACAACTATGGTAAACAAGGAGAGACCAAAAAAGAAACCAAGGTTTTTATCTACCATTAGGATGAATCAATCAAGAGAAAAAAATGTTAAAATAGCAACACCAATGGTGGATAATGATGTCAAATAATTGACTCTACAAGATTATCAAATAACTTAAGTCAATCTAGTAAATAAATAAGAGAAGAATAGTTGGCTTCCTTGGATACAACTATAGAGATGTTGAAGCTTTGGGTAGAGAAAGATAAGAAAATTAAGGAGCTAAAAGAATAACCACAATAAATGAAAGGCTTCATCAAAGGTTTAATTAGTCATGTAGTCTAATAGGAAGGTGCATCAACTAATTCTCCCATTTTTATTTCTAAAAAAAGTAAACTCCTTGTAAGGAACGGAGCTCAAATCTCAAGCTATGGGAAGATGGTTGGATAAGTTTTTGGATTAGGGAAATAGCATAATAGATTGCAGATGTAAGTTACATAGTTAGATTCATTAGTTGAAACAAATATATTCCTAAAGTATTTATGAATGATGAGGATGCATTGTATGAGAAGAATATTCATGTATTAAGGGAGATGAAAAAAATGGATCCACATGAATTGATATATCAAGGATTTTTTTTTTTTTTTATGAATAGGCATGCATCTATATATATTAATAAAATAGATAGAAATACATATTCACAAAAAAAGTGGGTGGTAAAAAGGCACACCCCCAGAGTCATATGGGAAAAGCCTAGAAGTCTAAAGTGTTAGGAAAAAGGTGTGTTGTACACCTTGCAATAATGTATTTAATTTAATTATTCTTGGGGCCATTTAATGTTGCATGAAACATTGGGACATAAGTTATGTTGTAAAAATGTAATTATTTAATATTGGGGAAAATAATAAATAAAGCACCCAATATTAAATAAGGGGACATGGTTTAGTAATATCATGGATTTAGTCACATGGTTTTGTGGGAGCTTGCTTCTATAAAAGCAACCGCAAAGGTAGTTATTGTAAGATGCAATTTTGCATGTTAGATCTTGTTAGCATTTGTGAGGGTTTGAACCATGGCACATGATGTGTGGTTGCATGCTTGTTCACATGGATTGCTTGGAGAGGGCTTGTTGCTTCAATGGTGTTCATGGAGACTTAGAAGATGTATTGTAATATTTATTGCTGAATAATACATGAGAGATGGATGATTTTGGAGGTTGGGTTTTTTCCCTCTTGAGGGTTTTCCTAGTGTATATCTTATGTCATATTTTCATGGGTATGTTGTCTATTCCCTTGCATGCGAATTCTGAATACTTAGATGCATAGATTTCTTTTTGGGTTATGTGGAAATTGTCTTTAATTGGTTGAAAGTTTCCAACATAAAGTAGCATGGGCCAAGCCTAGAAAGTAGTAACCATAATGAACATGAAAATAAAAATGGCCATCAGGTGGCTAGCGCAGTGCCAACAGTGGGTGGAGGGTCTCTGTTATCTATTTTCTTTCCCAATACATTAGTGGGGTCTGGAGTGATGTCAGGAGGACCCCAACCATCACCATCTTCTTTATCTTTATCTTTTTCATTCTCCTCACATCTAGGAAAGATTGCCAAGTTCAAATGTGGGAGCCACTTCACAAAATCCGGGCAACCATAGTCACTACCCGGAGCAATATTAGTGGGCCACCTAGAAGAGCCACCATTGCCCCCTGCCACTCCTCTAGAGGGATACCCTAGGTTAGCCCACAAAGTAGGAGAACACAAATATCGAGAAGGGTGGGAGCCACAATGAGGAGGAGCTTGAGAGTGAGGGAGAGCAGAGCTACTTCGCCACCGACCTCATGAGGGCGATCAGCCATATGAAGAGGTAGGCAAGGGAGGCACCCTTGCCATAGTACAAGGGGCATTTCCCTAGTGGTCCAAGTGCTCCTGTAGGTGAGAAAATTCAAGTGCAACTTTGTTTTCTTGCACTTGTATTTGCAAAAGTACATTAGAACAAATAATTGATTTAGAGTATAGAGAAACATATTTATTAATCTGGTTGTGAGAAAATATGCAAGCATTTCTATCTTTCCAAATACTGAAAAGGATTTCCACCCTAAAAGTGTGTCAAATATGGGTATACTTAGTGGGGATCCTGGGATAATCACCCAACAAAATCATATGCCAAGAAAACAGCTCTGGCCTGAATGGCCGAAAGAAGTCATGAATCCAATTCCACAACTTTTGAGCTTTGGTACAAAACCAAAAAAGATGCTTAAACATCTTAGCCTACCCATAGAATGGGTAGTGAGGGTCCTGGACCCCCAAGTGGACAAGCTAAAAAATAACATGCACATTTATGTCACATGAGTGTGTCCACAAAGGGGTTTTGCACGAAAATCAACTGGCTTCAAATTGTGACCCTTCAAAGTAGGTCACTTGGGTAGATTTTTTAGGGGTATTTCTGAGTGTGCAAATCAACTTTTTTCATCACGGGCACTCAAAATTTGAAAATTTTGAAGGTGCCAATAGTGGCTCTGATTGGGGATGCATGCCCCTTGTGAGCATGGCTAGATTCCAGATCTCTGGGAGAGCAAACCAAGTGCCAAAACATTGGGTGACAGAGTCTTTGTTTAAAATTTTAAACCATATATGATGACCCCAGGCCACCAAACAAAAAGAAACACCAATTTTTTCCTCTTTCAAACACCAATATGTTGAAGGAACTGATTTCCCTCAACCCACATATACCTCTGCCATACGATTGCAACAAGTATAGCCTTCTTCTTACAAGCAGAAAAATGTGGTTAATACTGAAATCTTCCTGATTACAGACATTGCCATCAACATCACTCACAACTTTTGTAAATATACCATTGCCAATGTAATCTCTATCATTCTTCATTGTATAATCAGGCATAAACTAAAAATTTTCATCATCACATGACACATATGTGTTATGTTCATTATATGAAACATGTTCATATTGAAAATAACATTCCTTACTCTTCATCTCATTGTCATGCTCCCTCATAATACCTTCCAATTGAACTGGAAATTGAAAGTATTCATACTCCCCTAATTAGCTGGCATCATGATACTCAACCTTGTCTACAAAATTTGTATCAAATGTGAAAAATTCATAGGAACTACCCTCAAGGAGCTCATCTACGTGTTGCTTTGTTTGCTCAAGGCCACATTCTGACCCTGTTTCAGATGCATCATCAAAGTCCTCAACAAAAAGTGGATTATCTTTGCACCAATTAGAATCATCATTTCTTATCTCTAGTGCAGATGAAGGCTCATCAAATAAGGAGTTTTCCCTTACATTCATAGCTGTCATAAAATCCTCAACCTCCTTAGCATGCAAGTCTAATTCTTCCATATCATCAATATATTTTGAAACACCTCAGTCAATGTCCTCTTCATAGGCATAATCACAATCAGCCTTGAACTTACAACAACCAATATTGTCCTTCATTTCATCCTCTAATTTTTTAATACACATGTCCAAAATTTCTGACATATCCACACAATTTGAGATATCATGATAAAAAATCTCTTCTAAGCTCTATAGTCCTATCACCCAAAAATGGTGGCATCCTATTTCTCAAATTCTCATCACAATGCATAACCTAATTGTCTAAGAGTGAACTTATGTCATCAACATCTTGCATGCTAATTTCATCCTCATCTAGTGTAAAAATTTCCAACTCTACTTCGTGGGGATCATCATAATCAGTAGAGGAATGATCACACTTAATGCCATCATTAATATTGCAGCAAAAGGGGCTCATCAACACTGAAACTATGTTCATAATTTTTAGACTGAATGCTCAGTCTTATGTCTTCCATAAGACCATAGACACTGGAATCCTCAAAAGAATTGAAACCACATATTTCACTTGCTTCACTGAGGTATGTAGTTTCAACCTTTTCTCTACACTCTTCTTCATATGATATCTCACTACTTGACTCATATGGAGCAACATAATCATTATCATTAGAGATTGAAAACATATTAGCTTTTTGATGATCATCTCTAATCTTTTCAAAAAGAGAAAAGTATTCACACACTTGTTCAAGCCTAGCAGGATTCAACTCCTTTGGTAGAGAACTCAAGCTATGTTCATAAGATTCATAAAATAAATCAATGCATTCCAAATTTTCAGATCTATGACACTCATGAATTATAGACAAGGTATCCATAAACAGAGGTTTGTGCAATGGTATTCTTGGATTGATAAAGTATGACTAGTTTTGATTCTAGTATCAATTGTGCAATGCATCATATGATAGGAATAACTATGATAGAGTAAAATATGCAACGAGTTTAAAGTTTCATGGTTTAGGTGACTCCACCCTGGAATATGACACTGGTCTCTTGATGTTACAGTTTCCTGAGATTGTTTTGTGAGCAGCTACATCTTTTAAATCTAATTACTTTTCAATCTCTATATCTTTGTGTGTTGAGCTTTAATGAATCATATCTCTCATGTTTAGTGTGTACACTACCATAAAGGTCAGCCATACCTTCAGGGTATTATGTCTACTAAGCATATAAAGGAGATTTATTTGTTCACTGTGTGTTTGATATTGTGGCACACAAGTATTTGAAAGAAAACTGTTGGGATCACCCTCCCAGGTTCAACAGAGCCTGAAGTGTAGGGGAGAGAAGTTTTATTTCAATCTCCCATTCGTTGGCCAAATCTCTCCTTGAATATGATCATAAGGCCTGGCACCCCTTTAGGATTCGAGTTGATTTGAGATTTCGGGAACCAACAGGTTGTCCACTATATCAATAAAAGTTTTATTACTCTCTTCCTTTGTTGTATTTAAGCTTATTTACTTTGTTTCAGATCTTCCTCTAATTCATTTATCATTAGGGCATGTGTCATTTTATTCCTTGGTGACCATAAATCATGAGGTAATAATAGCCCGAATCACCTCAAGATCAAATAAATATGCATCAAGCTTGATAGAGACATCATACAAGTTCCCAAGATCATACTTAACATCACATTATCAAAGAAGTGAGTTAGCACTTGGATTGCACTTGATGATGATACACTTGATACAATTTAGTTGATCTTAATAAATAAATAAATCACTAATTTCAAGGTTAAGAGCATTGAGTTGCAAGTAAAAATACATTTGGTGGTGGTAGAAAGGAGTCATGTCACGCTTACCATCTAGTTGAAGTATATATCCAAGGTAATGAAAAAAACACTCTCAAAGATGAAAAAGTGTCTACATCAAATGAATATTATATTCATTGAGATGAAAATTTACTTGGAGATACTTCATCCAATGGAGGGAGCTGATGTTATTAAGAATATTGTTGACACAATGTTGATTATAATAGAAAAGTTAAAAAGTGTATGCACCTAGTAGCAACGAATTTCAACTATGCAAGTTTCAATAGCCATGCTAAAATTTTCAATCTATTCTTTTAGTGGATTTGAGTTACATTTTGACCATTTTTTTATATTATTCTTCTTTGTATTGATTTTTAAAGGATACAAGAGATGTTTACATTGAGAGAATGGTGGTACTGGTTTTAGATTAGTTTGAATTTAACACCCTATGTATTTAACTTATAAGTAGCTACACTATAATTAGAAAGAAGCACATGGGTAAGATAAGCCTTAAAGAACTAAATATTCTAATAAAGATGTAGGTAAGGATTGTATATATAAGATCTATAGCTATATTTTAAGAGAATAATTTAGAACTATTAATTTGTACTCTTCTAGAATAATTTCAATATACAATCACATGGGACTGAAGATATATTAAGGATCTAATATAGATTTAAAGTAGCTAAGAAAATCAATAATAGTTGGATAGGTACTAGAAAAATACTAATATAAACTCCATTTTTGCAATACTTTGCTATTAATAAATGAATATAACAATTTGTTAGTTTGTGTATGTGAAGATTTTGTATCTTTTGCATATGTGTTAATGAATTCATTATTGAGATTTGATTAATACTGCACATGACTATTCTATAATTCTAGGACTCTTGTAGTCTTCAAGTGAGTAGTCTTAAGATTGATATGTTAGTGTAGAGGCAATTAAGTTATTAGCCATTAGGTCATCTACACACATGAGGATTTTGGATAACAAGTAATTAATATCATTATTAACCTAGATACATGAGTTAAATCTACTCAAAATACTAAAATTGGTAAAGAGGGAAAGAGGTTCTTAGCTTTATGTGACAATGGATGTTTTATTAACATGTACACTTCTATGATGCAAATCATTTTTTATTATTAAATGAATAATAATGTAGCTTTGATAAATTCAAAAATGATGTGTGCTTTATCAAGGTTTACAACCATATGTGTAACCTTGATTTGAAATACCATGGCCTTGAACTTGCTATGTGACCTTGAACCTAGATGTGTGGTTTTTTGTTGAGTGCTTTTGTTCATCCAAAATAAGTTTTCCTTTGTGTATTTAGACTAGGTGATGGTTAAAAGCATTGGCAAAGCTTACCATCGATATGTAGATAATTACTTAGCCTTAATTATAGTTAGGACTTGTTGGATCAATTCACTAATGTTGAAATAAATTTGAAGAAATACCAAGAGGAGTACACAATGTCTATGTATTTGTCCTTATGACTATAAATAATGATGCTATGCTCTTTATAATGAGATTTTGATGACTAGATTGACAAATGATATTCTAAGATGATCCAAAATGACCAAGAGCTTTGTTCTTTTATATGACACCATAAAATTCAAATTTGAATATTCTAGGCTTGAGTTTGTGGGTAACAACTAATTGAAATCAAGATGGCTTATGTTCCTTATTAAATATAAATTTAGAAAATGAGAGTTAATCTTGCATTGTAGTCTTTAACCAAGTTTAGGGCTACACCTATGGTTACGACTCACGAGTAGTATTAAACAAATTAGCAATAAGATCTAGATCCACTAGGGAATGAGACTCAAATCCAACTTATGTTTATAATGAATGCTAATGCTTATACAAAAATACAACATTCAAATTCTAGACTACTACACTAGAGAGTCCAAAGCAACTAAGGAAAAGTTCAAGTGGTTTAATCTTCACCTCTTGAGAGTATATTGATCAATATATATTTAAGGCGATGGAAAAGAAAGAGCGATGCTCACAACGTTGCTAACAAAGTGGTCCCATGCAATTTTTTAGCTAGTTTTATTTTGCAACCATTGCTCAAATATTTTTGAAGTCTTTTTATCTACTTATTTTAAACAATTTGTCAAATTTTAAAAAATTTCCATATAATTTTTAAAAAGCATGTGCAAAAAATAAGGAAAAGAAATATGTCGAAAAGAGAGAACGAAATATGTGCAATCATGCGACACATTTTTTATTAAATAATGATTGCATAATTTTAATCTCTATTTATCCATGATTGAAATTTCAATCTCTAAATTTTATCACCATCAGTATTATGAGAAAAAAATTCAAATTATTTTTATTACTTAATTACAAATGTATATGAAGCTACCTCTACCATAAAAATAAAATACAACCTTAACTAAACAACCATATGAATCACTTCATCACCAAAGTAGTTAGTACAAGCATGCCCTCCAAATTAGAAATCTTTATTTATTTTACTCATTACATCTTAATGTTGGAAACGAGGAGGAACTTGCCAAACCTTCATAATACAAGATATATTCAATTATAAATCAAAGTTTCTACTTTGAAATGGGTAAACCTTGAAAGCTAAAAAGGAAACACAAGGACTGCAAGTTGTAATTTAACATGAAACAAACAAATTGAAAATATTTATAAATAATGCCTCATTTTAAAAAGTATTTTGCACAAATTTTTAGCATAAAATTATAAATATATTTTGACCACAACTATTGAAAAAAATGCACACTAATTTCAACCACTTATTTGAAATGTTGTTAGAACCGCCCATGGTTTTGATTTTAGTTGTGCATGTGATTTGTTGAAGTGAAATATCATGTGTGCCACCCATTTGCCCAACATTTATATGAATTCCTGTAATTCCACTTCACATGGCATTGGAAATATCATTAGAGAATAAAGACAATTATATAATTAATCTTAAGTCATCATCACAAGCAATGGAAATCAAGGAAAAGTACTCTTAAATGTTAGCGTGAAGGGTAATAGTACATACTCAATGCATTTTTTTATTTTATTTTGTCTTAAGTTACTTTGCATTGGTGTTAGCAATTAGTTCGTATTTTATGTATAAGTCAATTTTAACCTTGGACATTTCATCTAGAGTTATCCTTTTTTTTTAAGTTTTAATTAGGATTTATTGGATTCTATAGGAGTTTGTCTATCTTAGTTTAAAATGTGTTTTCAATCTTATCTTTTGGATTAGTTGTTATTATAATTTTGTTAGTTTAGTTTTAAATTCATATTTCAAACTAAATTTTTAAGGAATTGACTATTACTTAGTCAAATTATGCATCAAATCTCTTATGTTGTCTATTTAGGAGTTGAATTTAAAGGTATCATCCCTATGAACATTCAGTTATAAATATATCAATTGTAGTCTTAGTCTCAATTACATTAGTTGTATTAACAATTTGCATCTCTTCTTGACATGTTTTCAAATTTTGACCATATTTGCATTGAGGGCCAACTTTTCCAAACAAGCAACCTTGATAATATGCCAAATCCTATATACTCTATACTAGCACTAAAATTTATAGGGAAATGGGATATTTAGAGAAGAAACAATTTAGAAAAACATAATGAAAAAAGCAACAAACTAGAAGAACAAATATCTTTAGTCCCTCTACAAAGTTCAACCTTCCATTTACCTCGAGTATAGTATGTCATTAAAGTTGGTTTAACCTTCATCTATAACTCAACTGAAAATGAAATGCATAAACTAACAAAAAACATAATATCATCTAGGTGCTCTTTAATTAAAGATACTTTCATCTAAGAACCATAAGAAGGTACAATAAACACAAGGATTCACATCCAAGGAATCTCTTGGAGACAAGGTGTGTGAAGTAAAATATGTTTATAAAAGGGAAAATCCATAATTATAGATTGCTTAAAAAGGGAAATATTTAATTGTTGATTCAAAAGAAATATTACAAGCATGGTTATTTATGAGGAAACACAAATATTAGAATATTTTTCCACAATATCTTGATCTTTATTATGCATTTATATCTCAATCTCAAGTGTTCTACCACAACACATCAATCTAGATCAATGGATAAGAATTGATATCATAATAAAATCTATATAAGCTCTTTATTCCCTCAACTATTTATTGTAAATAATCTCAGTTACTCAAGTCTCAATGTTTTAATTTAGTATTAGCTCATTACATTCTAGAATTAAGATATATATAATAATACCTTGGATCCATTAGTTTGAGGAAATTATTTTTATTTCCTTTCATTTTAGTGAGTCTATAATGAATCAAACATATTATTTTGGTAAACAAATCTACTAGGAAAAAAATTAAGGCATAAAATTGCATAAAACACATATTTACCCACTCATGTTATTCTACTTTACATTTATGCCATAAATGAATGATCTCAACACTTAGTTTAACTTGAATTTTATCCACAAAATGACTTTCATTTTAGACCTATCACCTAGAATTACCTTATCCATTATCTTAGTGGAGAAATTTTCAATTATAGATGTAATTGCAACCTTCTCCCTATTAGAGTAACTCAAGGACTCAAGCCTCTAGGATCACCTACAAAAACCAAAAACAACCTTCTACAAGAGGGAAAAATAAAGAACATGAAATTGCAACAATGGATGCAAGATATGGCCAATATGTAA
The DNA here is from genome assembly GCA_007258455.2 of Sequoia sempervirens. Lineage (NCBI taxonomy): Eukaryota > Viridiplantae > Streptophyta > Pinopsida > Cupressales > Cupressaceae > Sequoia > Sequoia sempervirens. Next base: position 213,953,883 of record VDFB02000003.1, on the reverse strand, counting down.
TACCCAAGATTGCAGTGATAAATTAAACTTACAATGACTGAACTATCTCCACTACATTGTAAATATGAAGTCTTACTTATATATGCAAGGTGATGAGGTACTCTAATTAAATGACTATGTCATAATTATGACATGAGCCAATATCAAATAACCTAGGACATAAGTGTTAAATAAAATCCAACTAGATAAGATAACTGACAATTAATGGTTAACTAGAAAGGTTCTCCCATAATTATGCTAAATAGAAAGATTCCCTCCTATGACCTAAGTGGACTTAACAACCTAAATAGGACCTAGATAAGACTAGATAACGAAAAAACCTATATTTGCACCAATACCACCCCTTAAGTGCAACTTAGGGAGTCAATTATTATGAAAATGATACTAAGATGGGTCCCGACTATGAGGCCATGTTAGGTGCCCATGTACATATGCAAATGTGATCTCTCACAAATAGAGAAAAGGAGAAAACCTAGTGGAAAAAAACTCCCCCCCAAAAGAGATGAAATAAAAAATACTCTCAATGATGCATGAGAGTAACAAATTATCCAAACTCATATCATGCTACAAAGACTGATAGTATAGAGAATGAACAAGAGGGCCAACAAATTCCTTTGCAACAACTGAAGAAGAATAATCTCCACCAAAGATAAGACATTTGAAATCAATAGTGTCTCCCAAATCTGAAATGTGAGACTCAACAAGCAACCCACCAATGTCTTTCAAATATGCATCCCAAGTAGATGAAGGAGATGAAATGTAAGGCCCAAGAATAGGATCAGATGTGAGAACACCCAAGTTCAAAAATCCAAATGTCTCCTCTGAATCATGATTCATATTAGAAGTGTGATCAATAGCTAAAGGAACAATGTCACCATCAAAATAAAAATATGAAAAAATATATAATCAAGATGAAAGATCAACCATCCCAATAGGAATAATCTCTCTACTCTCCAAGTCTTGAATGACAAATAAATTAGGAGTGAGCTCCATAGTCCTCCCTTCTCCACCATGTGTAATTTGATATGTGGAAAGAAGATTTTTCATCAAATGAGGAACACACAAAGTATCCTAGAAAGTGTTTTCCCTAAAATTAATAGACCCCTTCCCAAGTACACTCATGTATGCATTATTTCCCATGAAAATAGGAGAAATAATACAAGGCTCAAAAGAAGAGAATATAGACTATGAAGATGCCATATAATAGGATGCTCCTAAATATAGAAGTTATCTCCCTGATCCTGGACTTGAAAAAGAAAAAAAAGAGCATGTCCTTTATTTCTTGATGTAGAAGCCAAACTAGCTTTTCGCTAATTAGATTGTTTTGAAGAAGAAGAAGAAGGTGGTGACTCAAACATTCTAGAAGGAAAATCAATTTGATTCTTTTTGATAAGATGCTTCAACTCATCAATATCCTTCTTATAACAAGAATGTTCATCATTCCCAAACTTCTTGCAATATAGACAAGTATACTTCTCCTTCTTAGATAATTTATCTGAGAAAGAGAATTTATTCTTTGGTTGATTTGAATGTGGATTTTTCTTTGATTTATTCTACTTCTTATTAGTATTATCTGATTCTTTTACCTGAGTAGACAACAATGCTTGAGATTTAGAAGACTTGATGAGACCCATCAAGATAAGCTTGTATTGCTCATGTATCAACATATCAAAAAATGATGCAAATGAAGGTGTAGTATATGTAGATCCCATAGTCAACCTATGAGTATGAAAGCTAGAAATAAAAGCAGCATAATCAGGACCAAGTTTTTTCAATGAATTATAAACTAATTGAATCTCCTTCTTATCAATACTGCATGCTTTAAATTTCTCTTTTAGATCATTAACCTTAGGGATATAGTCCTAGATATTGTCAAAATTATTAGGATCAAGGCTCATTAATCCATTATCAAGTTGATAGCCTCTTACGTCATCTATAGAACCATATAATGTTTTCAATTTGTCCCAAGCCTCATGAGAATTTGCATGATTCAATTTGGAACAAAAAATCTTGAGAAACTAGTTTAAAAAGACATCCAAGTGTTTTGGTATGTTCAATCATCCATTTTATCTTTTTCTCATCATATGTAGGTTCAAGTACCTTATTTTCAACATATAGAGAGTGACCTTCATTCATTAGTGTACTCTATGCATGTTAATGCCATGTTGAATAGTTATATGACATTAGCAAAGGAACCCTAGAATGATCCATGAAAATGAAAGATCATAAGAAAAAAGATCAAAACAATACACTAAGAGACCCCCCCAATCAATCAATCAATAATCCAACAATAATATGCTTTCCACTTTATATGCAGTGTGTTTGCAATGCCAAAAATGTGTTCTAGATTTATAATGCCATGATGGATCAAAGATGGAAAAATTACTACAATATCTCAAAACGAGATCCTCAAATTGAAGGTAACCTCTCCCAATATGATCTACAATGAAAACAAATCCTTCGTAAGTGGACAAAACTTCTCCAAGTTGCAATATGTCCAAGTAATCAAATAGAATGCAAAATTATAAAAATCAAATAAAAGATACTTGGGGCTAAATCTAGAAAAATGCATAAATAGAAATGTAGAGCTCCTTAATACCTTTCCAATGCGGTGAGAATCACAAAAATTAGACATTGTGGCAAAAAGTTATGAGCTCGGGAATCTAAAAGAGAAATTTTGACTTTGGCTAGCACTTAAATTCACTTGAGAAAAAATATAAAAAATAGCTTGCACCCCTGTGATGTGCTCGGAACCAACTTTCCATTGATATGATTTGATGCAAGATGAAGGGTGGTGTGTTGTGTTGAGAGTTGTGATGAAAAATTCAGAGCAGTAGAGTGTAGAGATTTGAAATGTAGTGCGAGCTATAATGCAAGATTGTTGGATGTAGTGACCAGACAGTGTCTGGATCTTTTTGAGAGTTGTAGATGATGTTGAGGTGTTGTGGTGGATTCTCTTGTTGTTATGAGATACTTTTCTCATTGTAACATTCTTTCTTCTTTCTTCTTTGGGCAATGAGCCCTATTGTGTTCGATGTTGATATTACTTATATTGTGAGCTAATGCTCACCATGGTTTTTCCCTTCTTGGGTTTTCCACATAAACTTGGTGTTGTCTTGTGTATGGTGTTAAGTTGTTTCAATTTATGTTATTTTCTTTTCATGCTAACTCATCATAAAAAAATTAAGGGTTTAATGAATGAATGTGGATCTAAATGTTAATAAGGGATTTGAAGTTTTAGGTTACAAAAAATTCATCCCCCCTCTTAGTTGTCTTGTGCATTTCAACAAGTTTAGTATTTGACTTAGGTAGAGAAGTAATATAATCAAAAATCAAATTCCATGAGATTTTGGGAATTAATTTGTTGGCCAAAGTGACAACCAATGACATATTGTATAGGTATGCACACAATGTTACATGATTGTGAATCATTTATGTTAGTCTCATCTTCTTGTAGTCCATAGAATCAATGAAACTTCCACCTTATTTTACCTTTTGGAACTCATAAAAATTTGTATGAAGGAGATTGGAATTGTGAATGATTTGATAATTAAATAGATGCTACTATACGTTGGAGTAGATGCACATGGCATTATATTGTAGGGTCACATAAATGAAATTATTATAAATTTACAAAATCATATACATCATACATGACTGACATTCACTGCATGATCCATATATAATGAATTTGACATTTAAAAAAATTGGCCACTTTTCATCTATTTTAAAATTTGAACATTTATATTATGGTTTATACATATATTTTTATAAGTCTAAAATTATTTTTAGAAGTTTATAGATTTGTTGAAGGAATTGCTCTTTGTAACAAGATACCCAAGAATGTTGATGTCATGTGAATATCATTATAGAAAGAAAAAAATTGGGTTATGTTATTGCTCACACAACATGCCCTATTTCTTTTGGTGAAAATGTGGACCCCTTATTTACCATATCCTAATTTAGGTCTTTTAATTTTTTTAATGTGTTCATTGCATTAGCTTGGTTTTTGAGGTTTTGGTTGATGTCTTTCACAAGGTCCATTATATTATTTACTAGATTTTATTCTTTCAAGTCAAGTTAAGCCTTAATTATTGAATGCCTTTGTTCTCATACTTTAATACTCTTATCTTTTGGACAAGATTTTAGGTTTGAATCTTAAGTTATATTTACACATGATGTACCAATATAAAATTTCAAGTTCACTTTACATGTTTATTTTGTGAATATGAAGACAATTATGCAAGCACATAGGTTGGATATGTCATTCATGAAACCCTTGGGAAACAACCAGAATGCTTGGTATAAGAAAAAAGACCTTTTGAATTATCTCAAAAGCCATGATTTGGTTTAGTTTAGGTCTTACTAAGGTCAAAGTTCATGGAAAAGATTACTATTTATCATGTGAACATTAGTATCAATGTCTGTTAAAAGCCATTTTGACTCATACGAATAGTGTTTAAATTCAAGAGTGTGTGCAATATTCATATTTAAATTGCATGGAAAGGTTCTACACACAAGGAACCTTGTGGTTGACCAACACATTAAGGAAAAAATATGAGGTGGAACTCAAAACAAACAATTGTCTCTACCACCATTATATCCATGGTTATTTCATACATACCACATAATTTGTTATTAGTCATAAACCCTTTATGTTATAACTTGTCACTACCTCCAAGCTCGAAATTTACATGCTAGTCTCTATCATTAGTCATGAACATTTTATTTATAACTTGTCACTACTTCCAAACTTGAAATTGACATGAAATTACATTTTCTACACATCCTAACACATGACATGCTCCGATTCTATCCCTATAGTGTTAAATGAAATATATGCATTCTCTCACGTCCACAATGCTTTGGCATATGAAAAGTATAGACTCTTAAGATATCATTAAATTTGGTGCATGAATTGGTTGATTTCCAAAATAGAAAAAGTTAAATATATGAATTGCTTAATATCCAGATTTCAATATCCTGCTCAACTAGAATTTATTCAGTTCCTTGAGTCTGCATTTAGACTTAGTAAACCTCTTCAAACTCGAGACTCACTTTGGATTTGAAGTCTGAAACATTAAAACACATGTCAAATCTGTGGATCAGATTTGAGAGCTCATAAAAATCCAACACACCAGCACTCTTATGTCTGCTGATAATTAAAACTGATTGTGTAGTAAGTTCACATCTGAGTATTGTGTATTTGAAGTTTGATAATTATGTACAATGAATCCAGACCTGAGATTATATAAAGTCTACTTTAATGGTGACTTATCAGTTGGTTGAAGTCTACAAAAAAAGTTACCATGGATAACATGGTTTCATGTGACCTCAACTGTAACAGTTATTACTGAGGCCTTGACAGTCTCATAGTTCATACCTACCATGGCAGGTGATTTAACCAAACATATAATAATTTGACACATGGATATCTAATCTTATTCAGTACACAGACTTTTTAGCTACTGATAAACTTTGATGCTCATGTTCTGGAAGGTTTGACGATCCTACTCACATATTTCTTGCGTAAGAATGCCTGTCTGGAGTTTTACACAAGTCTACATTGACTTATAAGCACGCAGAAGCTTCCTAGTTTCATTACTGAGTGCTTTCTTTGTGACAAAAATCAACCCTTGTACACACAGGCTTATATTTAGAGAAAACCACTCTGGAGACATGATTTGAGATCAGACTTAATACATTTATAAAAATATATAGTTTACACAAGGAAACATATACAAATCCAGTTTGGTCGAGTAGAGAAGAGATGTTCCCTAGATAATTCACCTACAATGTGTATTCCATCTAGATAATTAGAATTTATGGGTGCTCTAATTCTAGAAGGATTTGAATATGGACAATGAATTATCATGCCTGTATGAAGTTTTTTTTTGACTTCTAGTGATTTGTTATTGTGGTGTTACGGAGACATAGTCTTTGGATTAATCAATCTTTTGGATTTTTGTGATTTTGATTTGTTGTTGCAGTGTTAAGAAGACATTCATTCTTGTTTCATGAACTTTCATGTTTTTTTTTATTGTCTTTTTTCTATTTTTTTATTCAAGGTTAAGATCTATATTCTTCATGGTCACTAAATGACTCTTATTCACAAGACTAAATGGTATAGATAATCATATGTTTCAACATAGAGAAGACCAAATTTCTAAATATGATTAGGTTTTCAATGATTAGTAGTTTTTTAGTGGTGGATATTCAGTATGGGTCAAATCAATTTTGACAAATTTAATAAAATAGTTGGTAGTTCAAATTGCCAGGAATTGACTTATTAGTCCAATAGGTGTTAAATCACCATCAAATTGTTTTGATGTATTTTTATTATAATATTTTTACCACAATAGATTGTTTTGGTAATGAAAAAGGTATCATTTTTCCCTTACTTGATTTGGGAATAATTGTCATTGAATTAACCTAATTTTGCCTAGGTTTAATGTTGTAATGTGTTGTAACACATTCACAGTGGTCTTGGGCCCCCTTTTAATAAAATGAACTTAATGTGTACCTTATTTAAGTGTTGTAAAGTGTTGTAACACACTTTCACACTTATCTAGGGCCCTCTTAATTAATTGTGGTTAGTTAGAGGTAATTAGCCCCTTTAATTCTAATTTAAGCCTTATTTATGACACCTCCCGAGGATCTATCCTAATACCCACAATAAAAAATACATAATATTTAATTGGGAAAAATCAAGGTCCTAGAAATTGGTGCTAGGACCCATTCACCCTAGGTGGCGAATGGGTCCTCCCTCTATAAGACCCTCCTTTTTCAACATATTTCAAATGGGTTTTTAGTGTTCTTTCATTCCTTGAAGGCAAGGTCCTAGAAAACAGTGTCAAGACCCATTCGTCCTAGGTGATGAATGGGTCCTCCCTTAATGAGGACCCCCTTTTAAATTTTCATTTTGGCGGGAATTTAGTAATATTTGTTTTCAAATCTAGTGTCAACTTGAATTGTTTGAATTTTGGGGTTAATCTCTTGATTTAGTATAAATAAGGGGGTTAATTCACATTGTTTCTCTTAGCAAGTTCAAGTTATCATAAAAGTACATTCACAAGAGCATTAGAGCACTTCAAGAGCAATTCAAAGGCATTTTCAAGGCAAATTATCAAGAGCTTATTGCAACAATTCAAGATCATTTCATCATGTCAAGGGTTTAATGCATTCATGGATATTCTTGAGCTAAAAAAGTTGATGTAGCATTGAGAATCTATTACAAGAATTGTTCACATCTATTCAAAGCCAAGATCTACATTCTTCATGGCCAGTACATGTTAAATTGCAGATTTACCTTCCAAGATATCGTCCAAGGTATCAACATTGCATCATTTTATGTTTTATGCTTCAATTACATTATTTTATCATTTGTTTTAATTACCTACAAGGGGTTTGACTTAGGAAAACCCCTATTCACTAACAATCAACAAGTTTTTCTTCCCTTGAATGTGTGTTTGAAGATTTACAGGTTGAAGATCAAGGGGAGAAGTTTAGAGAAAAATTACAAAAGTTGTCAAGTTACAAGATTGAGCTTCAAAGTGCAAGAACAAAAAATTAAAGCCACATAATTAAGTATAGGTTTTCAGGAGCTGACAACTAGGAATATGAGAGTGCAGACATAAAAAAAAATAACCTAGATCTCAGTTTCAGAAACCCTAACAAGGACCCATTTTCTACTGAAGGCGAATGAGTCTTTTGTGCCCTAAAAATAGGCTTCTTGCAACAAGGTACATACCTCTTTAAGCTCTAAAAACTCCCCTCATAGTTTCTATAATAGTTAGGGTCAATTTTTTATTGTTATTTATACCTTTTGGCCCTCATAATTGCATAAATTGTAGTGATTTAGTGTGAAGAATTCTAGTGGTTTATCTTGATCTTAATAATCCCTAAATCTTTTTCACCTAATCAACTGTGTATTTTAATGAGTAATCATGTAGAATGTTTAGGGTATGTTTCAATTAGTTGATAAATTTGAGTGCTGGCAAGAAGTTGAGTCCACTTTTTGGATATTTAGTGGAAGTGTTTTCTCTAATTTTCAAAATTTGACACATTTGACCTTAAAATTTCAAGCACTTAGAAATGGAATCTTGGAAAAAGTCACGTATCATAAATGTAGTACTCAGAGTCTAGTTTCCAAATATGTAATTTATTTCAATACCCAATTTATACAAATTGATTTTCAACAGGCATTTCTAAAAACCACTATTTACAAGTCTTTTTTTTTACCATACCATGCATGTGTACATCCATATTTTGACCTAAATAATCATATTTTTCTAAATCCTTTTGGGAAAATATTTGTAACTCACTGAAGCACACTTTCCATATTTTTGTAATTTTTATTGAATAATTTTTTTGTTAACTTTTTTATTGGCCATATTTGGCGTTTTAAAAAATCGTTGTGTACGTTACACATAAGATGACCTAAACTTATGATGATTTTTTTAAATTGAAAAAAAATGTTTGAAGTATGCTTTTGTGCAATCTGTTCGTGAATATGTTATGTTGATAAATTTTTTATTAAAATACTAAAACACCTTGATAATTCAAGCTTATGGACCTGTTGAGGGGGATCGATGGTGGCTCTGCTCTGCATGGTGACCTGCACGAGCTAGGGGTTCACTGCCCTAGCTTGGATCTCATTCCATCTATGTGCAGGGTGCATTTTTCCTTGTAGAGGTGGGTTCTATCAATGGTGCGGGGATGATGACTGCGCATGATGTTCTTTTTTATGCCTTGACTACTCTCTTTTTTGTGTGTCATCTCCTTTGTGAGTGGTTCTACCTGTTCAGACCCATTGGTTTCTTCTTTGCATGCATTGGCTAGGGGGTTGGAATTTCTTGCATCGGTTTCCTTTGTCCTCTCCATAGTTCCTCTTTGCTTCTCTCCTTGCCTTTCTATTGGTTGGGCGTTTGGGGTTGGGTTTTGAAGAAGACCTACATTTTTTTTCTTTCATGGAGCTACATGCAGGTCAGGATAAGGTGGATAGTGCCTTTCCTCAGTTAGGTGGAGACCCTAGTGCTTCTGTCCCATTTGTACCTAGTGCTCTCAAATTGAAGAAGGTAAATGGGTGTTTGGTGAGAGCCAAATATAGGCCAGTCTTAATCTGTAGCTGAGGATGTGGAGTACTACTACAACCATGTTTTGATCTATAAATTCATGGGGATGAGAGTTTCATTTCCCTTTTTGGACTCTTGGATTCAGAGGACTTGGAACCCTGAAGGGGATTTTGATGTTATGTTGGCTGCTGATAATTTATTTTTGGTTGAGTTTTCATGTATTGCTTATCGAAATAGGGCTTTTGAGGGTGAGCCTGATTTTTACAATCAAGTGGGTCTTTTTATAAAGCCTTAGCATGGTGGTTTCAATTCGACGAAGGAGATTCCATCTAGGGTTCCAATTTGGGTGAGGTTGCCACGCCCGCCTCTTGAATGTTGGATAAGTGATCTTGCAGATGATAGGCTTATTTCTTGGCAAACCTATTGGTCCCTCTCAACAAACACTAGAAATAAAAAGGTTTTATCCTTTGCTTGAATATATGTTGAGATTGATTTAAATAATCCATTGCTAGACTCTATTGACATGAGTATTGGATCGTATTCTTGGACACAACAGTTAGACTATGAGGCTTTACCTTTCAGGTGTAGGTTGTGTCATGAACATGGTCATCTCCAAAGGAAATTTTTGAAAGCTATTCATGCTATTGGTGTGAGTAATGCTCCTTCACATCTAGCTCAGAAGCTAGATAAGGGTAAGGCTCTAACCTAGGGGATGGATGTTGATAAGGAGGGCTTTATCCTAGTGTAGAATCAAAAAAGAAGCAAAGGTCAAAAAAGGACTTTCAAGGATAGACAAGAAGAGGAGAATTTCAACAAGTTTGAGGCTTTAGAGGACTTGATGCAGGAAGAGGGAGTTCTCATGGATGTGCAGGGGATAGACGACCCTTTGGTGGAGACAAACACTGGTTGCATACCTATTGGAAGTCCTAGCCTGGGGTTGCTTGAGGTGGGCGAGGCTCAACTGGTTTCAGATCCTCATCCCTCGACCGAGACCATGGAGGAGTCCAGACCGTTGTCTGAAGCTGTAGGAGGTCCTAGGGTTATTGGTGCTTTCCTTGATAGTGCTAAGTGTGCTCCTGGTTCTAGAAAATATAAACCTTCTTCTTCATTAGGGGTGCAACAAAAGCCCTCCAGAAAAGGGGTTGTAGATAAGGTTCTCAAAGTGGGGAGGAAGAAGGATCAAGAGAAGGTCAAGTTAATTGGGGAGACATTGGTGGAGTCTAGATCGGTGAGGGCTATTTATTTCCACTTCTCACATCCTCAACGATGATCATGCTCTCATGGAATGTAAGGGGTATGAATAATGCCCTAGACAAAAGGCTATTCATGATTTGATTCATGCTCATTCTCTGAATGTAGTTTTCCTTCAGGAGACTAAATTATCGGTTGAAGGTATGTTGAGTGTGGCTTTGAAGATTTGGGGAAAATGACATTGTCAGTGTGGGTGCACAGGGAAACTCTAGTGGAGTGGCTTGTCTATGGGATATGCGCAAGGTAACTCCATTGTGGTGGATTTCATACAAGTATTCTATTTCATTTTTTGCCTCTAATTGGGAGTCGGGGGAGAGGATTCTCTTCTCTAATATTTATGCTCCTAGTGATTTGTTGGGTAAGGCTCAATTGTGGACTCAGATTAGGTATGTTCATTCTTTAGGCTCCTTCCTCCCTTGGATTCTAGTGGGATATTTCAATGCTATCTCCTTGCTAGAAGAGAAGGGGGGGGTAGTGCCCGTCTAGACCCCTCTTCGGATCTCCTAAGGGAGAATGTTCTTTTATAAAATTGATTGATGTTAGACCTACCAATGGTATATTCACCTGGAATAATAGGCACAGTAGGGAGGGTGCCATCTTTGAATGGATGGATAGGTTCCTGGTGTCTAGTTTCTGGCTTAGTGACAAATGGTCTACCAACTCTAAGATCTTAGATTGGTGTGGATCTGATCACTTGCCAATTAAGTTCTCAACAATCTTTTCTCAATCCTCGAGGAAGCAGACCTTTATATTTTAGCTCATGTGGCTCAGAGACAAGCCACTTCATGATTCTATTCCAAAATGACGGTGCTTTGGGAAACTTGCTTATGGGACAATAATGTACTCTTTTCCTAAGTGGCTACAATATGTGAAGTATAGGTTGCAGCATTGGAATAGGAAATATTTTGGTAAGGTTTTCTAGCAAGGAGGGATGCCTAGGCTCACTTGGACTCCATTACTAAACAAATTTGAGATCAATGTCTCATTTTGGATTTGGGTAGGCTGGAAGGTGAGGCAATGAAGGAGGTGGAGGAATGGGATTTAAGTGAGGAGATTTTTTGGAAGCAGAAATATTAGATTGATTGGTTGTAGGAGGGTGATAGAAACATTGCCTTTTTTCATAATTCAGTGAGGGATAGGAGGCAGGGAAATATTATCTCCTCCCTTGTGTCTTCAAAAGGGGTCATTCTTTCTTCTTTGACTGCAATTTCAAAAGAATCTGTTAGATACTTTTCTTCTTTGTTTTCTAAGGATTCCCCTCCTGCAGATGAGGATGAAGCTATGATAGTGGCCGATATACCTCCCTTGGTCATGAAAAAAATGAATGATGATATGCTCAAATCGATCTCCCTTCAAGAATTGGAGGATATTGTCTTCCAAATAAAAAAGGGTAAGGCTCCTAGGCTGGATGGGTTTTCAGTGGAATTCTTTCAGGAGTTTTGGGAAGTTGTCAAAATGGACCTTATGGAGGTTGTCGAAGAGTGACAAAAGAATAAGCATATGTTGAATGCCATGAATGCAACCTTTTCGACTCTTATTCCAAAAAGGGAGGGTGCAAATTCCTTGGATCTTTTCAAGCCGATTTCTTTATGTAATGTGGTGTACAAAATAATTACCAAATTGACTGTAGAGAATTTGAAGCCCTGGTTAAGTAGGTTAATTTTGAAAGAGAAAGGAGGATTTGTTGCTTGTGGATAGATTTTGGATGGGGTCATAATTGTTGGTGAAACCATTCACTCAATGGCTACTTCGAGAGAGAAGGCTATGTTCATTAAGCTGGACATGGCCAAAGCTTATGATCGGGTTCAGTGGGCCTTCCTCTTTAAGATCCTGAGGGCTTTTGGTTTTACTAGTGAGTGGATTGAAGTGGTTAAGAGTTGTGTTACATCGACGTCTTTTTCGATGCTAATCAATAGAGAGCCTACTAAGATTTTCGGGGCATCTCGTGGCCTTAGAGAAGGTGACCCTCTATCTCTTTACCTCTTCATTTTAATGGCTGAAGGGTTGGGCATATTTATTAGGTCCCATGTGGAGTTGGGTCTCATTCAGGGTTGGGATTGGGGAGCTAGAATTCCTCACCAATCTCATCTTCAGTTTGTGGATGATATTGCTCTGATGGGTATGGCTAGAATTGATGAAGCTATTGTTATGTGGAAACCCCTGGATTGTTATTTGGATGCTTCAGGACAATGCATTAATGAAGGGAAATCTTTCATATATTTCTTCAATACTCCTAAGCTCATTCAATAGAGAATTGTGAAAATCCTCAAATTTCAAATTGGCTCACTTCCTTTTGTGTATCTGGGTATTCCTCTAGCTATCCTTTCACTTCTGAGGCTTCACTGGTAGGATAATATTGAAAATTTTCATAAAAAAGTTAGTCACTAGACTTATAGATTTCTCTCATTGGCTGGTCATGTAACCCTTTTGAAAGTAGTAGTTCAAGCCCTTCCTTTATACAAGCATTTTGTTTTATCGACACTCTTGCTTTTTCAAAGATCTTGAGAGCTTGTCTTGGTAGTTTCTTTGGTCTAGTAATCTCCTTTTTCAAAAATGGAGATTGGTAAGGTGGGATATGGTTTGTAGAACAAAGTAGGAAGGTGGGCTTGGTTTGTGTAGAGCCGATTAGAATGGGAAAGCTTTGGCTGCTAAGTTATACTAGAGATGGTGTACTCAGTAGCACCAACTTTGGGCTAAAATCCTCACCTCAAAATATCTTGGGGAAGTGGAGAGCACCGATGTTCCTCATTTCAGTCTTGAGGGGAAGGGCTCCATGATATGGGGCACTCTTAAAAGAGGGGCCAATTTGATTAAGCAGGGGTTGTTTTGGATATGCAACAGTGGCTTGGATGCTCTATTTTTGTTCAATTCATGGGATGGACATCCTCCTATTATGTCATCTCATCCTCATTTGCAGGAATTATGTAATCATCTCCTTGCGGTGGGTTGGAGTCGGGTGGTAGATTTCAAAGTGCCTTTGGTTACTGGTCAAGCAATTCTTTTCAGGTGGAAGGACCTACAAGAGTGGCCCCTTGGGGGTTCAAAGGAGGATCGTTAGGAGTTGGCTAATATTCTGGCTGAGTGAGCTTGAAACTCTCTTCAGAGGATGAATTTTCTAGATTGGAGAGATTATCCAAAGGGTAAATTCTCAGTGGCCTCTAGATATTAGGTTCTAGACAAGCAAACATTTGGGGGTTTGGGGTCCCATGGTGGAAATAGGTCTAGAAATTTTTTTCTTAGCCTAAGTGTAGTTTCTTTACTTGGATCGTAGTGCAGAAGAAATGCCTCACCTGGGAGAATATAAGGAAGTGTGGATTCATGGGCCCTCCTATGTGTTTTTTGTGTAATTATCATGAAGAGTGTTCCTCACACCTATTTTTTCAGTGCTCCTTTGCTAGAATGATTTGGCATTTCTGGTGGAGAGCTTGGAACCAACCTTGTTGTCATGCTTATTCTCTAGAATTATTTTGGAGGAGCTGGGGAAGGTCACCAGTGAGGACTTCTTTTCTTGAAACTGCTTGGAAAATTGGTCCCATTCTGATTATTTGGCATATCTGGTTGGAATGCAACCATAGGATTTTTTTGGATAAAAATATTTTGGTTGGTCAACTTTGGAGAAGAATTTTGGGGGTTATTCAGGAGACTCTGGTGGCCAAGTGTGACCTTTTGGTTCCCGTGGATCTTGATGACCTGAGCGTGATTAGAACTTTGGAGATTCCAGTTGGTGATAGGGGTGGTACTAGGCCTAGGAAAAGAAGGTGTGACAAACAAAGGATCCAACACAACGGTTTTTGGAGCCCCCCGCCTCTGGGGATACTTAAAATTAATATGAATGGATCATCTAGGGGAAACCTTGGTCATGCAGTAGTGGGTGGTATTGTTAGGGATAGCTTTGGGGTGGTGATTTTCTTCTTTTCCCTATATAAAGGTAAGCATACCAATAACTATATGGAGGCCTTAGCAATTTTTTTGGCCATTTTATGGGCTTACACCCTAGGTTGGAGGAGCATTATTTGTGAGTCAGATTGTTAGGTGGTGATTGACATGCTGAATAAATGACAGTTTGATAGGGTGAATTGGTAGCTTGCGGTTGTGGCTAAGCAAATTATTACTTTGAGTGGGGTGTTGGCTACTATCACCTTTTGTCATATCCCTTGGGAATGGAACAAGGTGGTAGATTTCTTGTCCAGATGGGAATATGAGAAGATGGATACTTGGATGGTGGAGGATTGGGGAGGTCTCCCTAAGGAACTTTCCCACGTTCTGGAGGATTCTATGATGGAGGATATGAGATGCTTCTTGGGAGTTTCCTGACTTTTGTTTGCTTTTTGGACCTCGTGCGGGTCTTTTATACTAGTTGATTTGCTTGTTGTTCTAGCTCAATAATTTTTTTACCCCTTTTATATAAAAAAAGCTTATGGACCTGTTCAATCAGAAATTAAATGAAAAATAAAAAAATTAATCCAATTATAAAAAAATTACATATTTAGAATCTACATTGTCTAATCTATAATGGGTTTTAATTTCGTTGAAAAACTTTGCAAAAAATGTCTTCAAACGTATGTCCAAAGTCACTATTTTTTTGTGACATTGGTAGGACCTTCAACTTGCAGGTCAAACTAGGTCCAGGGCCTAGGTTCGAATCCCCAAACCTTTTCTTGAACCTATCAACAAGTCAAAAACCTGGCCTACATTTCAAATTTGAAAAAATGGGATCCCATTTTCTTTATAAACGACATCCCATTTAGTAAATGGGATCTCGTTTCCCATTTACCCATTGAAAATGGAATGGGTTCTCGTTTACTAGTGGATCCCATTTAAATGGGATCCCGATTTGTTTAACTCAAGATCCCCATTTACTAAATGGGATCTTGAGTTAGTTTTGACCATTATTTTTAATTTTACTATCAAAAAGGGGCATCTCGGGTCTGAGAATTATTTTGTATGGCCGACTACAACATATTCCCTATTTTCTATCACGTTTTGTCTTGTTGAAGCTCTTCAAGTTGGGATTTTTTTCAATTTTGAAAGCTGCCATCATTGGGACACTGTTACAATTAAATTTTGTTGAATTGATACTTATTTTCAAAGGAGGAAAAGGAATTTTATTTAATTGCTACTTGTTTGAAGGAGGAAGATAAATTTTGTTGAATTGCTATTTGTTTTCAAAGGAGGAAGAGGAATTTTATTTATTGGCTATTTTTTTGAAGGAGGAAGAGAAATTTTGTTGAATTCCTATTTGTTTTCAAAGGAGGATGAGAAATTTTGTTTAATTGAGCTACTTGTTTGAAGGAGGAAGAGAAATTTTGTGCAATTGAAGGAAGAGGAATTTTGTTTAATTGATACTTGTTTGAAGGAGGAAGATAATTTTTGTTCAATTACTACTTGTTTGAAGGAGGAAGAGGAAATTTGTTCAGTTTCTACTTGTTTGAAGGAGGAAGATGAATTTTGTGAACAATTTCTACTTGTTTGAAGGAGGAACAAACAAGGAAGACTCAAGTTTTTGACGTTCATTTGTGTATACTTAAAAAAATTTCAATCATGGGATCACAATGTCAAAATAAGAGGAAAGATAGGAAGGTATTGACCCTTAAAGAAATTCAAGAAAAGGGAGAGAAGGAGAAACAAAGACAAAGAGAAAGAAGAATGATAATTCAATCAATGAATGATCGTGAAGCATCCAATTCCACAACTATTGAAGATAAAAGTATTGAGGAGACCATGGAAGTAGACGATGCAAACTTCCTAGAGGTGAATGTGGAAACTAATACGAATATACAAACTACTCCTGGTATGTTTTCAAATATTCCTTCCAATGCTATGGAGAATGTTTGAATAGGAACAAGTCTAGGTACTTCTTAAAATACACCTTTGAGCATCGTGGAAATGGTGTTTATAAGAGATTTAAAAAATGTTGGATATCACAATGTTGACATTGATAATATTCGTAGAGTTCAAGATTTGAGTCAAATTGTTGTTGAAAATGAAAATGAAAATACTTTTATTGAGAATGAAAATGAAAACTGTTTTGTTGTTGAAAATGAAAATGAAAATCCTTTTAATGAAAATGAAAATTAAAACCATTTTGTTATTGAAAATGAAAATGAAAATCCTTTAATTGAAAATGAAAATGAAAATGAAGATGAAGATGAAAATGAAAATGAAGATGAAGATGACAATGAAAATGAAGATGAAGATGAAAATTAAAATAAAGATGAAATGAAAAAGTTTTGAAGTTGAAAATATAAAGAAAATGAATTTGGTGGAAGTGATGTTGAAAATGAATGTATTTTTTAAAAAATTGAAAGTGATGTTTTGGATAATCTTCCTAGTAAGATTTCTTGGAGACAAATA